>OZ025295.1:57867754-58096754 GCA_964019185.1 Maratus speculifer
TATATATTACAAATAAAATTTTGCAGTTGTAAATTTTGCCTCCTGCTCATAAAATTTAGAAAATTCCGCCATAAATAGAGATCAGAGATCTTTAATAAACCAGACTGCCAAGCTTTCTCATTGAATATTATAGTTTTTTTTATCCCTGTGAAATACAAGACAGGTATTTGTGACAGCCTTTGAGTAAGTCAATAACACACCGAAATCAATATACTTGACTAGCATTAAGTGTTTTCATGCACATTAGAAATATTTTTCTTCAATTAGTAGTTATTTATAACAAGAAATTTTACCATTTAAAATTCTTACAAAATTTTTTAAACATGTAGCATTCTTTTACAAGGTGTTGAAGGTTAAAAATATTTAGCAATTAATGTAAAGAATATCTTTTTTAACGAAATCCTGTTTGAACAAGCTATAATAGAACAATTCATAATGATTACATGCCATATAAGTGTGTTTTACGTCCCACCACTACTTGCTACAAGTTTTGTCTGTGGCGCATAAATCCTGCCTAATTCAACGGTCGACAGTGATTAGAAGCTTTTATGACGACTGCCAAGAAATCTCGTTATAGCTATTAGTCTCTTAGTCTTATAGAATAGCAGAAATATGCTTGTGACAGTTATTGATATAATCAATAACTCTTGAAAAACACTATTCATAACTTTAATTAAGGTGTTTTCGAGAGTCATACGAATATTTTTTTTTCACCGAGAGATGTCAGCACAGATAATCACCTCATCAGGTTCCAGAATTAGCCACATCTCAATTCGCATACTGAAATGCAATTGGTATTCCAAGTCATATATTAGTGAAAAGTATTTTAGCGGTTTCCTATTTCAGCGGTTGATTAGAAAGTGATTACCATTGTGATTTCCTACTCCCAGTTCTGCATGTTTTCATACCATTAAGTGCAGGAAAACACAATGATAAATCCACCAATGAATCCTTAAAATAATGTCTGGATTTGTTTTCCACAAAAATATGACGTGGCGGGCCAATTGCATTTTTGAATTTCAGCATCCAACTCGATGAGGTGGTTGTTTGTACAGCCATTTTCCGGTCTATTTTCTATGTTGGTAACAATTTTAATGGTAAATATGTTCATTTAAATTTATTTCGAAACTTTTTAAATATTTAACAATGTTTTCCAAAATTTTGTAGATTAAAATAATTACTTGGCAATTAATATAAAACGTTTCTAATTTACTTTAACGTTTCGTTTTACTTTAATGGACATACTTTAAAATTCATAATGATAATATAAATGTGTTTGTTCTATGTTCCATCACTTTCTCTGTAAGTTTTGTTTCCGGCACATTAAATCTTGAAATGCAGCGTCAATAGTGATTAGCGTTCTTTAATGGCAATAGCCAGCAGTTCTCGTTGATTGATATTAGTTTCTTAGCCGTGTGGGATATGACTTAGATATTTATGATAGTTTTTGAATAAATCAATAAAGTATGAAAACATTATTCATGACTGCTATTAAAGTTAGGATTTTTTTTCGTGCATATCAGAAAAAAAAAATCTTTACTGTCGGCTATCCTTTTTGATAAGCTTCTTGATTGAAATTTATTTAGTACTTTTGTTACTATTGCCATTAAATGTTCTCTGAGTACTGCCGCCGCCTATTGGTGGCATCCACAAAACGTTCTCTGCGTATTTATTATTTAACACATTATTTATATCAATGTCATTACTTTATACTGTGAAGAATTACTTAACTATTATATACTGTGAAGAAATAATTATGATTTTGAAACGTTAATTGCCAAACCTGTTTTGTCTGTCATTCCGTCTGATTCGTGAAATAAGATTCCTTCAACATCGGTTTCGGGCCCAAGAGTTGGTTTAGGTTCGGACAAAACAATATAAACATTTTAAATATGCTAAATTCCGCGTCAGTCACCGAGACTGTCAAAGTTCAAGTGTTAATCACGCGCAGGATTTCAACGAATGCTATAAATGGCTGAGAGGTTCTGTTCTCGAAGCTGGCAGACAGGAGGTGTTGGGTTCGAACCCAATCACGCACGTTGTCCTAACCGTTTAATGTTTGCGTGGTTTTCTTCGAACTTTGTATAAATACTGGTTTGGTTCCTTTAGAAAGATCCTCATGGAGGGCATTCCCCCTAGGGCCTATATCCCTCGTGTAGATAATTGGCCGACATAAATAACTCAAACACCACCAACAAAACAATTACTTTTTTCTCTGTTTTAAGTGGAAACAGGCGTTTTATTTATTAAATCAGTGCTAAGTTGCATGAATTTAATAAATTAAATATTTAAAAAATTACTTGTTATGCGGTGGTTTTCTGCTTTAAAAAAATTATATATGATAAGCTCACAAATGACACTGGAACAATTCATTTTTATTATATGACACATAAATGTGCTTTGCGTTCCATCCCTTTCCCAGTAACTTTTATTTCCAGAACATAAAACACAGCAAATGCAGTGATCGATAGTGATTAGAAGACTACATGTCAATTGCCAGGAGTTTTCCATGAGTAATATTAGTTTTCTTTTTGTTCTATAGGATATGATGCAGATGTTAGTGACAGTTTTTGGCTGCATTATTTACGCTTATCAAGCATTATTTATAACTGATATTAAAGTGATTTTGTGCATCGTACGAATATTTTTCCGAAATTGGCAGTTATCTAGAATGATATATTTGACAATTAATATTTATTTCGAAACTTTTCAAAAGTCATAATGTTGTATTGCAAGGTATTGCAGATAACAATAATAATAATAAAAATAGCAAACAATACCTAGGGTGATTTGTTTAAAAGAAGACAGTTTGAATAAATTATTATTATAAAAACCAGGATAAAAGTTCTACCAAAAAAGAAATGTTTCTTGATCTAAAAAGAAGATTCAAGAAAATACAATTTACCTCTTCCGAGTTACCGGCGATTTCTAAAATTGCTCCTTTATCTTGAAAAATCAATGTACAGGGTGTATCTGAAAAAATGGACGGATTGATAGAACGCAGCTATACGAGAAAATTTTGTTATAGAATGTATTTATCGGAACGCAATTAGTGAGAAGTGAAAAGGTAGTTTTCCATTGTCCAAGGGTGATGGATTGATCGTGCTGGCCCCATATCTTAGCGCACAAGATCGCCGGATCTCTTTTTTTTGGACCTTTTTCCTGTGGGACCATATGATAAGTCTAATCTATGAGTGCCCCATTGAAACCGATATGGATCTAGTAGGCAGGATTGCCATTTTTGGCGGTGATATTCGTAAAATGCTTGGTGTATTCGATAATGTGCATCATCGTCCAAGAGCCGACCCCACAAAACCCTAAGTCATCGAACACAAGAAAAAAGTCCTTTATATTATGGAAGAGTAGTCATAGGGGAATCTAATGATCCATGTCTGCCGGAAGTGAAGTGGTGCATAAGCCAAAAATTAATACCACTAGTGTCTCACTCGCAGGTCTCATTGCGTTTGCCGTACAATCAAAACTATGAAAACACGGAAAATTGGGTGTAGGAAAATATAATGGTAAGTTTACGAATCAACCACTAGCGGTATTCATTTTTGGCCAGTGCACCACTTCACTTCCGGCTGACATGGATTATTAGATTCCCCTATGACTACTCTTCCATAATATAAAGAATTTTTTCGTGTGCTCGATGATTTAGGGTTTTGTGCGGTTGGATCTTGGACTATCAGTCCCTATCCCGCAAGACTGATGCGTGCATTACAGCTGGCGGAAGATCTTTTGAGCAATTTTTTTAATCATGATCACTAATCACATTCCTGTTAATAAAAAGTTCTGAAGTATCTCCTCCCATACTCCTCTCATTCTTCTTTCATAATTGCGACAATAGAAAATTACCTTTTAACTTCCCGCCGCTTGTGTTCTGATCATACATTCCATGATGAAATTTGTTCGTATAGTGGCTTTCTATCAACCCATAAATTTTTTAATCTCTTTTTCAGATACATCCTGTATTTCCGAAATTTAAAGAAGTTTTTTTCAAAGAACAGTTTCTTTTGCTGACTGTAATTTTCACAAACGTTTCCGATTAGTTTTTACAGTTTTCTCAATTTGGTATCAATAGAAAATATCGTTTTTTGTGCTACCGATTCTCAAGTAAATAATTATTTGTTCAGTTAATACTCTCAAAATAGACACGGGATAAATTATTAATATTCACATTGACATCAAATTTAATATTACTTTGTTTGTTTTCAATTCATAAATTCTCTTAAGCAGTTAAAAATCTTTACATAAATTTTGATAGTATCAGAAAAATTATCTTTCGTAATTTATGTAGGGTTGACGAAACTGATTAAGGAACGATTTCTTTCCTAGAAATTCGAATTTTTTTCTAGATACTTAAGGCTTCAGCTCAACATGTTCGCCAGATTAAATCACCCGTTTTCGACCCCCTATACACTCGGATCCACACATAAAATTTTATACTGTTATAAAAAGGAGCGCTTTAGTTGGACAAATACAGTATGAAGAAGATACTGAATCAAACGGAACAGGAACACAAAAAAGATATAGTGAAAATAAAAATAAAATAACAGTAACAATATTAATAATAATAATTAATTAAAGATATAATAAAAACAGAAAAATAATAAAGGACTAAAAAAAACAATTGAAATAAGAAATTTCGAGAAAATGAAAATGAAGTGACGATGAAGGGAAACGATACAAATAATAAAAGATTATTTTTAATAAAAGTTTATCGAGCAACATAAAACATAGTAATAAACCAGCAATTAATTTTACAAGGAGTTCTGCTTAAAAGCATTTTATGTAAATGTAAAGTTACAAGAAATGCGATGCACGTATTGGGAAGAATATGCATAACCAGAATAACTTATTAAACTGACAATATCAATACAAAACATTAGCAGACTTTAAAGACCAGATATTCTTAGATCACGAGAAAGCATAATAGCGGTTTATGAGAGCACGCAAACCTATATTTTAAAAAATAACTTTATAATTTCAAAAAGGAATGTGCAGAATCCTCTTTTTAAATGGGTTATAACTTTGATAGTAATCATAATTTTTAAGTGGAATACATGATAATGTTAAAAATTTATTAAAGAATAATTTTGAGAGACAATGTTTGTGGCATATTTAAAGGTAATGTATTCTCTTAATTTGATCAAGCTCTTTTCAGAACATATGATGCAATAACCAGTTCACGAGTGTAATCTTTAACTAACTTGAAAAACAGCGGTCCTTTAATCTGCTTGTAATTATTATTATTATTATTGTTATTAATATTTTATATAAAAATATTTCTATGTATTTCTATATATAATGATGTGTTTATTTGCCTTCTGTTAACCTTACTTTTATTCACTTTCTTAGATTCTAAATTTAGCAAAAATGGATCACTCGCCACAAAATTTGAAAATGTTGGTAGATAATATGATACAAAGTAATTTAAAAATAGTTGACATGTCGTGTCTACAGAAATACCTATTCTACAGACATGAATTTCAACTATATGATCGTCTACAGCACATCAAATAGAAACAATGTTGGCAACAATGCAGTTTCAAGTCAATGCAGAAGTTTGTGACAAACAACACTGATCTGCCAAACCATTCTCACTGAAGTATGCCGTTTGTCATGCTATAAGTATGTATTTTTTTACGTTTATGCATCATAAATAGATTTATATTTTAAATACAATAATTTTTATAGTATATTTACCCCAAATATAGCAAACATTATTAAAAAAATATATCACTTTTGAACATCTTATAAAAAAAAAGGATTAGAGGTATATTTATCTAATTGTTCCAAAAATATCATTTGTAGAGGATAAAAGGTGTGCAACCTCTAAAATTCTGTAAATTCGGCATTCTTCATTTCTAAATATTTCCCTGTTCCATTTTTTTATATAATAAAAATTTAAAATATTGCTTCAATCACGCGATGTCACATTTTATTGAAGCCATTAAAGTATTCGCTCTAAATTCTGATTTTTTATGACAAAAAAAGCTCCTAGTGATTTTTTATGAATGCTATTACTTAGGTGATGGCATTTAAAGTTTTTGACGTGGTGCTTTTTTTATTAAATCTTTCTTGGTACGTTACGCTTTATGAGATCTGTCAGTTTTATGTTAAGAATGTCAAGTTCTTTCGCATTCCGCTCTCAGTGCAAGCTTCCTGGACCTCATCCAATATTTGCTGCCTATTCGACCTGTTTTTCAAGTCAATTTAAACGTTTTGAAAATAAAACAAGAATGAATTTGAATTTTATGGGAACACAAAATTCATTTGTTTAACTTGATTGAAACGTCAAACATTTTGATACCCAGCATATTAGATATTGTTCTAGTTTATATACTATCATAAAACTACGAATATAAATTTTATAAATGCAATGCGGAAGTGAATCATTGAAAATGGAAAAGACTCTCACTTTATAATCATTAATAAACATTTTACAATGCAATTTTATTATTTTATTTTTTTATTCATTTTTAAATTATTTATTCATTATAACATTTTTATTATATTATTTATTTATTATTTATTTTACTTTAATTTATTAACTATTTGGAAAATAGTTGTTGTCCTCGGTTGAGAATTGGCAAATCTGAAGTATATCTGAAACTTTTTATTGGTTGAATTCCCCAACTTCTTAATTTTATTCGTGTTCTGATTGGTCTATGTTTAATGTCCAAAAATGAAATACTTCTGTTTTTTATTTTATTCGTTTTCTGATTGGTGTATGTTTAAGGTTCAAAAATGGAATACTTCTGTTGCCACGATGACGAAAAAAAGTAATAAAAACTTTTTAAAAAATAATAATTTGAAAACAAATTGTGACAAAAATATCAATTGTAGAGGATAAAAAATGAGCAACTAATGAAATTCTGTAAATTCGGCACACTTCATTTCAAAATATTTCTTTATTTAATCTTTTTTTCTATAATAAAAATTTAAAATATTGCTTCAATCACGCGATGTCACATTTTATTGAGGGCATTAAAATATTCGCTCTAAATTCTGAATTTTTATGGCAAAAAAAGCACTTAGTGATTTTTTTTTTATGAATACTATTACTTAGGCGATGGCATTTAAAGTTTTTGACGTGGTGTTTTTTTATTAAGTCTTTCTTGGTAGGTTACGCTTTATGGGGTCTGTCAGTTTTATGTTAAGAATGTCAAGTTCCGCTCTCAGTGCAAGCTTCCTGGACCTTATCCAATATTTGCTGCCTATATGACCCGTTTTTCAAGTCAATTTAAACGTTTTGAAAATAAAACAAGAATGAATTTAAATTTTATGAGAACACAAAATTCATTTGTTTAACTTGATTGAAACGTCTAACATTTTGATAGCGAACATATTAGATATTGTTCCAGTTTATTTACTATCATAAAACTACGAGTATACATTTTATAAATTCAATGCAGAAGTCAATCATTGAAAATGGAAAAGAGTTAGACTTTATAATCAGTATTAAACACTTTATATGCAATTTTATTTATTTATTTGCTTATTTGTTTTTAAATTATTTATTTATCTATAACATACAAAAATTATAACATTTTTATTATATTATTTATTTATTTTTTATTTTACTTTAATTTATTAATTATTTGGAAAATTGTTCTCCTCGGTTGAGCAGAAACGGTTAAATCTGAAGCATATCTGATTCTTTTTACTGGTTGATTTCAGCAACTTTTTTATTTTATTTGTTTATTTGTAATTTGTTTATTTGTATATTTTATGTTTTCTGATTGGTTCATGTTTAATGTCCAAAAATGGAATATTTCTGTTTCTAATTTCATTCGTTTTCTGATTGGCTCAGGTTTAATATCCGAAATACTTCTGTTGCGTTGATGACAAAAAAGTAATAAAAACTTTAAAATAATAATAATAATTTGAAAATACATTGTGGCAAAAATATCTTTTTAGAGGATAAAAGATATGCAACTCACGAAATTCTGTAAATTCGGCGCAGTTCAGTTCAAAATCTTTCTTTACTCCATCCTTTTTCTATAATAAAAATTTAAAATATTGCTTCAATCTCGCGATGTCACATTTTATTGAGGGCATTAAAGTATTCGCTCTAAATACTGATTTTTATGACAAAAAAAGCTCCTAGTGATTTTTTTATGAATGCTATTATTTAGGCGATGGCATTTAAAGTTTTTGACGTGGTGTTTTTTTTATATTATTTTATTAAGCCTTTCGTGATACGTTACGCTTTATGAGGTCTGTCAGTTTTATGTTAAGAGCGTCGAGTTTCTTCGGATACCGCTCTCAGTGCAAGCTTCCTGGACCTCATCCAATATTTGTTGCCTATCCCTATATGACCCGTTTTCAAGCCAATTTAAACGTTTTAAAAATAAAACAAGAAAGAATTTGAATTTTATGGGAACACAAAATTCATTTGTTTAACTTGATTGAAATGTCAAACATTTTAATAGCCAACATATTAGATATTGTTCTAGTTTATTTACTATCATAAAACTGCGACTATAAATTTTATAAATGCAATGCCGAAGTCAATCTTTGAAAATATAAAAGACTTAAACTTTATAATCAGTAATAAACATTTTGTACAATGCAATTTATTTTTTATTTATATTATTTATTCATATTTAAAGTATTTGTAATTATTATTTATTTATTTGTTTATTTATAACATTTATATTCCATTATTTATTTATTCTTCAGATGCATTTATTGAGAAGTCGTGAAAAATGCAGCATAGCAGCGCGATCTGTAGGGCAATTTATATCAAATACTAAACAATACTAATCTAAGGGACTAACTGAATCTGAAGTGTTAGAAAATTTCGTCTATTAGTTTTTGAGATAATTACGAATATTGCACCATGACAGCGCCACCTGTTGAGCGATTTTCACCAACACGTAATCAGCACAGTGCTATATTAAGTACTAACAAAGTATAATAGTTTTATGAAAATCCATGGTCTAGTTCTTGAGATATGGCTACTGTGGAAATTGTAAATAATACAGCATAGCAGTGACACCTTTTGAGAGATATATACAAAAAACTAATCAGATCTAGTTTATATAAAGGTCTAACAAAATCTAAAGCTTTGTGAAATTCCATGCGTTAGTTCTTGAGATAAAGTAGCCACAAAATTTGTGTCACATACAGACAGACAAACATTTTGTAAAAACATGTTTCTTGGGTCCTCTAACCCCTACAACATGTATATCTGTCGAAAATCGGATTTCGAAAATTTTCAGTAATCCAATACTTTCCTCTTGTAAAGATAGAAGAAATTAAAAATACAGGTGCGAACAGAATCTAAAAAAAGTAGCCTTGTGTCAAGCTCTTACTGATAAAAGACAAAAAGTTTAATTTTATCTTGTAGTTAGTGTTATTAGTGAACAAGTTTAATTAAGTCTTATCTAATTGCAAACGTGAATATTACGATGTGTTTTATTAATATATTAAATTTTTTTAATTTCTTTTATTTAAGATATTTAATTTTTTTAATAATCTATATCTATATGAATTAAAAGTGTTTCTTTTCCTCTCTAATGAAAATTTTTATGTAATGCTGAGTTATAATGAGAAATTGAAATATACGTCCTCATTTTTAGAATATGGAATAGAACTGAAATTCTTGAAACTCTGGAAAAGAACCATGTGCAAAACTGCAGTTTTGAAACAAGCCGTTTTTTAGTTTTCACCATGAAGCAAAAAGGCATAAATTTTCAAGATAGAAACAAAGTTTCAAACTTATCTGATCATCTAAAAGAAAATTTTATCAATATTTTTTGATGATGTGTTTTTATTTGATGAGTTTTTTGCTAAAAATACAAAACATATTTCATACTGTGAGGTCCATTGACCTCACTCAATGTAATAGTTTCTGTAACGATGCCTAAATCCATTGATTACAAATCCATTCTTTCCCGAGGTATATGCATGAACTGCAAGATCGCTGTAACCCTCCAGGGGTAAACATTGATGACAAAGCTCCTGAAACTGTCTTCGTTTGAAGTTGACGCGTGCAGAATAATCAAGAGTGCTTATATTGAGTGTTTGTAAGTTAACTTTAGCTTAATTATTGACATTTAACACTGTACTGTTATATATGAATAAACTATATAATATTTTATCAATCTATGCATAAAATATAATCCGTCAAAAATGTCTAAATCATTTGAAACATCATTCAGAATTACATTAAGCTTTCGATTAACGCCACTCTATCAATCGTCAACCTCCCTTTTACAATTTAATTATTTTTTAATTGGAATCGAACAATGAAAATTTAAATTCACATAAAACCGAATGAAATGGTGCTATTTTGAGTAAAAGGCTTATCTGACATCAGCAATATCAGCTAGAAAAAATTTCTGCGAATGAAATCACAGACTGGGTAAATTGGGAAAAGAATGATATTGGTCATGGACAATTAAAGAATACCGAAATTATTCAATATGTTTTGTATCCAGAGAAAGGTGAAAGAGATGAATGCGATGAATTAGGCAATGATCATCTACAGCATGGTCCTAAAATGCATGTCAAAAATGTAAAAGTAGGTAGACGGGACCTAAATAAGCATATTTCGTATGGGATTGTGTGTGGGATAATGCCGCCTTGAGCCGGTAGGGAGCGCTGATGACTGCGGCTTATAAAAGTGCTTCGCTAGCTGGATTCTCATTTCTTGCACGGGTTTCAAACAGCATGCATCGTTTCACTAACGTGGAGCTTGACGACATGCATTTCATGTATAGGCCTGCACAAGGAAATGGATTAGCTGCTCAGAGGATGTACAGGTAGTGATTCCCGGATAGGAATCAGCTTTATCGTCGAACATTGGAAGTTACGCACAAGTGGATCGTTTTATGCTTCCAGGCATGGAACTGACATTGGAAGATATCGTAGAACTCCTGCAGTGGAAACCAGAATACTAAACACAATAGAGGATAATTCTTCGACAAGCTCGAGAGCTGTAGGACGTGCGTTGGTGTGAGCCATTAAAGTGTTTTGAGCACTTTACATGAAGATGGAATGCATCCGTATCATTTACAGAGAGAGCAAGCAATGACCCCTGACGATTATCTTGCACGTCTCAACTTTGCTCATTGGTACCTACAGCAGACGGCAGCCAATCCAACCTTCTCAGCAAATATTTTATTTACAGATGAGGCTACCTTCCCGCTGTCGGATATGTTCAACACCCATAAATCTCACCTGTGGGCTCATGGCAATTCACATGGCACAATAGCACACGCGTACCAAGAAAGATTTTCCATTAATGTTTGAGCAGGCATTGTACACAATAACTTAGTAGGACCGTACATTCTACCTAGTCGTTTAACTGGCCTTACATACAACATCTTCCTACAGAAGGTTTAACCTGAACTTCTGGTAGACATTTCTCCAGCTGTTCGCAGACGAATGTGGTTCCAGCACGATGGAGCCCCAGATTACTTCAGTCGAGACGTCAGGAATCACCTGGACGCTGCTGTGGTCAGCAATGGATAGAACGGGGTGGTCCAGTTCCCTTGCTACCACGTTCTCTTGATTTAACCTGCTTGGATTTTTTCTTTTGGAGTCATATTAAAAGTCTGGTGTACGAGAGTCCCATCACATCTCAAGAAGATCTTGTTGCCCGCTTGTCTGTTGCTGCTTTACGTATGTTCGACCTGCTTGATGTCTTTTCTAATGTACACCGGTCTATGCGCCATCGCTATGAATCTTGTATCGCTGTTGGTGGCCGCTCTTTCGAGCAGCTCTTGTAAACTGTTAATAAATTTTTGTTTTCTTTTGTCTTTACTTGTCTTTTCAGTTTCCTTTGATTCATACTGCTTTACAAGCTAGTGCTTTAACGTGTCATTCCTATCCAAATTATGCTTTTTTAGGTTCCCTCTACCTAGCTTTACATTTTTGACATATATTTTAAAACCACCTTATTTAAGCCAGTCATGCAAACTATACTTTCTAAATGCATTGATTGGTTTGAGATGCAAGAGGAAACAGATGCAACCCAAGAGTGTACTTTTATTATTTTTATGCAAGCGTACTTTTATTGTGTAGAATCCGTAATCTTGATGCAGTAAAAGCACAAGCAAACACTAACAAAAATGAAACGAAACACAAACAAAAATGAATAATGGATTACTTACAAAGAAGATCTTCTTACTGGGCATACTCAGAATGTTTTTAAAAATATTGCTAATTAAACTACACATGTACGTAATAAAGGATCAGTCAAATTTAGCAGTGTAATTACAGTAGAAAGTCTGTAAAAAATAAAATACTTCGAATATTTGGCGCGAAAAGATGAAAGCATCTCCAGATTTGGCGAGCAGCCTTTTTCTTTGCCAAAAGCAAACAATTTTAATGCAAGTGAAAAATTGCTTGTTAGTAATTAATTTTTGAGAATGCGTGTGAATAATATTTAATGAATTTAAACTTAAAAAATGAAAGAGTTTAATGCATATATTTTTGTATTACATATTTATATTGCTTGTCGCTGCAGTTATTTAATTTTATCACTGTAAAAATAATTTCATATATCAAAAATATTTTCATATATTTAAGCATATTTCAAAATAAAGGCCAGATGAAGAATGCTGCAGCAATACATTTCAATATCGGAGACATTTTTGTTTCCATAGCAGCAAAGTTGGATCGACAGTGCTCAATTGAACTGAATTTTGAGAATGAAATATTTTTAATAATTCAGTATTAATTAGGGATGGGACGAATATTCGGCCACTATTCGGTATTCGGCCTATTCGGCTCTTTTGCCGAATATTCGGTTGACCGAATATTGAAGGCTTGTTGACCGAATACTTCGGCCGAATACCTATAACCGAATATTTAGAGATATCACGCCGAATATTACTGAAATCTGGCCGAATAGTGAAAGATATCTTGCCAAATAAATTTAGGATTTGAAGAATTTCATTTCTTGTAATTTTTTTCCCTCTAATCCAAACTGGTTACTTCATTTATGAAGTCATTCTCATTCTTACTTGCAAAACATACAGTTATTCAGATACTAAAAAATATACAGCCTTTCTGTATTTCCTATAAAGTTTGGTGATATTTTAGAAAATACTGCCCAAGTTGGAGATTTAATTGTACAGGAAATGTCTTCATTAGAGAATGATATGTTACAATTAAAGATATAAAAACACTTATCGGAAAAAAAAGAAACACTACCTTATTTTAAAACACTCAAATATTTATTAATGTCTGCAAATTCCCTGCACATGTAAAAAAGACTCTTATGAAATTCATAACTTATTTTCTATGAAGTGAGAAATGAAAAAAATCATTCACTAGGTGTATTAACGAAGATTCATTTTCAAAATTAAATATCAAATACAGTCGACTCTCGTTAATTCGAACTCGTCGGGATCACAAGAAATGTTCGAATTATGGAAAACATGCTTAATATGGTACTATTACAAAGGAATTAATGTTATAGTGTTTTTTTAACTTATTTCGTCTGTTATCATTAGAATATGACTTAATATTAAATTAGAATGTATAAATACATAAACTAATTAAAAGAATAGAAACAAGCACGAAGGAAGAAAAATTTATAGCGTCACTGATGGACAGACGGAGCTCTAAGTAAGTGGATATCAAAGGCATTGTATTATATGTATACTCGTTCTGAACAATTTTCGCAAAAATCAAAGAAAGAAAATTATTCAAATGATCTAAAATTTGTGAAAAAGAAAAGAAAAATGAAAAATCGGAATTCTCGTTAGTTCGAATTAAACGAAGTCAAGAGAAAATGAAATCGAATTAATGAAAATTTTGAACGTTATTCTTCTTTTGAAAATTTCGGAACTTCATGTTTAGTTCGAATTAAGCGAAGATTCGAATTATCCGATTTCAAATTAACGAGAGTCGACTGTATTACTATTCCAAATACAACGATACATCTGAAAACAGAACTGGTGTCAAAATAGATACACATTAGATGACACAACTTGTTTTATGAAGATGGTTTTATAAATATTTAAACATAAATTCTAAATGCTGAACAAAATAATTTTTTTATTCTATAGTTTTGACTTTTAAATAATTATTTGCATAACTACTGGCTTAAATATGTAACATTATTATGTATATATTTTTAATTTACATCTTCCTTCATTCATGTTGTTATCGATTTCTGTTTATCCTTTTAATGCTTATTGAATAAGTGGAATATTATATGCGCCGATTCAAATGTCAAAGATTTTTTTAACATATGCATTCTACTTTAAGCATAACCTTTTGCTTTAACGTAATTTGTAATTTAAAGATTGACAACTGATTTCTAACAGTCTCATTCTTACGAATTTGCTTATTATTAGGGACACAAACTCTTAATGATCAAATTTACTTCATTAAAGGTTACTTCAGAAAATATTTCCTTGTGTATTCTGAGAGAGAGAGATTAAGAATATTATTAATTTTTGATGCAAGAAAAGATAAAAGTATCATTTGATAGTAAAAGTGAAATACATTGTTTATATTTTAATGGAAATATTTTACTATCCTGACTTACTGAAAATCAATTTAATTTACATTAAAATAAAAGAATATAATGCAATTTCATAATTTTTTTGTGTTAAAATACGTGTTTTAAATTTAAGAATATATTTAAAGGCACATTTAAGAGTAATAATTATTAATGAGTGCCTATTTTTTAAATTATATATAATCAAACATTTTTTTCTTTATTGGGAAAAAAAGTTAGTATTCGGCCTAAAATTTGGCCGAATATTCGGTATTCGGCTATTCGGCCAAATCACTATTCGTCCCATCCCTAGTATTAATAAAGTTTTGTTTTAATCAGGAAATTTTATAATTAACTATTATTGTAAATATATATACAATATATGGCAAAATTATAATTAAAACA
Organism: Maratus speculifer; assembly: GCA_964019185.1. NCBI lineage: Eukaryota > Metazoa > Arthropoda > Arachnida > Araneae > Salticidae > Maratus > Maratus speculifer. Next base: position 57,882,633 of record OZ025295.1, read on the forward strand.
AACTAAAATTGATAAAATTAAAGTTTATTTCAAGTTCAACATAAAATATTTTTACTTTAAAAGCTATTGATATAAAAAAAAATATTTTTTGAAATTTCATTTCATCGCCAACTAATGATAAATAGCCAAATAAACGAAATGTTCATCTTTTTAAAGAACATCCTACGGGGTTTCCGCCAAAATTATTTTTATAAACATATATATTCACATGAGAAGAACATTCTGTAAGTTTTTCAGAATTTTCTGAGTATGCCCGTATAGAGACCTTCCTTGTTAGTATGAAAACTGATACCATATATTTATTAAGTAAGATTCTAAATTTGTCTGTTAAATAGATTTCGAAAGAAATCTATTTATCTTTTTATAAACAAAAGTACACAGCAAATAAAAACACTTTTAATGATTCTTATTTATAAATTAAAGTATTGAAAAAGAATTTTTGTAACGATCTTATAGTCTTTCGATTATCCGTTACACCATCGGTCCCGTAATGTGATTGATAATTTGAAGTTTGTTGTATAATATGTTAATACCTTGAGATAAAGCGACGACTATAATATCCCATACGTTTTTCGTTCCAACACTGAAAAAAATGAAGTACTCAAATCTATGTACTCCTACCCAATTGAGTAAGTTTGGATCAAAAATGACCTTATGTTTTCTCAATTTTGAAATGTCACATATAATCAAATTCAAACAAAACGATGATTTTGAACTCTGTAATAGTTTATTACATTCATGACGACATAAAAGATTAATAAATGGAAATTTTTCCATAGAGAAAATTCGCCTTGCAAACAATATTTCAAATAAAAATCAAATTTCAAATTTTTAATTATTTAAACAATTAAAAATTTGAAATTTGATTTTCATTTGAAAAAAAACGACATAAATAATGTGTATTAATGTAAATATTAAATTATGCACAGTATTTTAAAATAATTTACATGTGCTTGTGAATAATGCTGTTCTCAAAAAAAAAAACATTCGATTTAAGTATCTTGATAATAATTTTGTTATTTTTCTTAATAAATTTTAAATTAAACGGTTTTTGATTTTTTTTTTCCAATAACTTTGAGCATAAAACAAATATCAGTGCGTTTATACTTCTAACTTGAAGATTCGGGGGAGAGGGCTATTCAATTTGAACACAACCATGGAAGCAAAAACGAGTACATGTGTTTCTCAATTTTAAGTTCATTTTGATTGGAGCTATTTTGAGTATGTGATATTATTATGTGTATTTAAAATTAAATACTTTTTACTCCCTTTTTTGAGAACCTTTTTTTTTCTTGAAAATGGTGAGTTATGCTCGTCATCTGACTAAAATAATTTTAAAATGTTCTTCTATAACAAGCTTTGTACCATATCTAATTAGATTAAATTTAGTTAGAAATACATCCTAATCAATGTGTTTTACATTCGCAAGCTATATCAATCAATCACAAACTGCAACATTTTCTTCAACGAAAAAAATAAAGCTTTCTTGTCCATTTGTTCGCTCTAAAATTTTACTAGAAAGAGTTAATCAAGTTATTAAAGGAATTCAGCATTAAATAACTAAAATGGAAATTACTCTAAAGTCTTATTTTTTAAATTCTAAACTTCAAACTATTCGTCACAAGTACTTATTAAACAATTAAATATCTTAATTTAGCTCATTTTTCATTTCTTCAAAGAATTGCGGAAAAGTGTCATCTGCCATGCTGTAAAAATAGTGAAGAGGGTTATTTTTAAAACAGATCGCAAACATGTCTTCTGTTACAAGAAACATATTTGCTTTTATAGTACTACTTTGAGCAGAGGAGAACCCGCAGGTCATGTACCAGGTCACTGATCTCAGAATAACAAAATGAATTTTGTGGTGAAACTTTGTTTCTCAGAATCATTTCTTATCCTCTTCAGACCTGAGGTATACAAATGTGTACCTCCATGTGTACCTCTTTGCTTTAAAACAAAACCAATAAATGTCAGCACTGATGAATATTACCTCATAAAATAAATATTATTTTCATCCGAGTTTCAAAAATACCTTCAAGACATTCTAACCAAGAAAGTAAGAAATATTAATGGTTATTTAATTTAAATGCTTTACAATAAAAAAAATTGAGAATTTGCTGATCATTTACTTGTTTAAGGACCTTAATTTTGATATTGCGTAAATTTATATTACTGATAGTTAAACTGATGTTTTAAGGGGATTAGTACTTTTATATCCATATTTGTAAACTTAAATTACCAGTTGCTTAAAATACTGACTTCATAAAAATGACTCTTTTTGTCATCTATGATGTCATTTCGACTATGCACAAGCAATAAATATATATTTATAGAGTTATATTTTATGCTGAGGTCTGAGGAGGTTTAAATAACACTAACTGAAATATCGTCACACCATTTCGATTATTATATTTATCGCAGGAAGAAGTGAAAACGATTTATAGTGACATACGATTTATAGTGACATACGATTTATAGCGATGTATTCATTAAAGATCGATCGAAAAAAGTTTTCAAGATCGAAACCGAATTTCGGTAATCTTCCTAAAAAATTTAAGTAATTAATATACACATAAATATACGGAAAATATATTAATTATACTTGTGCCCCAAGTTGCCTCCCTGTACCTATGACCAAATCTTTTTAATTTCCGTATAAAAAAGAATGTAATTAATTCATCAATGACAAAATATGATTTTCGCTTTATCCGAATTTTATCTGATTAAAAAATGTTTTAGGTATATGTCGATTTATTTTCGGAAATATTCATCTGTTGTTCCATAAGTCTGTTATCAAAGAGTCTTCGAAACAATTCTTTAATTTCAAACTAATAAAAAAAATCTATTGCAATTAAGTCTGCAGCTTTTAATAAGCACACGAAAAGAATCTTCAGAATTTAGTCACGCATTAAAGTTCTTGCTTTATAATTTAAATTCGTCTCTTGAGTCAGTCATGACTTATAAGCTGTAAAGTCATAGGAGTAACTAAGAGTGTAACACTTGAGCCGATACAGCTCTAATCAATTTGTCATGTTGAAAGTTTCCGAAGGAAGAAACGAATTTTTTGGAATACAGATAGTTTCGATCGAGTTCAGTCAAGCGAGTTTTTGACAGCATTTTCACTGAAAACATGTTTTCAGCAAAACACAGATTTTGAGCTTAAAACAAAAACAAAACAAATTTTCGGTCGATGTCTAGTACGAGTTACATGTGATTAATTTTTTTTTCCTTTTGTATGTAAGAATTAGTACACTGTTAAAAACACAGTGAAAAATTAGCTGTGATTTTAAAGATTATAAATTTTCTGACGAATAAAGATTGCCACATAAAAGCCTATAAAATGTTCTGATTGGTCTGAAAATTGGAGGTCTTTAAAAACGGGGGTAATTTTTCACGATATTTTTTCATTTACCAAATGGTCGTCCTAATTTGTTAAATTACACTTTTTTTATTCTATTGCAATATTTTGTGATTTATATAAAAGACCGCTATGATGTTTATTTTTATTTTTATTTTTTATTTTTCCAGTTCTTAAGCATCCGATTTTGACAGTTAAAGAAACAAAATTGAAACAATTTTTGGTTTGCTTTTCCTTCAAGCTTTTCCATTGGGAGACATAAGATGATACATCTCATCGCTTTAGGAGAATTTTACCATCATATAAATAGTATCATTTCTAACTTAACTATTAAAGCTACAGTTACTTTTTTTTAAGGATAATGGACAATGGGTCTGAAAAAGCACATTAAAAGTTTTCAAATATAATAGAGTTAATGTATTCTTTAAACATTTAGACAGTGACATTAAAAGGAAAATTTATCATAGACAGAAATATAGAATCGAATGTATCGGATTATGGAATCTATTTCTTAAACTGAGCATTAAATGGACTCGATTAGGGAGCTAAATATAGCTTTAGACTTCATAACTTAAAACAGACCATACCCAGCAATTATTTAAAGATTGCATAATTCAATTCAGTTCCCTTTTCGTTTAAATAAACTAGCAGAAATCTGTTATTTGCCAGAATGTAAAAATAGTAAATATATATATATATTTTTTTTTCCGGGAAGTAAGATACTTTCTTTTAGAAGAAGTACATTTGGTTTTAGTTACAAAATACTACTCTCGGTTGAGTATTGCATACTCTTACATTTAACAGGTCACTGATCTTAGAAAGCAAAAAGGATTTTATGCCACAAGCCAAAATAAATATTTTTTGCTTTGCACGTTATGTATTCTGAGTGAGATAGATGACAGTAGTTTCGTAACTAATACGTCAAAACAACGGAAGTAATCCAGAGTTGATCTTTTGGTAGTCACAGTATTTCTTATTTCTCTGACAAAGCTTGTTTAAGTTGTTATTATTACTTTATTTTGTTTCTAGTTTTGTGGTATTTTAACGTGTGCAGAAAATTGCTTAAAAAAACTAAAATAATTTAGCATCTTTCAAACACAAGTATGAAAACAACATCTAAATTTTATCCACTTTTTACGAATTTTTATTTTGTTCTATCTTTATAAGAAAAAAATACAGGATTCGTGAAAATTTTCAAATTCTGGTTTTCAACGGATTTACTCGTTTTAAAGGTCAGAGGTTATAAAAAACATGTTTTAACAAAACGTCTGTCTGTGAATCTGTCTGTATGTGCCATAAATTTTGTGGGCGCTCTATCTCAAGAACTAATGCACGGAATTTCACAAAACTTTACACTTAGTTAGACCTTGATATGAACTAGATCTGATTAGTTTTGGATGTATATCGCCCAACAGGTGGCGCAACTATGTTGTCTTTTTTCAGGATTTTCACAATAGCTATATTTCACTAACTAATGGACGGATTTTCATAAAACTTCAGATTCCACTAGTTCTTGATATAATGTGGTTCTGATTATGCTTTGATGTAAATCACACAACAGGAGGTGCTGCTACGCATTATTATTCATGATTATCGCAATAGCCTTCAGGAATTAATGCACGAATTTTCATCAAACTTCAAATTCAATTAGTCCCTGATACAAATGAGTATATTTGTTTTCGGGATAAATCGCTCAACAAGTGACGCTGCTATGCGGCATTATTCATGATTATCCCAATATCTCTATTTCACGAATGAATGCACGAAATTTCATCAAACTTCAAATTCAGTTAGTTTCTGATGTGAATTACTGTCAGGATTAAAGTTTAGAGTAAATCGCTCAACAGGCGGCGCTTCTATCCAGTTTTTATTTATTTATTTATTTATTTATTTATTATTTTTTTTTTACGATTTTTGCTATAATTCGATCTCAAATAGACGGATTTTCATCAAATTTAAGAATCAGTTAGAACTTGAAATAAATTGTTGCAGGATTTTTGTCTAAATTACGTAAGGGGCGACGCTGTTATATTTCATGTTTCTGGAAGCATTAACGTGTATGAGATAGAAAAAATTTTGGGGTTGCCACATCCTACTACTTTTATTATTATTTGAAAAAGATCGTTATAACTATACAAAACACTACAGCGAAAATTGTACTTTTTGATTACCATAGATTAATTTTTAAAACTTTTACATTATGTAGAAAGTTAAAAAAATAATACCCTTCACCGAGATAAATTATGCCAGTGTGAGGTGACAATATCTCAACCTGCGGATAAAGACAAAATTTATGATAAATAAAATTTCTCACAATAAAACTCATTAGTAATGCCCGATTCTGATGGATTGTAGCAATAGCTTAAACAGTAATTTTTTTAATTAAGCATTTTAGAAACTGAATTTGCATCTTATCGATAGTTAAAATTCATATAAAATAGCACAAATAAACATACAAAACTACTTCCATGTGAATACATATAATTTTTTAATGCATTAAAAATATTTTAAAAATGCAATAAAAACCATTCAAAACTTTTTCAGCCAACACATTGCTTATCATAAGCCATCCAAGAAGTTTGGAAGAATTTGCTACATAATAGATAAAAGCTTGTTTTACTGGAAGTAAGAATATCTTTATCTGGCATCTTATGTGCCGTACAACTTTTAAATTACATTGATCTCCTCGAATGAGCACAAAGAAAAATAATAACATTTAAATCCTCACTGATGACGGCTGTATAATGGCTAAAAACATTTTAGATCTTTAAGATTTTTTTTAATAATTTTATATTATACCGAGTGGGCAAAAAGTCCGTAAATCTTTAAAAATTCATAAAAGCCAGATAAATAACCGAAATAAAAAAAAGATTTGCATGGTTAGCATCTATAGGTCACGGGATTTTTTTAAAGACAGCGATGAAAAATAACGTAAAGAAATCAGATGGCTCTGGAAACGTTCGACTTCGGCGGGAATATGCAAATGAGATGGTTATAAGAAGGTGCGCTGCCTATCCACAATTAATTCACAGTTGAGAGCCGTGTACTTGATCAACACTGATGAATGCAAAGGATAAAGAAGTTATTGGTGAAGTTATTTTATTTTAACCAGGAATCAGCGATGTATTTTTGATCAAGTACACAGCTCTCAATCGTGAACTAATTGTAGATTAGCTGTGTAAGTTCTTATGACCGTCTGATTTGAATATTTCCACCGAAATCGAACGGTTCAGCATCATCTGTCGTTTATTATTATTATTATTATTATTATTACTATCCTAAAACAAATCCCGAGACCTATAGATGCTAACCCTGCAAACCGTTTTTAATTTCGGTTATTTTTCCGGCTTTTGTGAATTTTTAAAGTTTCTACGGATTTTTCGGCCACTCTATATGTATGCACCAGAAAGTGAATTTCGTACATTTATTTGTACTTTTTATATGAATTTTAATAATTTAACGACTATAACGAATGTATGATTATATATTCAGAAATCAATTTAAAAATCTTAAAATTATATTTAAAATAGTGTTGCATTTTTTTTCTGACGAAATATCTTAAAAAAGAAATACAGCAGTAATGATACATTTTTTAAAAAACTCGATTTGTTACGCTTTTTAGAAAGCTTAAAAAAGCCGTGAATTTTTCATAATCGAGTTCAATGCTCACTCCGAACCCAAGATAATGATCAGGTATACGTGCTTCCTATATAATCAATTTTACACATATAAAAGTATATTAATAGGTGAAAAATAATACAAACATCAATAGATAGTTCAAACATTGTAGTATCCTTCATTTGTTTTTCTAACAAAAGCTTGATGTTATAAAGAAGCTTTGTGGCTATCTAGTATTTTATTTTTGCTATAGGTGCCAAGGAATATGGATTTTAAGTATCACAATTTTTTTTAAGTCTTTGTTTTAAATTATCGACGAGATCTGGGATTAAATAAGGTGAACAAAATTTTAAGCAAATAATAATGATACTCTAAATCTGTAATCCTCAGCATCAATGTCTTTGCATATCCACTAATCATTGTTTCATTGGCATTTTAACATTCAGAATTTAAATGGAATGTTAAATTACAAAAAAATGAAAATAAATTATTCAACTTAAGAACTGGGACACATAACTGTTCTTCTACTTTCAATAAAAACTCAAAGATATTAACACTTATTTTATAATTGTGTTCTGTTAAAGCATAGAGTAATGGTGTAGCTACTCTTTGGATAAATAAAAGCTATTATTAATATGTATATATACAGATAGATAGATAGATAGGTATAGATATAGATAGATATGTGTAATAATAAAAAAATTTCGCCTTAATTCTAAATTATTTCCAAATTCTTTTAATATTTAACTTTTCCGCTGCCTTTTTATAATATCTTAACATATTTATTTTAATTCCATATGTTTAATCAGCGCTTTCTTTATTTTATTCTAAAAACATTAATCTTTCAAAGCAATTCTTTTCTTAAAATCCCATTACTTAAATTTATTCTTTTATCTGTTACATAATATCTTTGTATTTATGTTCTAAAAAAATCCTTCGATTACCCACAATTCCCTTCTAAGCGACGCTAGAAACCGGATTGCATCATATAATCTACCGAGTGACTGAGAAAACACTTTTTCTTTTTCTCGGGATAAAATTTAGTATTCGTTACAGTCACTATTTCAAAATAATTAATTGCAACATAGAACTTAACCATAAAATCCTGAATTATCGCACAGAGTCAGATAAAACCTTGTTATATTGACTTCGGAGTGATATTTCTAAATTTTTTCTTGTGCTAACAAAACTACTGTCAGCTGGTGAGAAAAATTTATCGAGTGAAGTTCTATAATAATAATATTTTTTACTTATAATGGCTGCATCTTATGCTGTGAGTGGAATTTTTTTCTGTGATATGAAATATAAATAAATGTGATTAAAAATATTCGACCTTCTGTTTATTATCAGAGGGAAAACATGCCAAAGTATACTTATTTTTTGCTTTACGACTCGATGCCACTCATCTGCTAAATCTGCGAGTGTTCTTGATGGAATTTTCTAGCTAAATGGTGTGATTTAGAGCAGAATTTTACATTTTATCGACGTATTCAGCATTACTACGCTCTGATGTTAAATATATATATTTAGTGTCAGGAATAGTTGCAAATAATAGTTTATTGATTCATGCTTAAAACGCCTTACTAGTTATGTGGAAAATAGAATATTCCATTTCAGTGCTAAGTAAGCAAATGGAATCATTTTTAGGTAGATTTCGTAAGAAATACTACCTATTGCAACCGCACCAGTTTATCTATCTATCTATCTATATATATATATATATATATATATATATATATATATATATATATCTTACATTTTTATGGACACGATAACTTCTATATTTCTTCACCAATCTCCACCAAACTGGTACATAAAATCAAAGGGGTTAAAATCTTGGCTAAGTTCGTTAATGGGCAAAATCGGACCAAGGGGGTCGGAATAAGGGGCGTTTTTGTGAAAACCGAAAAAACGCTATAACTTCTTAATTAAAGTAGATATCGAATCGGTTTAAAGTTTATATTACTTTTTAAAAATGGGCCAAAAGTATATGCATAACAGATTTTTGATAAATTTAGAAGTGGGCTCAAGGGGCGAAAAAAACGGGGATTTTGAGAGAAAAAAATTCATAACTTCATCAATTTTCAAGATATCAAGTCCAACTAAATTTTTTGTAAATGTTCTTAAAATTATCTAAAACTTTTGTATTTACAAGTTTTTGATAGGACCAACTTTTACCGATGAAAAAAATTAAAAACGAAAAAAAAAAGGGCGCTGAAAAAAGAGAAAAATCAATAACTCAGTCAATTTTTAAGATATCAAATCTGATTAAATTTATTTTACATCTTTTTAAAAATATCTACAACTTTTATATTGACAAGTTTTTCATAGGACCAATTCGTATAGCAAAAAGAAATTAAACAAAAATAGGAGTTGGAGAAAAAACCTCAAATCCAAACAGCTTATATTCTGACTCATTTTTAAATTCATTTTTGATTTTAAACGCATCCAAATGGTAGATCCTCTTATTTAGAAACTGTATAAAGTGACGCATTGGTCAATTTTCTGATAAAGGCAGAATATATTTCAAAAAAGGCTACCAAAAAGGGTATTTTGAACAGAATTTCCGAAAGTCATCGGGACTGAAAATTGAAGGAAGTATTCAAATAAGAAATTGCGGTTTTTTTTAATCGTTTTAAAATCAATTTTTGTTCTCAAACGCATCCAATTCACAGATCCTCTTATTTAGGAACTATATAATGTGATGCATTGATCGGTTTTTTGATAAAGACAGAATATATTTTGAAAAAGGCTACCAAAAAGGGTATTTTGAACAGAATTTCCCAAAGTCTTCGTGATTTGAAAATTTAAGGAAGTTTTCACATAGCAAATTGCGTTTTTTGTGACTCGTTTTAAAATCCATTTTCGCTCTCAAACGCATCCAATTTACAGATCCTCTTATTTAGGAACTATATACTGTGACGCATTGGCCAGTTTTTTTGATAAAAATAGAATATATTTTTAAAAATGCTGTCAAAGTGAGTATTTCGCACAAAATTTTCCTAAGCAATAATGATTAAAGAATTAAGGATGTATTCAAACAACGAATCGGTTATTTTATGACTCATTTTTAAATTCAATTTTTTTCTCAAATGCATTCAACTGACAGTTTTCTGTTATTTAGGAACTGTATAATGTACTGTTTTGGTCGATTTTTTAATAAATTCAGAATCTATTTCAAAATATGTTGTCAAAATGGGCATTTGAGCTGAATTTTTCTTAAGATGATTCTGATAAAACCAGTTTTTGCAGAAAAATGAAATTAAAATTTTTTCATAAACGGCCAAATAAATTTATTAAACTAGGTTTATCTCTAATCATATTTTTTTTTTTTTTTTTTTTTTTTTTTGTTGAAATGAGCACCTTTCGAAATCTACCTCCGCCTATAGGCCCAGCCGACAGGGATTTTTTAACACAGTAATAACAGTATTCGTTAAACAAAATAATAAAATTAAGTAAAGAGCTTCTTTTTAATGTACTCTCAAAAGTTTAAAGAAACATTACATAGATTATTTTTATTTTTTAAAGAAACATTATATGTTTATTTTTCAGAAAAATTTTGTTTAGAAAAATCAGCGAGTATTATCTTAACAATTGAACTAATCATCATATTCATTAGCGCTATAAAATTTAATGGAATTTTAATGGAATATTAAATTACAAAAGAGAAAAGTAAGTAATTAAATTTAATCATCAAAACCTATTATTATTTAAAATGAAGATCCCGCAAGTTTGTTATTTAAATTAGCTCTTGTGTGAGAAAAAAATAAAATAGATTTTTTTATTTGTTTAGCACTATTTTTAAAAATAACTTTAAAAGACTCTCTTAAATATACCAACGTTTTCATTTAATTACATTCTTACGAATTTGTGTTTGAAAATATTTAAAGCATGCCGCTAATTAACTTCTTTTCATTGGGTTAATTATTTAAAAAAGATCTCATATTTAATTAGTTATTTAAATTTGCTAAAATTCTTTTTATTCCTTTAATGTTTTCACTAATTACTTTTTTAAGCAACTATATAAAACGTTTATCATGCAAAAGATAAAAACAGCATGAACAATTCATCGTTCTCCATGTATATTCCATAATAATAAAGATGAAAGTTTGTCCATCTATGCGTATGTTCAGAGTCTTTTGAAGAGACAATTACGTGCAGAGATAGAAGATTGGAATGTAGATCCAATTCTGTATGTCTAAAGTTATGCTTTTCAAAGTCAGTTTTTCATTCTTTTTATAATTAGCCGAGATATTAATTAAAAACCACAATGAACGTCACAAATAGTGCGCTGTCATATCGTCTATGACGAAACGGCTTTTTCGTGGAACGTTAAGAAATGTAAACATGACAGGTAGGAAAATGTTCCTTTGTTATTTAATAAAACATCGCATCCCTTTTTCATTATCTAAATTCGAAAAAAAAAACATTTATTCCGATTGCTTTCCCAGTCTTAATGGTGTTATATTTTTTTAAAAATATTACAATTTACTGTTTCAAAAATATATTTTCCCGACTGTCTATTTTATGGATTTTTTCCGCACTTTTGCACGTCCGCATCCGTTGTCCTGGTTTAAAAAATACATTTATTTATGGTACCTCCGTCGTTCTAATATTTTTGTTTGTTTGTTTAAGTATATTAATATGTACTGTTTCAAAAGATATTTTTTTAATGCCGATTTTATGTTTTTTACTGTACTTTTAAAGATCCGAGTCAAAATACAAAGCGTTTATTTATGGTACTAATTTTTTTTTTTTTTAATATTTTCTGAATGCTGATTTCGTGTTTTCGGTTCTTTTGACGATTTTAAATTCCGCATCCGATTAACAAAATTGAAATACAAAATAAATGCATATATATAAATAAAATAAGCATGCATAAATTTTAAATATCCATTTATTTTTTGCACGTTTTTGTTAGTGAAGATGACTTTTATTTAAAAAATATTAATATTTACTATTTCAACATATTTATTTTCTGAATGTTACTTCACAAATTCGCCGGACTTATCTTTTTTCAGTACTTTCTTAAATATAATTTCGTTTTACGTTAGAAACGCATATAATAATTTTGTCTTATTGGTCTTTTAAAGAGGGGGGAATCTGGGGAACGCTTTTTATATTATTAAAGTTTCCCCAGAAATTTTTGTTCAAAACTGGAAATTTAATATAGCTATGTATCAGAAATTAAAACTAAATTCATTATAACAGAAGTTCTTGATTATGTTCGATAGATTTTGGTTTTAAAATATTAAATCATATAAATTCGAAGATGTTTCTTGCCGAAGTGAGTGCGGCCACCACCATTGGTTCATTTGGAAAGATTTTCGTTTAAAATTACAAAATCATTCAACGCTGAATTTAGCATATTTAGGGTTTCGTTCATCTGACGAAACCCTATTCGTATTTGTCCTCTGTCTGTCTGTCACAGAGTCTGTACACAAAAACTATATATGCCAGAGAATTCAAATTTTGTGTACTTACAGCTGATACTTCTTGTCACACAACAAATCATAAAATTTCGAAAAAGATTTATTATTTTACTTTAAAAATTATTTTTTAAATCATTAGTTCATTTTGTTGTTTTTTTTCTCTTCTAATTGTTGCCACACAAGTTTAAATATATATAAACATTATTTCATTTTTTACTCTTTACTATTAAAAGATATGCAGTACTTCCGTTGCCACAATTACAAAATTTTTATTACAAACTACAAAAAAATTAATATCACAAAAATAAATTGAGATACAGCTCTTAAACAGAAATCATTTAAAATTACATTTTTTCCCTATAAGATGGTGCAAAAATTGAAAATGTCCTATATTTAGAAGCTTAAAAATTTGCAGTAGAGTAAATTTCAAAATTGAAATTTTATTTCTTCTAATTGTTGCACGCAAGTTTTTAAAAAAAATATTATGTAAGTAACATAAATTAATGAATTAAATAGATCACGTAAAAACGTGCTTATTTGTTTTTATTTCATCATATTAAATCGTATTTATCATTTATTTTGACACGCGAAATGAAATGTTTTTTATATTTATTAAATTATTATTCATTTAAATTACTAGCCGCCTCTAGTTCCCAGTTTGGGCTCCCTTAAAATTATGCTAAGCTTTGCAATATTTTACTTGTATTCATAATTTTATTTACTTGTGTACCTTCACTAAATCTGCAAATTATGATAAAGAAATCAACAAATCTATGCGATCAAGGCAACATTTAGTGGAAGATTCTGTTAATATTCTGTTCTAGTTGGCGTGATTGGCGAAGAAATCCCAAAATAGCGGCCAAAAACCGTTTTTCATTTGTTAATTTAATGAAAAAAATGTGTTTTGAAGGAGATATTAAACGAAACCCTCTATGCGATCTTCGATCACACTTACCCACTTGTTTTAAAGTTATTATAAAGTTCCCGGGCAGCGTTGGCGGTTCAACTAGTAATACAGGGTGGTCATAAAAAAACTTTGCCGATATATGAAGCTCTAGCGGCCAGTCCGTTCAGCCGATCGAGGTGAAATTTTAGATACAGCTATTCAGAGGTATGAGCTCGAGATTCTCTAAACGACAACAAAATGACGCTCACGGTTACGGTTATAGTTACATAAACTCGAAAATTTCCAATGGCAACACCCATTTTTTTTTATCGCAAAATGATCAGCACATGCCAAAACCTAAAGAACGCTGGAACGGTATGGTTATTGCAATAAACGGACGCGTTATGCTTGCACAAAATCAGCTCTACGAACGGCCCCCAAAAACAAGACCAAGGCGCACGCAGAAAATTTTAATATGACAGAGACAAAATACCAATCACGGAACGTCGTTTGCCAGATAGTCAGCGTAGAAAATGGATAAAAAGACTCTGTGTCATAAACGAATTTACTCCTTGCGCGCCAATCGTGTTTTTTATAGGGGGGGGGGGATTCGCAGAACAGTTTTTTGTGCGTGCATAACGTGTCCGTTTCTGGCTATACACGTACGGTTCCAACGCTCTTTAGGGTTTTCGCATGCGCTGATCATTTTGCGATGAAAAAAATGGGTATTGCCATTGGAAAATTTCGAGTTTCTGTAACTATAACCGTAACCGTGAGCGCCATTTTGTTGCCGTTCAGAGAATCTCGAGCTCATACCTATAAATAGCTATATATGAAATTTCACCTCGATCGGTTGAGAGGACTGGCCGTTAGAGCTCCATATACCGGGAAATTTCAAATTCAATTAGTTCCATTTCAATTAGTTGCGATACATAACTGCGACAATGTAGCGATTAACTTTTTATACTTATATTCTATGTAACGTTTAAAGCGGATCGTGCATCAAAATAGAGATTTCATTTGATTCGTATGTGCTCGTATGAGTTTGTATGCGTTCGTTAAAATATATCTGTAGGCAATTCCACAAAAAAATTTCATTTTGGGAGGGAATATAAAAGTAATAATACATGTAGTTTAAGAGTATGATTGGAAAACTTGATATTTTTATGATCTATAAAAAAAATCTTAATACGGAGGCATTATAAATTATTTTTCATAAACTAAGCTAGTACCATGATTGCCTTGTAAAGTGATAATGTTACGTCAGTTATACAATAAAAGATACAGCAGTTACAGATGCAAATATCAAATTTTTTTTTATTGTTCAGAAATTAATTAAAAAGTTTTATTACTATTTTTTTATCATTTGGTGTTATTAAGAAATTAAAATCCTTTTTTTAACCGGATAGTTTTTTAATAGTTTTTCAACTTCAATGAAGACAGAAAATATATTTGTTTTTTTATGTTATATCAGTTACAAAATTTTGAAAAACAGTTTTTGGGATTAAAATGGAGATTGGAAAAATCTGCAGATAGTTAGGTGCTAAGTCCTTAATAAAAAATATTTTAAGTTGTAAAATTTGTTCTTGTTTTGTTTGTAAATATTTTGCACAGTCTAGAAAATAATAATTGATCAGTAAGTGTTACGTCATTTACGATGAAATTGATCCTTTTAAACATCATGAAATTGATTTTAACATTTATCTCATTAATTTAACAAAAAAATATTTAAAAATATTTTTTCCTGTGTTTATTCACGTCATTATTCATTTTCTCTAAATCTGCGATCTGAAATGTCAAAAGTCATCTTTTTTGTGTAAAATATATAAGTAAATATTTAACTTCAGTTCTCTGTAATTACTTATGTTCAGTTTAAACAATACAGTAATTAACTTCTTACATATGTACTGTGTAATGCTCAAACATACATGCAGAAAAACTGAGATTTCTTTGTTTTTGTATGATTTCTCAAAATTATCAAAAAGTACATAAAAGTAATTGTAATATTTAGCCATTAGTTTTAAAAAATAGTTTTTATCTATTTGTTTTCTCTATACTTTTCACCTGGAATGTCAAAAGTCCATACACAACCACATAAAACATATAAGTGAATATTTAACTTCTGTACAATTGCAAAAATGAAGCACAATTAACATCTCATGTATGACCTTATGTAATATGCGAAACAGATTTTCAGGATTTTGTTTCGGTATACATTCGTTTATATATATTTCCTAAAACTTTCTGAAATTCATTCCAATATTAAACTTATAATTTTAAATAAAAAAGCACTTTTTATAATTTTCTGTCTTTTTTATGCAAGTTACTCGTTTTCACTAAACCTACAATAAGGATGTCGAAAATCCGTTACACTGTCAGAAAAATTCGTCAATATACACTAAGTTATCGTTATTTTTTCACAAATAATTTCTGTTCTCCCAGAAAACGTATTTGTTCTGTGAGTTCATTCCGAGCGTCGAAAAATGAGGAAAAGTTTCCGTTTATATCCAGCACGCATGCGCATTGGGTCTGTTAGTAATAAGTTCGAATTTATTTTTAGAATGAAAAACAAAAATATTCTATTGATTAAAATGTCTAATTTAGTTTTAAAAGACAAAAATATTTTCGAATTTAAAAATAAATAACAATTACTTTCTTTATTCGTTCAAAAATTCTCACAAATAGAACATCCATGTTTTTTCTCTAACATTCTACGTAATATATTTAAAATTCACATTTTTATACTATATTAATACTAAACGTAAAAAAAACCCAGCCACAGTTTCATTAAAGATGAAATCTTTCCGAGATTAACTGCATAATTAAAAGCTTTTTAACGAAATACACCAACCCACACCATATGAAATGAAGGGTTCTATTTTAACGCACAATCATCATGAGCAGCCGCAGCGCAGTGGATTAGCGTTGGTCTGGTAATCCTGGGATCCTTGGTTCGATCCCCGCCTCTTCCGCATTGATTTTTTCCAAACTTTTTTCAAGTGACGGATATTTTTCCTCTTTTGACAGAGAAAAAAATAAACAGAAAATCGTCAATATACAGACAATTTCTGGCAGCAGTGCTGCCAGTGCATTTTCTGTGAAAAGACGGAAGTTTTTTTGAGAGTGTACATAAATATATCAGTAAACCTATATATAATATTTAGGGCAAAAAAACTGTCACTTTAAAAGTCGAATCAAAAAAATAAAAATAAATTCGATGATACGTGACTTTTAGTGTACTTTAGTTCAAAATTTAACTACAAACTTCACCAAAGACTAAAAAATATTTTTTTTATTATTATTTACGTTTTTTGGATTCTATAAAAGACATGAAAAAAGATATTCGTGAGTTAACTGACGATTTTTTTTTCTTTTTAAGATAACGGAAGAAGAACGTTAGATTTTTTTATAGTTCTGATTTTCATTCCTATGTCAATAATATGGATAAGAACAACAAAAAGCTCAGATTGTGAAATAAAGTTAAAGCTATATAATTCATAACACTTTTTATGTGATTTAACAAAAAAAATCAGTCATCTAATTAACGATTTTATCTTTGGGAATTTAAATGAATTCATTTAACAAGATTTATTTCTTTGTTATTCGTCGTTTTGATTCCAGAATATGATGAAATAATTTAAAATATTAATAACAGTAATTTATTTGCCTACAGAGATTAACTATACCTATACTGAAAGCAATTTCAAGATAGCATTAATTTCGAAACAGCTCTAAATCATCGCATCTCCAGTGACCCCATGATTTCTCTCACAACGTTCATTTTCTGCAAATACATACATGAATGATAAATCCGAGATGATAATAATTCGCATAATAAATGCCTATTTGAATCAATAAATTCTAGTACTTGTCTTGGACTGACAAAGTTCTAACAGATAAAATCAGTGTTGAATTCAGACAGTTTTCTCCAGAAGGGGCATTTGTAAGTGCGAAAGCGACATCTTACAGTTCCGGGGGGGGGGGGGGGACTGCACTTTTTGAAACCCAAAACTGCTGGCAGCATTGGTGCCAGCAGTGTTTCCGTTAATTTAACCTATTTTTTTTACAGTGTATATGAGAAATTTCAAGGCAAAATCTTGATTCTATAGATTTTTGGTTCTATAGCATTTTGAAAGTGATGCTCATTGATTTCACGGAGTCAGTTATACGTTTTATGAAATTTGAATTGACGGTCAATGCAATCTAGCGAGTATTTAACGAGTTAGGGAATCTTACAATGTCCTGTTTGCAACGGTGTCTATGAATTAGTAAAACTAACTTATTTAAATAATAAGAGTGGTTGAAACAATCAGAAGGCAACTGTTTCAAAACATCGACATGTATTTTTCCATATGTTCTGTATTTTTATTTATATTATTATTATTAACTAACCTATTCGTTGAAAAAGAAAGAGGTGAAAGGCCCTTGAAATAGATGATATATATTTCAACTTTCAGTATGTGGATAGTAGCCAAAATAAAGTACATAATCAACCCATTCCATGAGAGAATAATTAACGAGCTCCTTCGTCACAATTAAAGATTTTATATAATCCGCCCACCTCGTTGCATAATTTTAAGGAAAATCTATCATCCTATTAGTAAATTTCTCTTCCGGCTCGCGGAAAGAATTCCTTTAACAAGGCGTAACTGTCTTTTTTGTTCGTCATCTTAATTGCAGAACAATAGGATAGGAGAAAAAAAAGGTCTCGTGTCTTTTCAGTAAGGAATTTTTTTATTCAGACTGAAAGTAATTAAAAGAGGGTATTGCTTTCTGAAGAACTTTAATTCGTTTCATTCACTAAATGCTCCTGTCACATTTCTGTTTCCCGGTGCTTTTTAATTAAAAAAAATACATCAAATAACAGTTTATACTCGTCTCGTAAATATATTTATGAATAAATATCACAAGATGTGATATTTTGATTAACTCAGGTAATGACATTATCCATTCAAAATTTCAAGAGATAAATTTATTTCCTATTGGAGAATAAAGGATTTTCCGTGTAAAATTGTTAAGTTTTAAGATCTTAAGTAATAAGTCATTTTTTATGTAATTATGTCTCTTCTTTGCATATGTATTCCAGGATAGTGACATTAAGGATAGTGACAATTTCATTCTTCATTTTTTATATCCTTTTTTTTCGATTATTTTTCGATCTAACATTTTAATTTTGTTTCAAGTGACAAGTTTTTTATGGAGGAGATCAAATTTAATGTAATTTTCAGTTTCATTTGTTAATTTATTGAAGCCAGGAAAATGACTTAATAAAAGTCTACTCAATTTTTACAAAGACCTTAAATACATTATTTTCAAATAACTATCTAAAAGATGCTGCTGGTAGCAAGGATTTTACTACTTCTGACCTGAACTACACTGTAAAAAAAAATCTGTAACCCTACAGATGAAAAGTTGCCGAAATCTGTATGCTGACTAATATTTTATCTGTAAATTGCACAAGAAAAACTGTAAATTTACTAAACTAGTTTTTGTAAAGCTACAAAAATCTGCAACTTTACAAACAAATCTAGTAAAATTATAGTTATCTTATTAGAATTTTACCTGTCACCTGGGTTGCAGTTACATGAAAAATTCTTGGAATCTCAGTTTCCTAAAAAATTCTTAGTAACCTTACAGATTTTCTGATTTTAGGTGCAAATCTGTATCTGTCACATACATTTTTGCTGTTGCCGTTACATAAAAAGTTCTAAGAATCCCAGTTTTCTAGAAATTTTTTAGTAACTTTACAGATTTTTTTTACAGTGCAGTTAAAAAATAAAAACCACTCTGAAATGTCGCATTTATGCCTGATAAAGAATTAAAATTAGAAGTCCAGGAAAATGATATTCATTTCCAGTGACAGTTATATTTTAATTATGGAAAATTATTTGCAAAATACAAAATTCGTTACCTTCTTCATATATGAGTAGGTATAAATATTAATTAAAAAATAGAAAACTATATTTGTATAGTTTAGCACACTGTAAAAAAATTCAAGAGGTTACTAAAAATTTCTTAGTAAATTTGTATTCCACAGAATTTTTTAGTAACCATTACAAACTTTTTTTTGCAAGTGAAACAAGCATTTCTTTTGTAAACTGAACAAAGAATTTTTTGTATAACTAACTTAAAAATTTTTAGTATGAGCCACCAAGCAAATTTTAGTAATAGCTCCAAAATTACTTTTAATAACCATTACGTGCAACCGAAGCGGAGGAGCTTAATTCGAGCTGCATCCAAACTTCTGAAGCGGAAGATTTTCGGCAAAACCACAATAGATGGCAGCACTAAACATTCCTTACTGCTCCGACCGGATTTTCATAATCCCTTTATTAACGAGACATTACAGACATTCGGGGTGTATTTGGCGGTGGCAAGTTTCGAACCCGGGACCTTTTAGCCTGAAGTCCGTTACTATAACCACTATGCTATCAAGGTCACATCAACTGAGTTTTGGTAAGAGCTATTAAAAATATAAAACTATTAATTCTATTCGTTGCTAACTTTTTTCTAGTGATTCTTACAGATTTTCTAGTAACCGACTAAGATTACTAAAAATTTTTTAGTAATTACAAGGATCACTGAAGTTTTTTTTAGTAGATCGACCTTTTTTTTTACAGTGCAGAAGGCCCTTCACTTTAGACACATCACAGTGTAACAACATGAAGGAAAATGACAATCTGAAATTTTAAGACTTTCGATTGCTTTATTTGTGTTATTAGAAACAAAATGTGTCTTGAAAATACTAGTACAATGTTTATTAGAATGTAAAAATGAATTGCATTAAATTGTATTTAATAGGAATTTTATTGTGAAGATTGCAATTTTCATATTTTGTCATATACTCGCTTATCATACAACTGTTGGAGAGCAACTCAATTACGAATTAATGAACAAAGTATATAACGGTTTCTAACCTTCCAGTGCTCGTTATAATACACGTTTAACACCATTTAGCAATGAAAGGCGAAACGTACTCTTGAAAGTACTTATATGTTAACATATTTTAATAATATAAATCTCAAATGAGAACAAAACTGATTTTATATGTATCCATTTAAATTATATCTTTAGTTCAACAATTTTTTTTAATCATTACAGATTTTACATTATAATCGTGTAATATAGGAATGTAACAAAGAAAAAAAAAACAGTGAAATTCACAATTTTTTTTATCTTCTAAACACAGGTTGTCTGACACTTTTCTGACAAATACTTTTCGAGCAACTAATTTTTTTCAGTAATTTTAAAAATGTTATTTTCCGAGATTAATCTGTGGCAATGATTAGCGAAAAAGAGAGCCGACAGGAAGACATAGATTTTTATTGAAGAAGATTAAATTGTTTTCTCAAACAGGATATGAGCATTTAAAATGTTATACTTTCTCAATTAAATATTTTCAGCTGCGAAATTGAATTTATACATGCAAGAATAATAAAATAATATTGATATTAATGGAGTTAATTTATCCTGTTTGTCTGATTTTGGAAGTTACGCTTGTTCATTTCAAGCATATGTTTTATAAAATTTAAAATGCATACAATGCATACAATGCAATCCAGCGAGTATTTAACGAGTTAGGGAACTTTAAAATGCCCCTAATGTCCCTAATGCCCTAAATGTCTGCTTTGGTACCTATGAAAAAAAAAAAAAAAAAAACACTTCAGCTCATTTAAGTAATAAGAATGGTTGAAACCACTAGAAAACAACTGTTTAAAAGCAATGACATGTATTTTACCATATGTTCTGTATTTTTATTAATATTATTATTGTTATTAACCTAAGCTATTCATTGAAGAAGAAAAAAGTGAAAACCCCCTGAAATGGGTGATGTATGTTTCAACTTGCAGTGCATGGACAGAATAAAGTACATAATCAACTTATGCCATGAGAGAACAATTAAGGACCTCCTTCGTCATGATTAAAGATTTTATATAATCTGCCACACTTCGTTGCATAATTTTAAGGAAAATCTATCATCCTATTAGTAAATTTCGCTTTTGGCTCCTGAAAGAACTCATTTAACAATGCTGTCTTTTTTGTTCGTCATCTTAATTTCAGAACAATGCGATAAGAGAAAAAAAGGTCTCGTGTCTTTACATTAGGGAGCATTTTTGATTCAGACTGAAAGTAATTATAAGAGAGCATTGCTTTCTAAAAAACGTTAATTCATCTCATTCAGTAAATGTTTCAGTAACATTTCTGTTTTCCGGTATTTTTGACTGAAAAAAATATGAAATAATAATTGATATCCGCCTCGTAAATACATCTATTATACAACTATTATAAAGAAAATGTTTGAGCCTTTTTGTGCTGGTTATAATAGACGTTTAGTACATTTTATCATTGAAAGGCGAAAAGTACTCTTAAAAGTACTTATATGTTGACAAATTTTAATAATATAAAGCTGAAATGAGAATAGTGCTGTTTTTCTATGGATCTATTTAGGTTATTCAACAGTTTTTTTTTTACTTATCGTCTGTGGATTTTACATTATAATTCCGTAATAGAAACATATAAAAGAAAAAAAAAATAGTGACATTCACAAGCCGCGTACATTTTTACTGTGATTATATACATATATATATATATATATATATATATATATATATATATATATATATATATTGTCTTGCTGGATTGCACAAAAATGTCACAAAGCCTGGGGTTAAGCGATGTGATTATAAATTATGCTATGTAAATATTACACTATAAAAAAGACAAAAGTTTTACAATCTACGAAACTAAAATATAGCCTCTAATGAAAACTATACAATAAACGCTTGCCAGTTACCCAAGATTTAAGAAAAAAATCATTCTTTATTTATAGAAAGCCCAGAAATCAACGTCTGTTAAAGATTTAAAGAAGCATTTTTTAAAACTTATAAAACTTTCTTTTGCCGTCCCTGATTTTCAGAAACATTTCCGAGTAGTTTTATTAGTGTGTTAAACAATTTTCTCACTCGGGATATGAAATTTTAGGGTACTGTCCTTTCTCAATTAAATAATCTCATCTGCAAAATTAAATTATATGATCAATCCGTATCATCAGAGAACAATTAACGAGCTCCTTCGTCATGATGAAAGATTATTTATAATCCGTTACACATCATACGTTGCATAATTTTAAGGAAAATCTATCGTCCTATTAACAAATTTCTCTTCCGGCTCCAGGAAAAAATATCATTAAACAAGGCATAACTGTCTTTTTCGTTCGTCAACTTAATTGCAGAACAATACAATAAGAGAACAAAAGGTCTCGTGTCTTTACAACAAGGAGTTTTTTGATTCAGACTGAAAGCAATTGCAAGAGGGTATTGCTTTCTGAAGAACGTTAATTCATCTCATTCACTAAATGCTCCAGTAATGGTTCTGTTTTCAGGTATATTTTAGCTATTTAAAAATATTAAATAACAGTTTATATCCGTCTCATAAATGCAGTCGGTTCTCGTTAATTCGATCTCGTCGGGACTACAAGAAATGTTCGAATTATCCGAAGTTTGAATATGGTAAGTATGAAATGAAAACATGCTTAACATAACATGGTAGTGTTTTTTAAATTTATTTCGTCTGTTATCATCAGAATATGATTTAATATTAAATTAGAATGTATAAATACATAAACCAATTAAAAGATTAGAAACAAGCACAATGGAAGAAAAATGTTAAGTGTCACTGGTGGACAGAGGGAGCACTAAGAAAGTGGATATCAAATGCATGGGATTATATGCATACTCGTTGGGAACAATTTTCACAAAAATCAAAGAAAGAAAGTTATTCTGAAATCCGTGAGAAAGAAAGGAAGAATGAAAATTCGGAATTCTCGTTAGTTCGAATTAAACGAAGTAAAGATAAAATGAATTCGAATTAATGAAAATGTTTAACGTTATTCTGCCATTGAAAATTTCGTGACTTCATGTTTAGTTCGAATTAAGCGAAGATTCGAATTATCCGATTTCGAATTAACGAGGGTCGACTGTATATCTATAATACAACTATTCGAAAGTAACTCGAGTCTGAATAAATGAATAAAGTATATAATTGTATGAGCCTTTCTGTGCTGGTTATAATACACGTCTAACACTATTTAGCAATTAAAAGAGAAAAGTACTCTTAAAAGTACTTATTTATTAGCAGATCTTTTTAAATTTTGATACGATTTTCATAAAATTTGAAATGATTCGTCAAAATTCTGCAACGATTAAATATGTTAAATTTCAAATCTGTCGGTTGGGTAGTTTTCCACTGTTGTATACGGAAAAATGGACAGATAAACGAATAGAGCAAACGACGACTGTCTCGTTACTTTGAACTTATTGGGACCACAAGAAATGTTCGAATTATTCTGGGTTCGAATTATGGAATGTATGAGAGGAAAGTATGTTTAAAGGGGTACCATTAAAAATAAATTAATCTTATGGTAATTTTTAATTTATTTCGGCTGTTATCATTAGAATATGACATAATATTAAATTAAAAGATATAAATGCGTAAAAAAAAATTAAGAGATTAGAAACAAGCACATTGGAAAAACGAATGGATGTGTCATTATTGGATAGACGGGACACCAAGTAAGCGAACATCAAGTACATGGGATTATGCGTATACTAGTTTATAACAATTCTGACAAAAATTAAAGAAAGTAAGTTTTTTCAGAGATCTGAAGTTCGTAAGTATGTAAAGATAATGAAAAATTGGAATTTACGCTAGTTCGAATTAAACGAAGCCAAGAGAAAGTGAGTTCGAATAAATGAAAGTTTTTAACATTATTCTGCCATTGAAAATTTCGGGACTTCATGTTTGGTTCGAATTAGGCGAAGATTCAATTTACCCGATTTCGAATTAACGAGAGCTGACTGTAATTACGGACGCACATAAAGAGGCATTATTCTAAATCCCTTTGCGACGAATGGTCATATACGAAGTATAATGTGCTGCTCCGAATCTCTTATTATTCGTACCAGTATTTTTTTTTCTTTTGGAAGTCTTCCGTTATTTAATCAGAGAAATTTTGGTAAAAATTTGTATTAAAAAAAAAAATTTGATAAATGATAAATTCTGTAAAATAAGTTCCTTTCGAAAACGCTAATACATAAGATTTACCAGAATTTGCGTTTTCTAAATTGAAAATGCAGGGCTTTAAGCTTTTATGTGCGTTTCGTCATAGAATTAAATGTTAATTCCGACCTATTTTATTTAAAGTTATCATAAAAGATAGAAAACAAAGTCTTTTGTAGAATGAGATAAGAAAACAACGTTAAATTTCTATTTAAGATAGACTTCGTTTAAAAAAATTTAAAAGTGGCAAAGTAGATATCATAAAATTTTTATAAAATAAAATTAAAATTATGGTGGTAAACAAATTAATAAAGTAATGGGAAATAAACATATTTTGTTCAAGATTATATAAGCATTGCTTGATTATTATTTGCAAAGTTGTGAAAAGCATTCTTAATTCGTTGATGATAAAATGCCGTATACGGAATATATACATATACACGTATATATAATCACCATACAAAGAATAAAAGATCTACTTCCATATATTCTTAATTAGATTTATTAATTTTGCCATATAGAGAACAGCGTAACACAAGAATGTTTCATACAGATAGTGGGTTTGCCGCCACATTAACTTTTTTTAAATTTTCTAAGATATTTAACATATTTTATTTATATGGGGAATATTCACTTCCTATAATAATCCATTTTATGTTGTAACACATATCCTAATTTATCTTTTCAAAAATTGCAACAAGGCAGTAATTTTAGTACGTGAGGTTTTCCTCAGATAGATTTTCTAAATTGAAAACGCAGAACTGCAAATTGTCCACTTTATCAAAAATAACAGTCAACTCTCGATGATTTTATTTGAAATGCTTTTGGATTATGTAGACTTTTATGAAGTTTTGTTTATTCTTCCTATCTTCTTTTCTTCCTATCTTAAAGTATATATATATGTGTTAATTATTGTTTTAAACCCCCAAGCTTAGAAAAGAATGCCTATTTTATCCTTATGACTTAACATATACTTTAATAACACACATCTTAACTTTATGTTCCGAAAATTGCATTACGGTATTATCCCTAATACGTGAGATTTTCTAGTAACGACTTTTCTAAATTGAAAACGCAGAGATGAAAACTTTTATGTGCTTTTTCTACTAAGTAAAGGGCAATTCCATTCGATTTCAGTTGATGTAATCCTTAAAACATAGAGAAATATAGGGTCTTTACAGAGTTTTACGCAGTTTTATTTAAAATATATTTACCACTTAGAAATCAAAAAGCTTTGAACATTACGCTTATTGCATCCTTTAGTCTTATTAGCCTCATCTCTTAATTTTATGCGTTTTATCAAAGCTAAAGTCAATTTATTTCGATTTTACTTGATATATTTTTTAAATAATGTGGGGTAGGAGCCTTTTAAAATTGAATAATAAAAGCAATGCTCTTTCTTTTTAAAAATAAGATATCGAAATCGTTTAAATTCTAACTGCATATTGAATACCACGAGACTAATAAAATAAATTGAAAGTTTTTTGTCTATGTCCATTGAAGCTTTTATTTAGACTAAATCTTTAAATTCATTTTTTTTCTGCTTTTCCAAGATATTTCCCTATTTTCTAATAGAGAAATATAAATTCAAGAAAATATAGGAAATTGATTTCATTCTTGTAAATTGGGTTTTGGTAAATAACTTATTTATTAAAGACTGTCTATTGAATACATACGCGTATGTATAGTCACCGTCTAAAGAAAGTAAGATCTATGTATTCTTAATTCGATTTATTAATTTTGCCAAAAAAAAGAACAGTATAATACAAGAACGTTTCATACAGACAGTGGGTTTGCCGCCACATTAACTTTTGTAAATTTTCTAAGATTTTTAACGTATTTTATTTACCGTAATTTCGGTTGTATAAGCCGCAGATCAAACAATTCTTTTTCGACCCAGAATTTTTTAATAAACAAATATAACTAGTTAGATCGCCGCAAATATTTGTCTTCAATTACTAAATAAGATTTCTGGGTCCAAAAAGAATTGTTTGAGCCGCGGCTTATACACCCGAAATTACGGTATATGGAGAACAATCACTAACTGGGGAGCATAATCCATTTTATATTGTAACACATATCCTAATTTATCGTTTCAAAAATTGCAACAAGGCAGTAATTTTAGTACGTGAGGTTAGATTAAGATAAAAGATTTAAATGATAGATTTTCTAAATTGAAAACGCAGAACTGCAAATTGTCCGCTTTATCAAAAATAACAATCAACTCTCGGTGATTTTATTTGAAATGCTTTTGGATTATGTAGACTTTTATGAAGTTTTGTTTATTCTTCCTCTCTTCTTTTTTAAAGTATATATATGAGTTAATTATTGTTTCAAAATCCTCAAGCTTAGAAAACAATGCCTATTTTATCCTTATGACATAGCATATACTTTAAGCACACAAATCTTAACTTTATGTTCCGAAAATTGCATTACGGTATTATCCCTAATACGTGAGATTTTCCAGTAATGACTTTTCTAAATTGAAAACGCAGAGACGAAAACTTTTATGTGCTTATTCCACTAAGTAAAAGGCAATTCCATTCGATTTTAGTTGATGCAATCCTTAAAACATAAAGAAATATAGGGCTTTTACAGAGTTTTACGAAGTTTTATTTAAAATATATTTACCACTTAGAAATCATAAAGCTTTGAACATTACGCTTATTGTACCTTTTTGGCTTATTAGCCTCATCTCTTAATAACACACATCTGAATTTTATGTTTAGAAAACTGTATTAAAATATCAGTCTTATTTTGTGACTTTTATAAAATTGTCTTTTCTAAATTGAAAATACAGAGTTGCAAGTTTTTATGCATTTTGTCAAAGCTAAAATCAATTTATTTCGATTTTACTTGATATAATTTATAAATAATGTGGGGTAGGAGCCTTTTAAAATTGAATAATAAAAGGATTGCACTTTCCTTTTAAAAATAAGATATGGAAATCGTTTAACTTCGAACCGCTCATTGAATAGCAGGAGAATAATAAAATAAATTAAAAATTTTTTGTCTGTGTCCATTCAAGCTTTTATTTAGACTAGATCTTTAAATTCAATTTTTTTCTGCTTCTCCAAGATATTTTGCCTAAGAATATAAATTGAAGAAAACATAGTGAAATTAATTTTATTCTTATAAATATGGTTTTGTAAAAAGACTTATACTATATCATTTCAAATATTTATTGTTTAAAAAATACTAGATCTTACCCATGACTTCGTTCATCAAATAATATATTTAAAAAAATACTTATGCTAGTGTTTTTCTTGAAAATAAGACTCAGTTTTATACTTGTAGTTTTTATCACTTTACTTTCCCACTCGCCCGGCGTTGTCCAGGACACTGATGAATGACCTTTGAATAAACCCCCAATTTGTATAACTTTGCATCTATAATTTCATTTTGTGTAAATTTATATTTTTAACAAAAAAAAAAAAAAAATCTCCGAACAAATACTGATTTTAAAGTGTAAGTTATTTGTTATTTTATTTTCAGCGTAATTTGATTATTAAAATTTACAAAAACGAGCAAAGTAGAGACGAAACACTCTGGTTTTTGATGATTTCATTGATATTTTTTACATATTTTATTTTGTAAAAAATACTTATGTCCTTCCGAACGGTTCAAAATTTTTATATGAAATGCAAGTCTGGTCCATTTACATGCTCTAAAAAAACAGTGTTAAAATACAGATGTTTAGTTACTTTTGTTGCATAGAAAGAACGTCGTCTTTGTGAGGCTCGAAGTGATCTGAATTCGTCGGTACATTTGAAAGAGTTAAAATTAGTATTTTTATAAACATATCACCATTCGTCTAAAGATGAAAGTTTCAACTTTAAGAGCATATTTCTTTTCTCTAAAACTTCTCCCTGGATGTGCGTTACTATTAGTATAAAAACTTTTTCGAAAAAAACGACACTTTTTGAATTTTTTTTTCAAATTAGTAACTGTGAATTTTTGTTTGATTTGATAGAGGTATTTGAGGCGCAAGAGTACTTATCTTTCGTCAAACGTGGCAAATAAAGTATGTTTGTACTATAATTAGCTTTTTAAATATTCAGATCTTGGTTCAATAGCTGTTGCACTCTTATGCAAATATGCATGAATACAAAATTTTCATATATTCAGCAATATGGAAATGATATGACTCTATCTTAAATAGGAAGCAATCACCATGACAATCTAGAATCCTTACCTGTCATGGAGTTTCATTGAAGTAATTACATATGATAGAATTTAATAGAATGAAGAAAACTTTTACTAATATATTTTTTTAAGTTTTGATTCAATTTTTATAAAATTTGAAATGATAATATTATGTAATGAGTATATGTATTACATTCCAGACCAATCGTCTGGCTGATTTTGGTGCTTTGTACGTATATAGACGGACAGACATACAAAGTGACCAGATGACGACTATCGATGCTACGTATTTATATAATTACGAACGCATCTAATAAATCACGAACATAATACTGCGAAAACGGAACGTTAGTCTTAAATGGATTAATGAAATATAATAACGTTCATACATCCATAGAAGAAACTTGAAAAGAAACTGAATTTAAAAGACTTAAAAAAAAAACCTGAAGAAATCGTCGTATGAGAAAAGTTTAAGTATAAACCGTAGGGGGAACTGGGGCACATTGATACAGCTTTTTTCTAAGAATTTTTTCGGCATCCAGAAAGCAGAAATTTCAAGTTATTTTTCCATGTGGTGTCAGCAAAACTTGTGTAATGTGATATAAAAATGTACAATCGTTGTTTTATATATTATTTTTGCATGTAATTTTAAAAATATAAAAAAAGCCATTTGTATCCATGTGCCCCATCCTAGGGCAGATTGATACATTTCATGGGGCACTTTGGTACGTCTGGGAAAAATGGAGATAAAATAACACCAATGCATATTTTTCATAGAAAAATAGTTAGCAAACCATTTTATATTTATTTATAAAAATTCAAATCGCCCACAATTTATTTGTAAGCAATATTAAAACAATCAAAATGAAATGTATAATGACCTGATGATCTGGCTGTTCTTTGTCTGATTGTTGGCTGTCGTAACTTTGTCATATCTGGCACTTCAACCCCATCATTATCTACTTTCTTACGAAAGATGAAAAAATTACCAGGTTTTCTGTTTATAAATTGATTTTTAAACAGAAAATAAAGGATAATTATATTAAAAAGTATGTTTATAACAATTATCCTGTGCTGTACTGCAGCTTGTTTCTCTTACTTAACATTTCTCATGTCGAAAATACATTTTTCTCTGGAGAATCGATATAAATTTGAGATTTTCCAGGCTTCCGTCCTTTTCTTTTATTAGTTCTATACTAGCACTAGCTATTGGGTAAGTTTGTCGTCTTCTGTTTTCAAAAATACTATAAAATGTTCTAATATAAAGAAATTAGAGCTATTTCACTTCAATAAAAACTAATATTAGAAATTTTTGGCGAAAAATGGTTGGATTAAGGAATGTATGGTAAAAAAATTATAAAAGGTAATGAAAAAATGAACTAGAAAAGGATTTAGGTTGTATCAATGTGCCCTGACATACACTGTATCAATGTGCCCCATGCAGCCATTTTGAATAAAATGAGTCTCAAATCCAACACTTCACAATTTATCTAACTATAAAGAATGAGTAATTGATAAAGAGAAGCTTTACTTCCCAGGGAGAGTATTCTTTTTGGTTGAAAATACTGGAACAGTTGTATAATACCATTTCAATTGTACAAGTCAAATTTATTTTTAACCTTCAAAAACAATAAATCACCCGTCCCATTTCATCAAACTACTGAATCATTCCAAGACTTTCTGTATGTAGTTGAGTGCACTATCATCACCTTTTGGAGCTGTTGTGAAACTTCCTGTAATGACCCTGTGAGCAGTAGACGGGGTATATCAATGTGCCCCATGTGTCAATGTGCCCCAGTGTCTAGTGTATTACAAGTATTCTAATTTTCCGTTTTAAAAAATTACACTAAGACATATTAGTTAATACACGAGGTTTTCTAGAAATCAGTTTTCGAAATTGAAAAAACAGAGTTAAAATCTTTTGTGTGCGTTTCATCAAAGTAAAAGGTCAATTCCTACCCATTTTATTTTATGTAATCATTAAAGATAGAAAACAAAAGTCTCTGTAAAATGAGATAAAAAGAACTTTTAACTTCTCTTTGAAAGAGACATCGAAAGGTTCAAAAATACAATTTAAAATGGTATGTTAGATACCAGGAGAGTTAAATAAAATAAAGTTGAAAAAGGGATAATTTCGTTTAAATCCATTTAAAGCTCTATTTACTATTGGTTTTACAGGAATATAAAAAGAAAAATAAATAAAATTTATATTATCTTCAAAATATTTCTTAAAACCATGTTATTTTTAAAGAACTTTTTTCTTTTATTAGATAAATTAATAGGTATTAAGCAATAAAAAACTATGGTATTTTGAAAAAATAATTACAAAAAATAAAAAATAATTAATAAAAATAATATAAAAAATAATAAATCTATTTGATTCAGATAGTGTATTTGAAAATTTATAGTGAGTGTGTGTGGGGTGGGGGGATACCCTCCCACTACCCTTATTTCAAACTATCACATTAAATACGGCTGACACCAGCTGATTAAAATTAACATCTGTTAATTCCCTACTTAAATTACGCTTCGAGGATTATCTACATCTTCAAAATCTAACAAACTTTAACATTTTCAATATTAAAATTTAGTTTTGACATCATATTTAAACTCACCAGTAAATTTTATCGTCGGATACCAAAGAGGAAAATCATTTTATCAATCAGTTTAGGAATTGTGCAGGTTTAAAGTTTGAAATTCCTAGTGTTACATTCATTTTTACTTTCTTCTATCCTCAATAGAAGAAAGTATTGTAATCAACATTTTTTTCGACTTCTGATTTTCGAAGGATTTACACGTTTTAGGGTTCAGAGATATAGAAAAAATATTTTGACAAAATGTCTGTCTGTCCGTGTGTCTGTATGTCTGTGTGTGTGTCCGTATGTCGCCATTCTACCCTCAAAATATTTATGAAGATATGCATAGAATTAAACTAAATTTTTTGTGAATGCTTTTGGCTGTGGCAGGCAGGTCCTCCTTCAATTTTGAAATATTCCGCCTGAAGGGGGCGCTGCAATTGCGATTTTTGTTCCATTTTCAATATTGTATCGACCAAAAGTATATGAAGTTATGCATCGAATTGAACCAATTTTTTTTGTGTAAATGTTTGGCTATTGTTAGTTGGTCCTCCCTGAATTTGAAAAAAATCCGTCGGAAGGGGTCGCTACAATAGCGATTTTTGTGCCAATATCAATATTGCACCACTTAAAGTTTATGAAGTTATGCCTAAAGCTGAACTAAAATTTTTGGGTATGATTATTTTTTGGTATGGCAAGGAGGTCTGGTATGGCATGGAGGAATGGCTGAATTTGAAACTCTGAAAGAAAATCTGCCATCGGCAGTCGGAAAGTACACCACTAGTGGTGTACCTCGGTCCTATTTCCATTTTATTTTTAATTCAAAATTTGTCATGGAAATTATTTATATAAAAATTTACGACAAATATATGTAGTGTATAACAGCATAAAGTTTTATAAAATGTTTTATTTGTTTTAGTTTTGGCATTTTTTTAATTAAAAATTAAAAAGTCAAAATAGATCCGAGGTACATCACCTTCCCCTATTAATGAAAAGAAATATTAAATCTGGGAGAAGTGAATCTATTGTAATTCGCTGCTTTTGAGCCTGTTTTTTTACTTTCTTCTATTTTCAATAGAAGAAAGTATTGTAATCGAAATTTCTTTCGACTTTCGATTTTCGACGGATTTACACGTTTTAGGGGTCAAAGATTCCAAAAAACATGTTTTTACAAAATGTCTGTCTGTCCGTGTGTCTGTGTGCCTGTATGTCGTCATTCTACCATCAAAAAGTGTATGAAGTTATGCATAAAATTGAACCAAATTTTTTGTAAATGTTTTTGGCTGTGGCAAGCAGGTTCTCCTTCAGTTTTGAAATATTCCGCCGGAAGGGGGCGCTGCAATCGCGATTTTTGTGCTATTTTCAATATTGTACCGACCAAAAGTATATGAAGTTATGCATGGAATTGAACCAAATTTTTTGTGTATGTGTATGACTATGGCTAGTTGGTCCTCCCTGAATTTGAAAAAAAATTCGCCGGAAGGGGGCGCTGCAATCGCCATTTTTGTGCCATTTTCAATATTGTACCAACAAAAAGTATATAAAGTTATGCATCGAATTGAACCAAATTTTTTGTGTATGTGTATGACTATGGCTAGTTAGGCTTCCCTGAATTTGAAACAAATTCGCCGGAAGGGGGCGCTGCGATCGCGATTTATGTGCCATTTTCAATATTGCACCGACCAAAAGTATATGAAGTTATGTATCAAATTGAACCAATTTTTTTTTTTTTTTTTTTTTTTTTTTGTATCTGTATGACTATGGCTAGTTGGTTCTCCCTGAATTACAAAAAAAATCCGTCGGAAAGGGGCGCTGCAATCGCGATTTTTGTGCCATTTTCAATATTGTACCGACCAAAAGTACATGAAGTTATGCATCGAATTGAACGAAATTTTTTGTGTAAGTGTATGGCTATGGCTAGTTGGATCACCCTGAATCTGAAAAACATCCGTCGGAAGGGGGCGCTGCAATACCGAATTTTATGCCATTTTCAATATTGCACCATATAAAAGTGTATGAAGTTAGTTCTAGAACTGAACTAAACATTTTGTATATGATTATTTTTTGGTAAGGCATGTAGGTCCTCCCTGAATTTGAAAAAAAATCTGCTTATCATTCTATTGTCCATTGGCTCGTGCAGAGACGGAAATTCGTTTTTACTCCGATTAATTGATTGAAGCAGAAATTTAAGATGAAAATCAAAGTTGGTATGGTATTGAATTAAAATTATTAAAGCATTAAAATGAGTAACTATTTTTTTAAATTTTAAAATGTATGTATGAGATAGAAGAAAGATTTCAGATTGGCACATCATACTAGTTTATTATTATTTTATTAATCTTTCTTTTTTTTTTAAATAAATATTTCAGTTTTACGTCTGTTGAATGCTTATCAGAATATAAATGCTATTAAATATTAATCGCGCCCGTTACCGATTTTTCAATAGAAGGACAAAAGGTTTTATGAGTCTCATTATGTGAGCCATAATTATTTTCTGCATAAATTATCTTTTGTGAATGTTTTTCATAATAGTTTTAATAATGCACTCGCTATTTAATTTCTCCAAAAATTTCGAAATCGTTATATATTGCACTGAAAAAAAAACTGTAGAGTTACTAAACTTTATCTAGGAAATTGGGATTTTAGAACTTTTTATGTAGCGGTAATAGCAAAAATTCGTGTAAATCGGTTACAGGAATTTTTGCTGATCCGTTACATGAAAAGTTCTAGGAATCCCAATTTCCTAGAAAAAGATTAGTAACTCTACAGTTTTTTTTTTTTTTTTTTTTTTTTTTTTTAACAGTATGTTTCATATTCATAATGTTACATTTCCTCTGTTAAGTTTTTCTTTGAAGTTGGAAAGTTGCGACGCATTCCGAGGATATTGACACCATAATCGTATATTGTAGATTTTAGACACCAGTCCATAATCAAAACTGTCTGAGAAAGGACCAAACACTAACACCCGTTTTGGATTCTTACACTGTAAAAAAAAATCTGTAAAATTATTAAAAGTTTCCTGGGAAACTGGGATTTCTAGAACTTTTTACGTAACGGCTACAGCAAAAATTCATGTAACAGATACAGATTTACGTTGAAAATCAAAAATTCTGTAAGGTTACTAAGAATTTTTTAGGAAACTGGGATTCCAAGAATTTTTTATGCAACTACAACCCATGTTACAGATAAAATTTTAGTAAGGTTACTGCAATTTGAGTAGATTCGTTTGTAAAGTTACAGATTTCTGTTGCTTTACAAAAATTAATTCTGTAGATTTGCATCTTTCCTTGTAAGATGCACAGGTAAAATGTTAGTAAGCATACAAATTTCGGCAACTTTTCATCTGTAGGGTTACAGTCTTTTTTTACAGTGTACGCACTATTCATGATATGTTCTTAGAATAGTGCAGTATATTTTTATATATTAGTTAAGAAATAGAATATAAAAAGGGAAAATAAAAAAGCTATTTTCAAATCTGTAAGAATATCGAAGTTTTTTTTTTTTCTTTTTGAAACATTGCATTTTTTGCTTCGAATTAAAGGATATAAAAAAATAAATATAACAGTTATAATTATAATTAATGAACGGTTTTAACATTACTTTAATTGTAATGCAAGATTTTTGGATCTTTGGTTAGCTTGAATTAACCGAGTTCGAAATATCGTGAGCCCATTGTAGTAGTATGCTATTTTCTTTATTCGAGATTTGTCTTTAATATTCAGTTTTAAGTAAGAAATCTTTAAACTTAAATTTTGCTTTAAATGATCTCTTAAATCTTCACATACTTTGGACTTGATACTTTTTCTAAAACATAAAGAACAAGGCAAAATAATTATTTTGCCTTGCGTCAAATTCTTTATAAGGTACCCTGGGGTAATAACGCCAGGCGGGGTAATAACGCCAAGTGCTTATATTTTGCATAATTATGAAATAATCAGGTAAATGACACCCATGTGCTCTGCGCAGAAGGGTTTTGAGTCATATAAATCGCAAAAAACAGCTTCAAGTTAATTTGTTTCATTTTTAGGTCTTATTGTTTTTACAAACAACTAAAATTAATGCTTGATCTAAAATTTTCGAGATACGTTTTGTGATGTGAAGACTATCTTTTTATCCGGAAATACTTTGTTAATTACATAAATTTGTAGTGCATTTCATGTACTTTTAAAATATTGCTGAAGATTTTGGATATATTCTCGAGATAATTTGTAATTTAAAATGTACTGCGCATTAACTATACCGGGGTAATAACGCCAATCCTTGACATTAATACCCCGGTTGATTCCCTACAGTGGCCGAGCTACATCCTAAATACTGATTCAAATAAATACAGTTAAAACTGTGCAATGTTTCTCATATTTCTATTTAAGTGGTCCTTTTTAAGCAAAAAGCAGCTCACGGTCTGATATTCTTTTGCCTCATCCCCCCCTCCCACACCACACCTTTATTTTTCTTACACTTTCACAAAAAAATGAACATTTTCAATAGCTTAGAATGCAATTTGTCAATTTCTAAGTTTGTAGAGTTTGTGTTTTTAGAATTGGGCTATCTACATGCAATTATTCCATCTTATTTCATAGTTTTGTTTGCATGGCGTTATTACCCATATAGGTGGGTAATAACGCCAAATAGCATTGGTCAAGAAAAAACGCCATTACATTTTATGAACACATATCTGTTAAATTATTTTATTTTATATAGATAGTCAATGAGTTGCTGTATCAGATCCTATATTTGTTTGAAAAATACAATCTAAAAGTAAGCCGTGAAAATTGTTAGAACCTTAACGTGGCGTTATTACCCCAGGGTACCTTATGACATTTATTAATTTAGTAATAAAAATCAAATTAACGGAACTAAAAGGTAATGTAATGCAAACTAACAACAGCAAAAAATACTGTTTTTCGCGAAGAAATACTTTGAAATTTCGGCGAATAAATTTTAACTCTTTTATTAGCATAAGAGTTATTAAAAATTTACTATGCTTGATATATTCATTTCCGTGAGACAAAATTTATAAACCTGTTTTTGTAATCGTTTCCTTTGGCTTAATTAAAATATTACCGATATACCCATATTTATGGCATATGCCTTTCACCTTTTCACAAAGTTTTACGTTTCTTTTGCATAATGCTTCAACAACTTTAACAATTTTTCATCGAGGGATTTGGAATTTTTCGATAGTTAAAATCCCTTATATCCATCTAATAAAGAAAAGTTATGAAGTATGTTGTATTTTGATATATTACATCGATACCACAGACAACTGTTTTTCTCCCATAAAATAATATAGATAATTGAAGATCATAATGAATTTTTCTAGGAGGAAAATATTCCAAATTATGGGACTTTCTTAACACTTTCCAACCAAGTTTTTTATGACTTCGATGTGTCTGGCCATCTATCCGCACTCTAACTCTCGTAAATATTCTCGTATTACCCTGAAAAATTTTGTAAGTATTGGCATTTACCCTAGCACAAACCCTGTTTCAAATGAAATTTCTAGCATTTTTAATTTATTTGCAGGGACACTCAAAGTATTCAGTTTCATTACGGCCAATGGGAAAAAATCGTTTCAGATAAATTTTAAAGCAGTTACACCTTTTCAAACACAATAAAATTGATATGAATTTACGAAATGCACTCAAATATGCATTCTGTAGAATATGCGGTGCAAAGAATAGTTATTATTCATTATACAGAGCCACATAAAAGAGTTCTATTATATATTGGTACGGGAGGAAATGTTTGCATCCTATTTCAAGTATATTAAACTAAATCATTTATAATAAAATTGATAGACGTCATTGACACTTAATATATGTTGTTTAATATATAATACGAAGTGCATAGTATTTACAGGGACACACAAAAGATTTCAAAGAATATTCTATCCAAAGTACCGTATATTAGCAATGATGGCAGGAAATGCATGTTTAATTATAATATGCGCGTTTAAGTTTCACTATAGTTATACATATTATATGGTGTGTATAAATGTATTAGTTGGTATACAGGGCTACACAAAAAAATTACTGAGTATGAGCATAAATTTCTTAAAGATTGTTTTTAAATGAATTGTTCATTTTTTTTATATTGAACTACTTTCAGTTTACGGATATTTTTGTAGATTATAGATAAAATGATACACAGGATCACGCAAAAAACTAGATACATGGCCGTCTATGGATGATAATTTCTGTAAATGTGATTTAAGTATTTCTAAGCATATTTTAGTTTGAATTAAGTTTTAGCAAAATATTGGCATAGAATAAAGGTACTAGGTAAACTACAGGGCTGAACAAAAGTATTTAAGTATGTCTCCATCTATTAGTATAAATTGTTGAAAAAGAAATTTCACACCTGTTATGCGCTTTCTTGCTAAACTAAATTTTCCCATTATGTGATATATATATCAACCTACAAATCAAATACAGTGCATTTAAAAAAAAATGGGAGTTCATATTTGGCAGTAATACATTATTTCTCTAAACAACGAAGTTTTGTTAAAGATTTCAGGAAGTGTTGGAGAGTGTTTCATAATCTAACGCATGATTTTTTTTTACTTGTTATTATATATATTTAATTATTATTATTATTAATATTACTATTACTTTTGTTATTATGTAAAAAAGTAGTAATTTTCCAATGGAAAATGCTAGAAGCAGACGAGTTGTAAATTTACAACTGGGTTATAGTGTCCAGGCCAGGTTCGGATCAACCTGAAAAGCTTGGGTAAGCAAAACATAATTTTGGAGCAACCTTTTAATTTAGTAAGAAGTTTTTTTTAATACTACATGTGTGGAAACTTATGAATGCAACAAGGATTATTCGCAGGAGTGATGAATGCACATTTAACATAAAAAATTCATTAAATAACACGTTTCTTGTATAAAAATACTGTAGAATATTTTTTAATGCCTATAGTTGTATAGTAGGTTCAGTTACTTGAGTAATTTCTTACCAGCACTTCATATAATTTGGTTAATGGAGCCTATTGATCACAATTTGATTTTCCATTTAAATAAGTTAAAATAACGCGGATGTTTACTTACGTCTTGTAAACTCTCCCTCTCAAGAAAAAAAAATTAAATAGGGTAACATCCCCAGTAATTGGCAGGCAGCAGTGATTGGCACATCCTACAAAAATGTCCTAAAATAAGATTTATATCCAGTCTTTTAAAAATGCAAGACCATATACCAGTTATATGCTCATTTACTTTACAGATTATAACTTTGAATTATGCTACTAAATGACAATAGCGCCTAGGAAACAGAAACAATTATGGCTAGAATCAAATTAGCCATTTTTGTTGCAAATGCTTCTTCTCAGGCTTAAGAAAGGCATGCACTTCAATTTATTATTATCTGATTTATAGTATATTTTAAATTTTAACTGAAAACAGTTTTGTTTAGTTGAAAAGGGTTACTTTAAATATGTAAAAGTCTAAGTGCCAATTACTGGTGATTACAGAAACTTTTTATAAATATATTTTTATAAAAATACTTTTTCAAATATTTTTGCTATTAGTGGGCAAAATAGATGCACAGATATGCACTCTTTGATTTCAAAGTATTTGCAAGTAAATATTTTATCTCTTGGTAGTGAAAATAGAAGTAAGTTTAAAGACAAATCCTTAATGTACCAATTACTGGGGATGTTATCCTAGTAGAAAAAAAAATTGTGCTTTTTCAAAACTGTTTTTAGTTTTGAAAATCTGACTGTTTTTAGTATCGAACTTGATGAAAAGAAATATGTATATAAATGAAGATAGTAGAAAATATATTTTACGTAGTTTTAACACACGCCTTTTTTTTACATAAAACGACATAGTTCGAATCCGCATTAGTAACTAATGTAATTATTTACTCGCTAAATATTGTATTGCAAGAAATATTTAGAAAAAATAATAAGCAGAAAATCATTTTAAGAAAATTATCATTTTATAAAGATTAAACTTTACTTCTGTTGCTTACAATATGTAAATTGACAAATACAAACTATTTCAAAATAAATTATTTCTCATTATAACATTTTTACAATGTTAGAAATTCTTTAACTTAAAAAAATGGCAAAAGTTAGTTAACTGAAAATGGCTTTTTTCCAGAATGATACATTTTCATCGTGATTATTCCTTTAATTTCTCTGTTCCATGAGTTCAATGACTTACTCACTGTTTTTAAAAAAAATACCTTTTTTTGTAGAAATTTGCATTTCAACAGCAATAATCACTTTAGATTAAGGGCATAAAAAGGAAAAGCGGCTCACAAAAATTTGGAGAATTTTCTTTTTTTCTAATTACATGGCTACATAATAATTTTTCATTGAAATTGAGCGAAAGAACATTTATAGCTGAATGTTAGTACGTTAAAGTATGAACATAAAAGATATCGATGCCATATTTGAATTTAGTAGATTTCTGAAGAATATATATGATATATATTAACACTTTGACCACTTACCAAAATATTTTTTTTTCACAGATTCATTTTTTTAGAAACTTAACCTCAGCTACTTCAGTAAACTATTAGTCGGATGTAGCAATCTCAAAACTTTCTTTTATATCATACATGTTAACGTTTCGAAATTTGCTATCGCAGTTCCAAAATTAAATGGCAGTCTATGCCCATCATGACGATTCTAAAAATATGAAACTCTGTCCATTATTTCTTCAGAAATGACTATCGCTAAAATCGAGTAAAACATACAAAATTCAGCATAGTAGCGTCACCATTAGGACGAAAACCACAATGTAAAAAGAAAAAAACAATTCATGTTAAGGATTAACTGAATCTGAAGTTTGATGGAAAGCTGTGCATTAACTCTTCACACAGAGCTGTTACAGAAATCTTTAAAATTGCAGCATAGAAGCGCTACCTATTGAGCGATTTACATCAAAATATAAATAAACTCAATTTATGTCAAGGACCCAATTGAATCTGAAGTTTGAAGAAATTCCGTGCATTAATTCTAAACATACAGCTATTACGAAAATTGTACAAAATGCAGCATAGCAGCGATACCTGTTGAGCAATTTACAAAAAATATAAAAAACATCACTCCATATCAAAGATTAACCGAATCTGAATACTGAAACGACTCTCCTCTGTAAAGAGAACATGACTTTTTTGATGAGATGTCCACTTTTTGTGCTTTTTGAACCACTCAAAATGGTGCCGTTGATGGCCAACTTTCAAAGGAATGTAGCTTTCAGGACGGCGGCGGGCAAATAGGCCATGTTTTTGAATGCATCTGAACACAGTAAACCGTGACACTTGTCACTCTGCTGTTGTACACAGTTGCTGAGCAATGGCACTTTCTGACTAGTTTCGGGCTCTTTTCGCCTGCAGAACTACATATCGGTCATCCACTACAGTTTTCCTAGGGTAGCCGCTACCAGCCTTTCTAACAGTTGTACCTGTGGCTTTCAAAGGCTTTCCAAGCACGTGAAATGATACTTTTGTTGATTTCGAACTCTTTCAGTCTTCAGTTACACGGGTCACACTACGCCTCTTCTTCATCTTTCCGATCATTCTTAAGCGTGTGAAGTCATCCAGGTGATTTCTTCTAGCCATATTTCACGAAAAAGCTCACTTGCACTAGTACCGAATGTCTTTAATTACATTTCAATCCTGTTTTGAACTGCTCAAGTCGACCACACGCGTTTTGCGTGCACTTACCTCCCCTGTGAAGTTTGTTCCTGACATTTGCATACGCATGACCTTTCTACTGAGTTGTGTATTCATTGAACTGATTGCAAGAACCTCTTTTCTGCAATTTCATGGCTATCTGCTTAAAATTTATATTGTTGCTTAAATTTAGCACATCAGTGAAATATTATTTAAAACAACGATTTTTCTCCGTTTTGTATATGATTTTAGAATATTCTTCCATCAATTTAATACATTGCAGATATTTTAAGTACAACATTTCTTCATTTATAAAAATTATATTTAAAGTGCTTCTGCATTGTAAATAATATCAGAATAGAAAAATGCACACATAGATACAGAGGAAATGTACTTCAAACACATACTATTTTTAATATTTTGTGTAAATGATATTGTTTCTGTATTTTATTTTATTGCATTTTTTCCCAACAAAGCGTCAATTATTTAACACATTTGTAAATATTACCTCATAATTGTCCAACGAAATTTCTTGCTTTTAAAAACAATAAAATAAATTAATAAATAAAATTTTTAAAGCTAAAAAGTCTAGCAAAAATTATTTCACTAAAAGAGAGCTTATTTACAGGGTTATACATTTTCATCATAATTATTTCTTTAATTTCTCTATTCTACGACTTCAACGACTGACTATCGAACAAAATGGTCTCTCTCCATAGATTCACATTTTCGCAGAACTAATCACTGGCGATTAAAAGTCCAAAAGTACGGAACAGCTGACAAAAGTTTAAGGATTATATTTTCCCAAATACATGCCCGCGTAATGACTTTTCGTGTAATTCGGTGATAGGGTATTTATCTCTGAAAGTTTGGGAAATTAAAATAGGGTAATATGTGAACCTGGATGTGTGTGTTTAATTTTAGAATATTTTTACTATTAATACATTTCCTTTTCTATTATTAATACATCTCGTTACATTACTTTTTTTCCCACATATAATATTGTCCGAAATTTCACATGAAATTTGAAGCACATTTATTTAAAACGCTTAGTAATTTCAAATGATAAAATTTTTAAGCATATATTGAAATCAAAATAATTTAAATTGAAACAAAGACTTTATGATGACATTTTAAAAATCATAAAATTGTCTTGTAATTTTTTTAAATTAAAAAAGTATGATACATCTTGGGAGTTTAAAATAATAAGAAATGAAATCTTAAGCTCTTTAAATAATATTTAGTTAACTGAGTTCAGCCAATTCAGAGTATTTTTATACATATTGGGTAAATTTTTACGATTTAGAA
This sequence comes from Maratus speculifer, assembly GCA_964019185.1. Taxonomy (NCBI): domain Eukaryota; kingdom Metazoa; phylum Arthropoda; class Arachnida; order Araneae; family Salticidae; genus Maratus; species Maratus speculifer. The sequence continues at coordinate 57,924,645 of OZ025295.1, forward strand.
CCATGATTAGATGATAATAATCATACCTGAGTTAGAAATCTTTGTACTTCTCTTAACACTTTCGAGTCTGGTGTACTATTAATAGCACATGTATTTTCATCGAGTATTATTTTGTCTTAAAAATTAATCAGTTAGTTTTTACATGTAGAATTGATAGCATATGGCTATGCCTTTCTTATTATGACTTCATTTAAGTTTTAACTTTAGAAAAAATAATAATAATAACAATAATAAAAAATTGCTTACTTTTCTTCGCATCATTGGCGATTCCTTTATTTCATGCATGTATTTCTCTTTTTAAACTTAAAATATGAGTTACTTTTCTGAACTAAATAAAAGAAAGAATATTTTTAATTAATGTTTGCCCTACGAAAACAAACAAATGTTTATTTTACAAGTGAAAAATTTAGGAAATATTTTCTGATTTTTTAAAACAGCGTCAATTTACCATGAAATTGATGGTTGAGTTTGATTATACAAGAAGAATTCTGTCTTACTAAAATTTTAGAAATACGAAAGTTTAATGAAATTATGTTTTGTAAGAACAAGTGCAAGAGTCGAATATAGTAGAAAAAGATAATTCTTTCTGTGGCACTCTTTGGAAAACTTTGGAGAAAACGAAGGCAATGATTTGGTCAGTTTTACGCCAAAAAGAGTTAAGTGTTTCTCTGAAGAAATTTGCTAAAATTATGCTTGGCATTGATTATAGCATTCTGTTGAAACGGCAATTTTCTAGCAACAATAAGATAATTTTTATTTGCCTGTTTTATTTATTTATTTTTTTATTTAAATTGATAACCTGATAAACCTAACAAAACCTGAAAAGAATACTTTCTGATTTTAGTCAACGATTCTTAGCTTGAAGTTTTGTTTGTCTGAGATTGTTATTCTTGTATTGTGTAGGAGTACAAAAATGAACGCTGCCCATGTTAAGACTCTGACATGCACATTTACGAAGACATTTTTATTTGTACATAGATATAAATACCATGCATTGTTATTCTAAAAGAGTTAACTTTGAGTTCAGCAATCGAGCAATGTTTCCCCTTTTCGACAAAAGCATCGAATCTTTCCCATTGCGGTTTAAAAATTTTTATTTAATCTGATTTTCAGGGACTCACCACAAAAGATTGTTACGTAGAGGGAAACAGTTATAGTTCATGATATGCACCCTTTTATAGAAAATTGAAAAAGTTGTTATATTTTTCAGTGTATGAATATTAATTTCTATAAGTTTCATTCATTGTTTCATAAAAATGCATAACTGTGGGCTATACCTTTTTTATTTAAGAACTATTTCCAAATCCTAACAATTACCATATTCAATCGCAGAATTCTACAATTAATTAGCATTAAAATCATGCAAAGATATCTATTCGGTACGAATGATAATTAAAAAGTGGAATAGCTGACAGCTATACGTAAGGATATTGAAAAGTTTCAATTATAGGCGAATATTTTTAATGCTACTTCGCATCACTTTTTCAAAACAAAAATATGTTATATACGCTTTGAGAACATTTACAAGAAAAATATACTAAGAAATGCATTGATAAAAAATAATGGAGAGAGTAGAATACAAGTATAGTTGCCGGTAATTGAAACTTTGCGATAACCCGACGTACGTACATGCTGATAGATAGATTTAAAAACTTTATTTCGCTAGAGAAAAAAAAAAAATTCAATTTTGCAAATAGGGTATGAAGTATAATATGTATGCAGATATTAATAAATGTGCAGCAAACTATATAATATAATAATATAAAAACATACTATGAAGAAGATTGGAGTGACCGCGGTAGGGGGGGGTGTTACGGTTGTTAGTACTGCTGAATATTAGGGCTCCGGCTCTTTATTTTGTTCATTTCATTTTATTTTAATTTGTTTTATTTTATTTTTATTTTATTTTTTTTCTTTGTTATAAATCAAGTCTTGTCCATCTCTGAGTTACCTTTGTGCCGTAAACTCCCTGTTACAATTGTACAAAACGAATTACTAACGACGTGCATTAAGAGTTGTTATGAAAAAAAAAATTTGGTAGATACCAAATTAGAATTGTGGTATCAAGAAACCTCCTGTCAAAATATGGGAAAAACTGAATACCTAATTATTCATCTCTGCTATTAAAATAACGTTTCGCAGTTTCTGTCTATCACAGCGAAATCTACTGCACATACAAGCCGAATATTTGGATAAACATTGTACAATTTTGTTCTACCGATTGTGCATGTTCTTTAATAAAACATTGATAAAACTGTGAATTTTAATTACAGAATTTGTGATTCTTAAAAAAATTCTCAAAGCAAGATACTTTCATGTGTATTACTTTAAGTATATGTAAAACAATTCCAAACTTTACTCTACCTTTTATACTTCGAGTATTGAAAGGTCCAAGCAGTCTTGTCAAACATACACTACATAACAAAAAGTTGTCGTACACATTCGCTTTCTGATGTATTACCGAAGAAGTATTAAAAATTTGGTGTTAAAACACTAAAAAGTTTTTAAATATTCAGTATTTTATAATTTTAAAATAACAAATAGCTGATGTATTTCAAAATGAAACATCCTCGTCCCCTTTGTATATAATGCGGAAAAATTATTAATGAGAGGCATATTATGTATTACATATATTACATGGAAAGACGGCATGGATTGTAAAAGTTTGCTGAATGTAATAATCAGAAAAAAATATATAGATTTATAATTATGCATTGTTTTTTTTTTCTTAAAAAGTAACTATATTTTTTTAATTTTAGCTTCAACACTAAAATATCCTTGAAATTCATCTTTTTATGCTAACATTTATTTAGTATTGTATAAAGGATGTATAGTATCCAAAAGAATCTAATAATTAATGCTCATTGAATAACAAATGTTAAGATCATTTCAAACATTAGAAATGCACAAAATTTTCAAATCTAAGAAGTTAGCATTTTAAGTTAAAATTTCTGTTCAAAAACTCGTCAGAATATAAAAAATAGTTTTGAATCAGATCATCCACTTTCATAAAACTCCCAAAAAAAAGAAAAAAAAATGTGATTTTGACAGTCTACTGTCCCCTTAAGGCATTTATAAGCATGGAAAGGAAAAGAAGTATTATCCAATGATCTGATTATTCAAAAGTCGATGACATTCATTTCTAGATTATTAACCCTCTAATCTCAGAAAAAAAGTAGGTATACAACAAAAACTTTGAACAAAAGCTGTTTATCAATTCTAAATTATACATTATAAAGAGCAAAACAGACTATAATTGAAAAGAAAAATATGTTCGAAAATAAGAAACAAAGTAAATGAATATAGAAGCTATTTTTTATAAAAGAAAAAATACATCGTCATTTTCGCAGAGTAGCTTAATAAAAAAGTTAGCAGCATAAAAACTTAAATTCATAAGTTTTGTAAGATCAAAGACAAAGGGAAAAAAATGGCATGTCTTCATTAATCGTATCCTAAGAAACAATGATCAGCATTATGTTTCATTTGTGAGCCATCGCATTCTTTTCAGTTTTCTCCTTCTCCAGCAAAATCTGTGTTATCTCATTTCTTTGTCCTCCCGATCTTTAGCTAAATCTTCAAAATGAGAGCATTCCGACATTGAAAGTCGTTGGGCGATATCGATGCCATTCATTCATGCAAAACTCTTTATTGAAAGTGTTCAGAAATTTGATGATGAATTTGTATCATTTGTATCGTCTGCTGGAAACAAAAGAAGCCAGTTTCAATTAATTCTAAATGTCAGAAGAGAAAGAAGAAAATTCAAAAAATGGAAGAAAGAGGAGCTTCTTCTTCTTTTTTGTTAAAATATAAAAAAAAAAAAAAAAAAAAAAAAATGCATTAGTACTGAAAATTTATTAATTTCCTTCAGACTTTGAATATTCAGTGACTATGACATTTGTGTAGAGGTAACTTAGAATGAGAAAATCGCAAATCTTAAAAATAAATTTATCACAAATTTAATTTTTCATAAAAAAAAAAGTTTTTCCATTTTGCATATACAGGGTGGCGAGTGGTCAGAGGAAAACCCAGTCAAAAAAAAGAAGAAGAAGAATCTATCAGTATTTTTAAGTAGAAAATACTTATAAAATAGAAAAGAAAGTAAATTTATCTTTAACAAATTGCTGGTATTTAACACCTTTTTTGATTGTGCTTTTCCCTGATCATTCACCACCAGGGTTCTTTTAGGCTTTTGATCAACATTAGCGATTTAGCGAATAAGGAATAATAAAAGTAACCAAATGAAAATAAATGCTAGCAAAATAGATTCGGCATGAAAAACAGAAAACTCTATCTTTAACCCCTTATTGTAAGCATGGTTTTTAATAGTTTCTAAATTAATGTATTTTTTTTACAATTACCTAGAAAATAGAAAATTGACGATATCTACAGAAAATATTGAAAATAAGTGCTTCTAAAAGTTTGCTAAGTATGTAAAAGTTTCAGGTATTCTTTTAGCATTCTAAATAAATATTGAAAACAGAAACCCTTGGTTTATTGTTTTGGAAATCTACATTAACAGTTGCTATGAGATTTCGACTCTAACCTATGAAAAAAAAATGTCTGGCCAGTGATACTTTACAAACAACTAATAAATATTATGATAAATGGCTAATTTCCACATCACATTCAACAAAAATCTTTCTCTATTTGGCACTTAATGCAAGTAATTTTGTTTGTGTTTTTACCAGCGCAATATTGGCGCATAGATATTAATTAACTAACAATAGAGAAATTCCTTCTGTGTCTTTGCTGTAGCTAAAAAATTTGGCATTAAATAAGTATGTCTGTCAATAGAGCAACGCAAATGATACGATGCAATAAAACTTGTAAAGTGACGCTAATCATTTAGAAGCGCAGATAAGAATCTCGACTGTATTCTCAAACACACATACTCACTAATAGAGCACTCATAGTTTGGCGAGTTTGATTGTACGTTTACTCGCCAAATGAAGCATTTTGTCTCCGTTTAGTGCAATGGTGAGTGGCACTGAGAATCCTGCTCATCATCCTGTATAGGAAGGCGTTTTAATATTTAGTCTACCGAAATATTGTTAGCGATTGAATTTTCTTGTCGAATACGGCAATATTTAGTATGTTTTGATTTATTGCGAATTTCTAATTGGGATTTTTTTAAGCAATTTGTGCCTATTTTTGCGTTTTTACGTGTTTATAGACTTTTTTTAATTAAATGCGTTGAAAAGTCACACCTGCTTTTAATACATTGTCGAAGGTTGATTTTTCAAAAGACGTGAACGAATAAATTATAACTCGTTGCACTCATATGCCCAGTCTGACTGGACATGACCTTCCTTTGCAAAATTTGTTTTTGACATCAGTAATAGACGATATTCCTGTGACGTAACAAAAGGTAAAATAGTGATTTTTATAGCCTCGAACAAAAGAAAGAAAAGGCTCCATTTCTTTATGGATTATTAGACGAAAACAAATGTGAAACTATTTATATTCTTTTAAGTGTAAACCAAATTTTCTGCAATCATGAACGTCCAATGAGTACAGTAAATAATATTCGAATGACGTCACATAAGATAAAATGGCGATTTTTATAGTTTTGAACTGAAAGGAAGAATAGGGTCCATAAATGAAAATAAGATATACCTTATTTTAGTAGAACATTTTTGATATTGTGTAATTGAAATTAACTTCTTTTAAAAAAGTGGTACCAGCCGAATAAAGTTTTTATAAGATATGACAAAGTTCAAAAGGTTAAAGCAAAAGAAAGCATTATGAAACAGTTGTGCCACAGGCAAATATTTTTCAATTCTACCTCAAAAAAAGAAAAAAAAAAAAAAGAGGATTGCAGATTTGAAATTTGCAGAAAAATCTAATTTCAGAACGTTTTTTTCTAATTAAGTTAATTTTGTGGCTGCCACTTTAAAGTTGATAGCAATGTAAACATTACGCAATTGAAAAATATGCAAATTATGCTTAGTAACTGAAAGATAAACGTTAAGAATATACAGATTGCAATATTTATCTAAAGCAAAAAGTCTAGTAGTCGAAAAGATAATTAAATGAGACACCATTTTTTATCTAAAATTTACACAAAATAACCCAAAAAGCCTTAAATAGACACTAACAAAAACTGGAACGTCTAAAGAAATCCGGAGAGCACATTCTGAATCTACGCAGTAAAACTGATCTAGAATCAGCTAATTTCAGTTCTGAGACAAAACCATAGTTGTACAGTCTTATAAGGTACATTGTTAAAGGAGTTTCTGTAAAATTTCTGAGAATCTAGGAAAATCCACTATATTAAGCCTTATGTAAAATTAAAAAGGTAAAAAAAAAAGATTCTGTTAATTAATAGAGAAATTATTCGGTAAATTTATAATAGACTGTAAATTAACATCTTTAAAAATACACAAGACTGTAAATTTACTTTTATTGATAATAATTTAACTTAATTTTCAAAATTAGTGAATCACTCAACCTTCAACTATCTCAAGGAATTTGAATTTTTTGAGTAAACCTAAACAATTTTGATTGAATATTGAATCAAAATATGTTTAAAAATTGCTTCAAATTACATTTATAAATTAATAAATCACAGAAATGTGTTTTCTTTGGTTATAAATATCTTTACTTCATGAAAACTTTTACAACAACAAGGTTACAGCAATTAGTTGTAGCTCACAGTAAACGTCACACAGCCATTTTTCGGTTCAATGTAGCACTGGGTTTTTTTAAACAGTGCATTGTAATCCATTGCTATATAAAAAGTTTTTTAAGTGCAGAAAATAATGTCACCAACTTAGGTCATGTATGATATTCTTTTTTTAGTAAGTAAAAAATTGCCAAGTCAAACGATTCATCATTCATTTTTATAGAGATGTTCGCAACGTTACAACCATGCTTCCTTATTTTTTCTGAAACTTTTTTACTGGTCTACTTATTGCATTAATGGTCTTTTTATTGTTGCGGATGGTTTTGCTGATGATTAGCTGCGTTAAATTTTTCTCTGTTAAAGTCACTTCAATAATATTTTCTCTTTCTTTTATTCTAATAATCTTTTGAACAATTATTTAATGTTTGGATGTGAAAATGTAATTACTAGGTCAGATGGATAATGAATGGACCGCTAGCAGTATCTGAAAATATTTTTCCTTTCAGTGGTTCCATATATTATTAAGGATACGTAATAACATCTTCCACAATAAAAATATGACATGCCCCAATTAATCTTCTTTTATTGAACCACACAAAGGCATTCAGATACATTATGTACGATGATCAGTAGTGTAAAGAATATACATTTTTAGTTGCGCTATTGTTTTACAAGTTTAACTAAGTTTTAGCCTGTGATATCGATGTACATAAATTTTATAAATTATGTACCAGACAATACAAAAATCATTTGAATTAATTATCTTGTATGGATGGAATTTGCTAAAAAATGCATCTTCAAGTGCATTACTCTTTTATCAAGTAAATTAAATTTTACTGTACCATTAGTGAGTATATATTATCAATAAATTTATATAGATAGCTGTCAGGTTTTTGATGCCAATGAGTTGGTAACTATCTAGGATTACTGTCATCTGATACTATATTTTTAGTTATATATTGTATTCGTATCATTTTCTGTGTAACTGGGATTTTAAGGTAACATTTTTTTTTCTTGAAGTTAATCTCCGATATTAAATTTAGATCCACTTGTAATGAGCAAATCCCATTGTATCAATGAATAGCAGTTCCTCTTACTATTCAAAAATACATACCTCAGATAAGGTATAAAAAATGAAACTGCCTATGTATTACGTAGTGTAAGAAAGGACAAATATCAGTAAAGAGATCGGGGTCCCTGTTGACAGAAGAGAATCCCCCATAGTCTGTTTTGAAGAAGAATTGGAAAGAGAGAAAGGTCAGTTTTAGCGTAGACCTCAGCTTGTGAAGTTGGTCTTTCCCTTGGTTGAGTTTTCGGAAGAGAGTTTGAGGCTCTTGGTGTATTTAGCCGGTGCAAAGAGGTGATCAAGTGTGATCTTTCGATAAATATATTTAGATACACTGATGTGATTTGGAAATAGTGTATTTTAATAAATTGACCCAGTACGCAGAAAGTGTTTGTTAAATATATCATCTATATATGAGCTCTTAATTATAAATATTTTGTTTATGTGTAAATAATTTGTAGATGAACTGTTCTTACAGTTTAATTTAATCTATTTAGCATTATTTTTGATAATCCTTCTCACAACGTACCCGATATCACGTGTTATATCGATGGTGGCAGGATATAAAAATTAAAGGACATTTTTTCGAAGTCTGTGTGAGTAATGATCGTGGTTTAAGGAAAATTCATCAACGTGTAGACTAAGAAAGAGCGCAACAATGATTTCACAAATAAATGTGAATGTATTTCCGTTTTTGGATGATAATTGGAAAATATCGTTTTTAGTCACCAGCTGAATTACATTTTATTTTCACTACATAGTAAGTATAAAAATCTATAGATCATATACAAAGATGCACAAAGGAGTTTGCGTGCATCTCCAAACCGTCTTACAGTCAATGATTGCTAAAAATGAATTTTTGTTTCATGAATTTTATAATTGTTTATTTAGAAATATTTTTTTTATTACATGAAAACAGGAAATTTCATTAGAATAATCTGATAATGTTGTAAAGTGTATGAACTGTAAAAATGTTCGAAAGATTTTTTAGATAGTTTTTTTTTTTCATTGGGTAATTTATTTAACTTATTTTTGCACAAAATTTTCAGTTAAGAAGTTTTATCGAATGCGAGGATTTTTGTTTAAATGAAAAAAATTTATTATATAAATGGTGATGTTATTGATAATTTAGCCTTTTTCAAAAACATAAAAAAAAATCCGTTTTAGGCGAACGTGAAGGAAAAAGAAAACCTTTTTCTAACAATTCCGCTGATGATTGCTTCCGTAGTCAGATAAATTGTTTAGATAAGTTCTCCCTTTCGATTATTTTCTATATGTTATCGTTACGTAAGTTATTTTATATGCCTCTCAAATATCTTATTTCAATGTACGTTCCACTACCCGCAAAATTTTATATGCTTATAAAAACTACTCTCAGTTTGTTAATAAACTTTGTAATTATACTGGTGCTTCAAATAGATTATGGTTTAATTAACATGAAATCCCCTCCATACCAAAATACGTTTTCGAGATATTCTGATTTAATCAACTGATGCCCAGAGTAGTAAAAAACAAGCAATACCACCAATGTTTCAAATTTAATCAATGATTTTATTCACACACTGAAAAAAAACGAAGTACTCAAAAATGAGTAAACGATGTACTCATATCGAATTGGGTATGTTTGGACCAAAAATGAACACATTGCGCTTTCTCAAGTTTGAACTATCATGTGTTATTAAATCCATACAAACGATAATTTTGTACCCTGTATTCATTTATTTCATTCAGAGTGGCATGAAAGATGCTTATCAATGTAAATATGAAATTATGTACAGTTTTTTTTTTTTAATAGCCTAAAAGTGCTTGCAAATAATGCACTTGTCATACAAATATTTGATTTAAGTATCTTTCGAATAATTTTGCTATTTTTCTTAATAAAAAATCAATTAAACGTTTATTGTTAATAATTTTGAGTAAGAAATAAATGCCAGTATATTTTTACTGTGATATGTGAGTTCAGGGGGCAGTATATAGGGATTCATATTTGCACACAACCACGGAATCAAAAATGAGTACATGTGTTTCTCAGTTTTGAGTATATTTGGATCGGAGCTATTTTGAGTAAGTACTTAAAAATGAGTACTTTTTACTCAATTTTGAAAACCCATTTTTTTCAGTGCAGCTGTAGAAGCGTACGCAAAAGCGCAAGGTTGTACATAGATCAAATACTGAGCCAAAAGTCTTAAATTTCTCTAGGTTTTCTTTTCCCAAAACTATGTGGTCAATCATCGCCTTTTTTAATGCTCTTCGAAAATTTCGAAGCAAAGCCAAAAAATGAACAAAGTTAATTCTCCACGGGAGCGGGATAAACATGGCAAAGACCTCCATCCACTACACCATATTCGCTTGCCGTGTGACATAAGAATGACTACATCAAACAAGCCTAAAAATACTTCACACTCTATCGCATTAGTGTATTTCAATCTTGAAATCCTTAAAAATCAGCCCAAACATTACAAAATGGTTTGTTCTAACATTTTATAATTCCCAAGTTGGTTCGCAATAAGAAATGTCAGTTTTACTGTACTATTGCCCAGCAAATCATTTGCCAACAAAGGTACAACAATGATTCAACCATTCATTGGCTGCTCAGGAATGCTTCAAATTAAAGGAGTTTCTGTACCTACCATTTCTTAACAACTTCCCAGTTTTACCATTTCCAACCCTATCATTTACTAACTGTTTCCCCAAACTGTCAACCATAAGCCAACAAACCTGGGAAGACGTGAGATTGAGTAACTTCCTATACACACACAGATACACGCTCTGATTATCTTCTCTTAGTGTCTAAGTGACAGTAGATTAATTTAGAAGGCTTCCAGAAAACATTTTTAACATATGCATTGAATTTCTCCAACTGAGCGAAAAAATGCCCAAGTCGGAACTCAAACCCAGACCCTTGGCTCACATTGTTAATGATCTACCTTTTAAGCAATCTGGACTGAAAACCGACGAGCATATTAGTTCTTCTGTTGAGCTGTCTACCAGACATTATTAATAAGGTTATCTGGGCAAAATAGGCTCACTGGCTATCAGCCCAGTTAGCTTAAACAGTAGAGCATTGATAATGTAAGCCAGAAATCTGGATTCGAGTCCTGACTTGGGCATTTTCCCGTTCAGTTGGAAAAATTCAATCCATATGATGCCAATCAGTATGATTGCGTTAAAAATAATAACAATAATACATCTATAACACCGTTCCAGAAAACATTTTTAACATATGCATTGAATTTCTCCAACTGAGCAAAAACTGCCCAAGTCGGAACTCAAACCCAGACCCTTGGCTCACATTGTTAATGATCTATCTTTTAAGCAATCTGGACTGAAAACTGACGAGCATATTAGTTCTTCTGTTGAGCTATCTACCAGACATTATTAATAAGGTTATCTGGGCAAAATAGGCTCACTGGCTATCAGCCCAGTTAGCTTAAACAGTAGAGCATTGATAATGTAAGCCAGAAATCTGGGTTCGAGTCCTGACTTGGGAATTTTCCCGTTCAGTTGGAAAAACTCAATCCATATGATGTCAATCAGTATGATTGCGTTAAAAAATAATAACAATAATACATCTATAACACCGTTCCAGAAAACATTTTTAACATATGCATTGAATTTCTCCAACTGAGCGAAAATTGCCCAAGTCGGAACTCAAACCCAGACCCTTGGCTCACATTGTTAATGATCTACCTTTTAAGCAATCTGGACTGAAAACCGACGAGCATATTAGTTCTTCTGTTGAGCTGTCTACCAGACATTATTAATAAGGTTATCTGGGCAAAATAGGCTCACTGGCTATCAGCCCAGTTAGCTTAAACAGTAGAGAATTGATAATGTAAGCCAGAAATCTGGGTTTCGAGTCTTGACTTGGGCATTTTCCCGTTCAGTTGGAAAAACTCAATCCATATGATGCCAATCAGTATGATTGCGTTAAAAAATAATAACAATAATACATCTATAACACCGTTCCAGAAAACATTTTTAACATATGCATTGAATTTCTCCAACTGAGCGAAAATTGCCCAAGTCGGAACTCAAACCCAGACCCTTGGCTCACATTGTTAATGATCTACCTTTTAAGCAATCTGGACTGAAAACCGACGAGCATATTAGTTCTTCTGTTGAGCTGTCTACCAGACATTATTAATAAGGTTATCTGGGCAAAATAGGCTCACTGGCTATCAGCCCAGTTAGCTTAAACAGTAGAGCATCGATAATGTAAGCCAGAAATCTGGGTTCGAGTCCTGACTTGGGCATTTTCCCGTTCAGTTGGAAAAACTCAATCCATATGATGCCAATCAGTATGATTGCGTTAAAAAATAATAACAATAATACATCTATAACACCGTTCCAGAAAACATTTTTAACATATGCATTGAATTTCTCCAACTGAGCGAAAATTGCCCAAGTCGGAACTCAAACCCAGACCCTTGGCTCACATTGTTAATGATCTACCTTTTAAGCAATCTGGACTGAAAACCGACGAGCATATTAGTTCTTCTGTTGAGCTGTCTACCAGACATTATTAATAAGGTTATCTGGGCAAAATAGGCTCACTGGCTATCAGCCCAGTTAGCTTAAACAGTAGAGCATTGATAATGTAAGCCAGAAATCTGGGTTCGAGTCCTGACTTGGGCATTTTCCCGTTCAGTTGGAAAAATTCAATCCATATGATGCCAATCAGTATGATTGCGTTAAAAAATAATAACAATAATACATCTATAACACCGTTCCAGAAAACATTTTTAACATATGCATTGAATTTCTCCAACTGAGCGAAAATTGCCCAAGTCGGAACTCAAACGCAGACCCTTGGCTCACATTGTTAATGATCTACCTTTTAAGCAATCTGGACTGAAAACCGACGAGCATATTACTTCTTCTGTTGAACTGTCTACCAGATATTATTAATAAGGTTATCTGGGCAAAATAGGCTCATTGGCTATCAGCCCAGTTAGCTTAAACAGTAGAGCATTGATAATGTAAGCCAGAGATCTGGGTTCGAGTCCTGACTTGGGCATTTTCCCGTTCAGTTGAAAAAATTCAATCCATATGATGCCAATCAGTATGATTGCGTTAAAAAATAATAACAATAATACATTTATAACACCGTTTCTGTAGCATGGCGCACCTAAATCATAAGTTATAAAAAGCAATAAAAAATATTACTTTAATAACCCGTAGTATTTATCTTTGTTCAGTTTACAGTAGATAGTCATACAAATAATTTGTTAAAATACATGTTTTTAAAAAAGTATGTTATTTCTTTCAAAAATAAATAAATAAATAAATAAATATGAATAATATTACAATAAAATTTTAAAACTCTCCCTAAAAAAGAATGAAACAAAATTCTTAATACATTAAACAAAAACATAATTTGCAGAACAAATTAAAAAAACAAAATTTATTTCCTCCACTATTTAAGCCCAAGAAGGGACGGATATTAAGATATTTGATTTATTTATTTCTACATTTAGTATTAAATCTTTGTATCAAATAATTTAAATTATGTGAACATTAAAAAAATAAAAATGAAATTCAAACAATATGATACTTAAAAACCCTAAATCTTAGATTCCGTTGAAACGAAATCTAAATAAATCTTAGACTTTTTCTGAACAATTGCTTTTTAGATGTGTCTATTCTTTTTTATTTATACCTACCGTAAACATTATACAAAATCTGCAAAACATATATTTGCAAGTTAGGTTTGGAAAAAAGTTTCAGATTTATTTCGATTTCGTTTGAACGGAATCTATGATTTAGGAGTTTTAAGAATCATATTGTTTGAATTTCATTTTTATTTTTTAATGTTCACATAATTTAAATTATTTGATACAAAAATTTAATACTAAATGTAGAAATAACTAAATCAAATATCTTAATATCCGTCCCTTCTTGGGCTTAAATAGTGGAGGAAATAAATTTTGTTTTTTTAATTTGTTCTGCAAATTATGTTTTTGTTTAATATCTTAAGTTTTTTAGTAACTACTGCATTCAGATGAACTCATTTCAAAATTAACTGAGGGTACCATTATCAGGACTTCCTTTATGCGGTATCGTATGACAATTACTGAAACTGACGTAATTTACCCAGGCCCATAGCTTGAAGCGAACTATGAGGGGGGTGGTGCGCTCAATAGAACGTCTGAGGGGCTCATATTTCTCTATCTCTTTCTATGACGCAAAAAAATTAACTACTGCATATTCAATTTGAAAGTACCATGTTTCTTATTAAATTGTTGTAATAGCTCCATTTTATGCTAAATTTGAGAGTGTAACTAGTTCAAGATTGAACATCTTGTTGGCTTCATATGTGCAAGTAAGATGAGCGAGTGTTGAAGCACTTACTTTAGTTACAATTTAGCAATTCTGCAAAACTATGAAAGGTCCTCAAAATTAAATTAGATTTTTGAACAAAATTTCATTTGATGAAATACTAACTACTACGTTCTCCCCTACGTAGAAATTTCTGATTTATTTTTCCAGATCTATACTTACCATGATACCCAGACTCCAAAACCACCCCAAATTAAAAACTCTATTTATCTGTCTCCGCCGTATCTACGTAGATTTTCATTTCTCCATAGGGTTTTTCTCAGATTTTCATTGATCCATTTCCAAATTGTTATTATTATTATTATTATTATTATTATTATTATTTAGATATAGAACTGTATTCTGTACCTGCTTCCTGTCCCGATACCAAATATTTCAAAATCTCTGTTTCATTTCCAATATGACGTCATAAATGTGCTCTTTTTAATTTTTAAAATCAATTTCACTTTTTATGATGAAATCACGCAAAAAAATAGATGTCACTTTTTTCTTCGGCGAATTAATTTCTTATGAATCCGAAAAGTCTCTTCTGCATATAACTGATATTTATACTTAACAATCAGTATTGATACATTGCGTAGAAGTATAGTTCTAGAATTTCATCTCTAGACAATATAATATTCCTCAAGACATAGTATCAATAAAATGTATTTATTTTTTTATTTTGTGTATTGCGTCATATTTATTTATTTTCTGTATTTCTTCATTTAGAAGTTTCTTGATAAATTAATTAATGTTTGAATTGAAAGACTGCCCAAAATTGAAATTTATCGTCGACAGAACTTCAAATAGCTATCGGAGCTCTGTGCAGGGTTCAACGTAGAAATGTTGGGGATAGATGTCATATATGCAACACGTTGGCGCGATTGGAACAAAATGGAGATTATATGCCTCACATGCTAACCTGGCTGTCTTTGTTTATTTACTAATAAATTGTTTATTTTCTGTTACTTAAAAAAAATGATTTAGATCGTTTTGTTCTATAGTTATTAATAAACTTTTTTTTATTTATCACTATTTCCATTTTTAAATATTAGAAAATAATTAAAAAATATATATGTGATTGGTATTTGAAAACGAAATTTTCGCCAAATTGGCATGAAAAAAAAATTGCGCCAACATGGTAAGTATTAGACATCTATGCCAAAAGGTGACGCATTATGAATATTCCAAATGTGCTTAAATTTTATTAATTTATAAAGATCGTGAATAAAAAGAGTTTTATAAAAATATTAACTTAAAGTATAAAAAAACAGCTATTTTCCAACAGAAACTCTTTGCGATATTTTAAAAATTAAATCGTGTAGTGTTTTATCATATTAAAATCATCGGAATAATGAATTTAATACAACTACGGTACTACGTGGTTATTTCTACAACCAATTTTGCCAAATTATATAAGTCGCCAAACTAATAGTCAAATTATACATATTGGCATTTTTTTTAATAACAAAAGAACAAATAAATCAGTAAAATATTAATAAAAATACTAATAAAAAGTGGAAATAAAATCATTTGATTACATCTCTCAGTACGTTTACGTATTTAATGTCATTGAATGTGACATTTACGATCATCCATTATTGGCATTTAATCTTATAGTTTGGCGATAGTAATTGGTCGACGGAATAACCAAGTCAAGGCCCCCTTATCATAATATCATACTATATTATGATAAGTTAGCCTTGAACCAAGTAATACCATTGATTCAAAATTGATTTTATCCAATGATTAATTATTTGTAAAATTGCAAATTTATGCACGATTTTAAAAAAATCTTTAAATCGGGAAAAAGAAATAAATTTGTAAACATTATTGTTTATATCTGTTTACATTGGATTTGAATATTTAGGTTGATAGAATTGGCGAATTTATTGCAGTGCCAAAAAGTCTTACACCAAGTAGTTGATAATTCTGCGGTTTAGCCTTAAAAAATTGCTATGTTTGAAGTCCTAGTTCTGCAGATTTACCAGTTTCATTACATACAAAGGATGAACTACTATTATTCTCAAGTACTATTATTTTTGAAAACTTTTATTCACCTAAATTTATTTTGATTTTCTTCGAACATATCAGGCGAAGAAATTTTAAAAAATGTGGTATAAGTACGAAATCCCGGCACAAATATCATATACCCACTAGATTTGGTGCGATTTTTTTCTGATGCCAATGTGTCAAAAAATTCGCTTTCGAATACCAATTACATATATATTTTTAAGTTATTTTCTATTATTTTGTAGAGACAATAGGTAGAAAAAAAGTTTAATTTACTTATTTTCTATATTTCTTCAGTTAGAAACTTCTTGATCAATGTTTGAAAATAGCCTTTTATTATAAAAATCATGTTTCATATTGTTTTCTGTTGACGATTCTTGTCTTTGTACTAAATGTTTGCAATTTATAATATGACGTCATAAGTATACCATTTTTAATTCTTACAAAAAAAAAAAAAAAAAAAAAAAAAAAAAAAAAGAGTGAAAAATTTTTTTTTTTCACTTATCACGTAAAAATGATTAATTGCTACAGGAAATATGTCCATTGACCTCTGTATATATTTTTTGATTTGAGGAAATTATTTTTTAAACAATTAGATCCTTTGAAGAAAATCTGTGGCAGCGCGTACAAAATGTGGGAAAATGTCTAGTAAATAACTCGTTCAATGTTAAATTCCGTATTAAACTAACATTACGGAGTCACACTGGAAATAAATAAAGCATAGCACTGCCGTGCTATGCTTTAATTCATTCATGCATGTAAAATTTCAAAGGCTAAAATGTATTTTTTATAAAGCTGAAATTAAAAAGCTTAATATTCAAAATTATGGAAAGAAAATCTCTAAATCATTTAGAATTGTACACTCGATAGACAAATATTATCTCTACAAAAATAAATCCCGTATTCAAGATATTTATAAAATGCATCTGAAATAAATTAAGATGTGTAAAAGCGTTGTTTGTGTAACGCTGGCGTAACGGTATTACACAGCAAACTGCGAGAGGACAGTTCCTTGGTTCAATCCCCATGGAGGGTAAGTGACGATTCTTCCTTGTTGTTTGAATTAAATGTACGTGCGCTGTCCCTGATGTGTCCTTGTAAAATAAAGAATAAAGAAAGAAAATAGTAAAAGGCAAGAAAGAAAAAATATTTTTTTCTTTTTAAATGAAAAGTGGCCGAGAGGTTTTGACCTCTCAACTGGTAGACGGCAGGTGCTGGGTTCGAACCCAGTCGCGGCCGTCGGCTTAACCGTTCGGAGTTTTCGTGGTTTTCTTCGAACCTTGCGTAAATACAGGTTAGGTTCCCTTAGAAAGACAATCTTTAAAGTGTACATTTCCGAAATTATTCTTACGTACTCTAAAGAATATATTTTTTCCTATCATGTTTCTCTCCAAACGTAAAATAAACAATAATAAAATTAAAAACTTAGATTGTAATTTACTCTTTAGTAACATCATTTCTAGACTATTTTTTCAGATATCCTTTACACACATTATTAACTTTTTCCTTTAAGAATGACAGAAAACTGTCATTTAGAAAATGATATTTCTAGAAAATCTGGAAATTGTCTTGCTCCGTTTTTTTTTTTTTTTTTTTTTTTTTACGTTTTATTTTTATTTGCCGCCTGACGGGGATGATGAGTCTATCCGGGATCATTAAATTTCCATCTAGTAATGCAAAAGCAGAATCTTTTATCTCTTTTTGGCAGAATAATATCCTTTTTTGATTGCTTCCTAAGTTAAAAGTCACTCTAAAATCAGCAGTCATAATCATTAGTGGTGAAAATTTTATCGTGTTGCCTTCTTTTTCGCCATCTGGCACTTTATGATCGAATTAATTTCTTGGCCAAACTTCCAAATTGAAAGCATTTTTTTCCTGATATAATGTCAAATACTGGGGAATATTTTAAATTTCGCACCAAAAAAAAAGTTGATTTTTTTCAGACCTAATTTGAAATAACGATGAAGATGTTAGGTAAAGGGGGTAGTCACTAATTCCACTTCTGAAATAATATACCATTTGAAAAAGATATGTGCTAAAAAACAGAAACATATTTAACAAATATGTTTTTATAATAAAAAGTTTTTTCAAATGAATTAGATTTTTAAATCACAAGATTTAAAGGAACATCATTTTTTCATAAACATTTTAAATTTAAACATTTACCATTACTTAAGAAAAGTGTTACTCAATACATTAAAACAAACCGCTTTTGACATATTTAGGTTCCAATCAAGATAATAAGAACCATAATCATAGCATAAAATTCATCTCCCTAGTCTATGTAGATGACACTGAACAACGAAATGTTACATAAAACACGCGAGTTCATCTGTGAATCGTTAAATTAAAAATTAGATATGTTTTAAAATTACGTGGCTCCCCATATCTAAAAAGAGACGAAATTTACGTTATGATTACGGTTCTTATCTTGATTGGAACCAAAACGTGTCAAAAGTGGTTTGTTTTAAGGTATTGTGTAACATTTTTTCTTAAATAATGGAAAATTTGTTGAATTTTCAACACATTTTTATAACACATTGCTTTTTTAACTTATCATTAAAGAATCTAAAGCCGAAATCTTATGTAATTAGCATTTTGATCCTAATTTTTTTTTGCAAAATGTGGCTTGTTTCTTTTAATGCTATAGAAATATTGAAATTTAGTGAGTAATTTTGATAACGTCAATGTTATGAGAACCTTTTGTAATTACTATTGAAAATTCCAGAAACTTATCTTAAGCTTTTCTAGACCGTTAAGGCGAATTTTTAATTTCCTTTACATTTCCAAAATTATCCTTCCGTAGTCTAAAGAATTTGTTTTTCTTTTCATGTTCTTTCCAACGTAAAATAAACAACAATAGAATTAAAAACATAGATTGCAATTTACTGTTTAGCAATATCATTTCCAGATTTTTTTTTCAAATATTTTTTACACACATTATTAACTTTTCCCTTTAAGAATGACAGAAAACTGTCATTTAGAAACAGATATCTTTAGAAAGTCTGGAACTTTAGAAAAATTTCTTTCTTACTCCGATTTTTTTCACATTTCATTTTCCTTTGCCTCCTGGCAGACATGATGAGTCTATCTGGGATCATTAAATTTCCATCTAGAAATGCAAAAGCAGAATCTTTTATTCCTTTTTGGCATAATATCTTTTTTTGATTGCTTCCTAAGTTAAAAGTCACTGTAAAATCAACAGTCATAATCATTAGCGGTGAAACTTTTATCGCGTTGCGTTCTTTTTCGACATCTGGCCCTTTATGATCGAATTAATTTCTTGGCCAAACTTCGAAATTGAAAATACTTTCAATTTCGACATAATTTCAAATACTTTAGAATGTTTTAAATTTCGCAAGAAAAAAATAAAGGTTTGATTTGTTTAATTTGACCATTTGAACTTGGCAAAAATGATTTTATGTATGATAAAGGAACCAACTTTAAAAATTCCCGCAATGCAGCGAGAAATTAGAGTATACATATACAGGATCTTTTGAAAGTTACTGGACACTTTTCTCATCATATATATATTATTTTTTATATATCAAATTTTGATTTCGATGTGGTTTTAACAACTGAAGAACGACAATGGCTTAACAATACGCATTCTGAGTAGGTGGTAAATATACAGATTTTTACGGTTTTTTTTTTTTTTTTTTTTTTTTTTTTTTTTTTTTTTTTTTTCTTTCTTACAGCGATTTACGAATAAATTCCTAAATACAATTATTTCATATCTTAATGCTTCACATACAAAAAGAATGTTCAATAATTTAAAAAATTCAGTTCAAATGAAGATTTTAAAAATTAATTTTAAAAATTTTACCTTTATATCAAAAATGCGCGTGATACGTTGGAATATACGGTATTTAATTTACTTTTCTTATTAAACTAAACTATACCTTGCTTCTATATGTTAATTTTGTTGATAAACATGATGTGTAAATGTAGGTCTGCTTATAATACCACTCTTTTGCATGTAGTTATTGACGTATTTAAGCTACCGATTGAATGATATAAAAATATTAAATTTCGGGGCTGCTAATATTACTATTTTTTCATATAATATATTATTATACACTATATAGAAAATGCCGATAACTTTGTGATTGACTTTTTTCCCTTATGTCATATTCACAACCCAGACGTAGAACACTTACTCAGCAATTTGACGGTAGGTGTATACTACAAAGGGTCTCATCGCGTAACACATAACAACTTTACTATATGAAGTCACCACATTTATGAATATACACTGCTCAAAACAATTAAAGGATATTTGAAGTTTTATATAAAATAAGGATATAAACGAAATTTTTTGCCGAAAATAGATGAAGAGAATCACAAATGCAATTTTTTCTGGTTTTCAAACTGTGGATTATGCAAATTTTGAGTTCGACGACAAAAACGTCGCTTCAGCGGCAGCGAATGAAATTTGACTTTCAACTGGATAAAAGAGAATGAAGACGAGGATGATCGGCAATCGGCATTCAGTGATTGCTTTGTTTCGATGAGTACGATGTCTCAGCGAAGTCATTTGACAGATTCAGAAGCTTGGAGAATTGTTGGTAGGTTAGAAGGGGGCCAAACTCAAGCCGAAGTAGCGCAAGCCATTGGAGTGTCACAAAGTGTCATTTCCAGGATCTGGAACCGTTTTTTGGCGAGTGGATGTGCAGGCCGAAGACCAGGGCAAGGTCGTACACGGGCAACAACGCCCAATGAAAATCGGTATTTAGCGTTAACAGCTCGGAGACACCGAAACATGAACGCTACTCTTCTCCAACAACACCTTCGCTCGGCTACAGGCACCACGATTTCAACTCAGACTGTCTGAAACCGGCTCCATGCTGTAGGTCTGTATGCTCGCCGACCGATGGTATGTGTTAAATTAACATCAAGGCATCGTCGCGACCGCAGGGAGTGGGCAACCGAGCATGTAAACTGGAGGGGAGATGAATGGAGCAATATTCTGTTTTCTGATGAGTCCCGTTTTTCTGTGCATCCGGATAATAGGCGTATTTTCATCTGGAGGGACTGTGGCAGTAGGAATAATCCTGCGTTCGTGCACGAAAGTGTCAGATTTGGCGGTGGAGGAGTGTTGGTGTATGGTGGCATCTCCATTGACGGGCGCACTGACCTCTACATCATTCGAGATGGAGCTCTGACTGGTCACCGATATAGGGATGAGATCCTCAGAACTATTGTAGTCCCTTACGCTGCAGCAATCGGAGATAACTTCATTTTAATGGACGATAACTGCAGGCCACATCGTGCAAACCTGGTGGAGGATTTCCTTTTCGAGGAAGGAATCGTTCGAATGAAATGGCCAGCGTGTTCTCCAGACATGAATCCAATCGAGCACATTTGGGACGCTCTAGGAAGACAAGTTTCTGGCCGCCAACAACCCTTACAAACTGGAAAGAGCTCTTCTGGAAGAGTGGGGCAGAATACCCCGACTCGTCATTAATAGCCTCATTGAGTTCATGCCTCAAAGGTGTTCAACGTTGCTGGCCGCCCGTGAAAACCATACCATCTACTGAAAATGATTTTCTTTGAAGAAAACACCTTTTCTTATTTTTTTTTCTCATATGCACAAATTGTGTTTTTTTCCTTTTGTACACAAATGCGCAATAAAATGCATTTTTTTCTGCCAAACATGTGTAATTTATTCTCATATAACCTACTATGTCTGTCGACCATGTATCAATCAACTAAAAAGTTTCCCAGATACAAAATCCACCTAAAACTGCAATATCCTTTAATTGTTTTGAGCAGTGTATTTATCGCCTTTCTGAAGTTACGTAAGGTGCTATTGGTGTGTTATTTGTGAAGGCCAATTATCAGCACGAGGGATAAGCTCTAAGGTAAGTGCCTTCCGCGGGGATTTTTCTAAGGAAACCTAATTCATATTCGAAAGGTTCGAAGAAAATCTCGAGAACTCCGAACGGTTAGGCTGACGGGCGCCCAGAAACTCGAGTCTAACAGTTTTCAGAGCAGAACCGCTCAGCCACTGATTAAAGTTAAGTAAGATGAACACGACTTTAGTAGTGTAGTTTAAATATAATTTTTAAAAAAGGTTCATATGAACTGAAATTCCTAAACTATTGCACATGCTTTTTACATACAAAGCACTGGGATATGAAATAACTGTATTTAGGATTTTTTACCTTGTTTCTATGCATGCATTAACCAAAAGTGATATTTTTATGATAAAGAAGATAGAAGAAAGACTATATAAGGTATTGATTTCTTTTTTTACAAAAAAGTGATTGTTTTACAATAAACTAGAAACAGTACACAGAAGAATTATTTACATGTGCGACATTCCACAAAGTTTATCTCAATCTGTGAAACAAAACGTGAGTTAAGTAGGAATTTTCAAGAACTTTATAGATAACACTAGAAGATTGAAGATCATTGTTCTAAAAGACATTAGAGGTAGCTTACATCAGTTTTCCGCTCACTTTGCTATTAATATCTTATGCTGTGGTGCATTAGTAAAGGTCAAAGTTACAGAAGTATTAGAAGCATTCAGCGATACAGACAGAAGCCTGGGGCTTTTTATTTTGGACTTCACTTCTATAGAAAATAAAGTGAATAAAGAATTTTCTTTAAAATAAGTATGAAACTATATATGTGCACTTATGAAAATTATAAACAAATAAGAAAAATCATGCGTTAAGCATAGATTATGAAACATTTTCCATCACTTTCCGAAATCTTTAACAAAACTTCGTTATTTAGGGAAATAAGGTTACTGTCTATAGTCAAATTCGTATTCCAATACTTTTGGACAGCCCTGTATTTGATCTGTCTTTCCGTGACCCTGTATATAATTTTATCTATATTCTGTAAACTGATATATTAGTAAACTGAATATAGTTCAGTGTAAAATTCTATAACGTATATAAAAATTATTTTTAAGTAATTTACGCTCAATTCAATAACGTTTGAGAGCTCTTTCGCGTAACCCTCTATATAAACTATAGTATTTATACACACCATATAATATGCATAGATTTAGTGAAACTTAAAAGCGCATATCATAATTAAAATGCATTTCATCCATCAATCAGCCAACATCGGATACATACACAGTACTTCCAAAAGAATATATATACTGTTTGAAATCTTTTGTATCCCCGTAAATGCTATGCACTTCGTATTATGCATGATTACATCGTATAACTTATATTAAACCTCAACGACGTACAAATTTTTTTTTTATTTATAAAATAATTTAATATAGTTAAAATATGTAACACACAATTAGTAACTTCTGATAATATTGTCACACCTTTTTCCTTTTTTAATACTCTTGTAAACTAAGAGAATAATACAGGGTGATTCAGCTCGTCGGTGACAAACTTTAAGGATCGATAGAGCACACCTAGACGAACATTTTTGAATAGGGAATGTAGGGTCCCTGACGCGATGGTAAGGCGCTAGGCGCTTTCGAAAATTTGGGTGCCGAAATTCGAAACGTCATAAAAACTAGGGAAATGGTTAGATTTTCTTGCTTGTTGCATCGAAATGATTCTGTTTGTTTAGACTTTCTTCAGTACCAATTTGATAAGCGTATCTCTTAAAACATGGATAGGGGGCGCTGCAGACTTTGGAGAGCTAGACAACAACTTTAAGCCCGTTATTTTGATAATTTAACACATGCTCGCCAAAGTTTATACTCTAACTTAAAGTTTGAACCCAAAAGTAGAGCCCTGCAAAAAGCGTAAGAGCCGGAATAAAATGTCAAAGTACAGGGTGGTCGAAACTCGAAGGCTCCTAAGAGATAAACAAACAGATTTCTTGACTTATGGCATGCATTTTCATGATTCTGTTTGCTGGGGCTCTCTGAAACTCAGTTGAACGGTACAAAAATAAACATCGATAGGGGGCGCTTTGGGCAAAAAACATAATTCGTTGACATTTCGGACGCTAACTGGAAACGGGGCGCTACGATGAGTTAGTAATAATGAAAACACATTTTCTACCTCTGCTCAACACTTCTGAATAAATTTAGACCAAAAACATCAATGATACTGGAAATTTATTTACAAAAAATAACACTACAGAAGATGCTCGAAATTTCGACCTTGGGCCATGATGCAGGCTTCGCACCTCCGTCGCATTGAGGAGTGTGTGTTTCCAACAATGCCAGGAGTATCTCTGATCTGCCCTGCAGCTGCCACAATGCGCGCCACAAGTTCTTCAGCACTGCTGACAGGTGTATGGTATACCTCGGCCTTCAGGTAACCCCAAAGGAAGAAATCCAAGCAGGTGAGGTCTGGTGATCGGGCAGGCCAGTGAACTGGACCCCCACGCCCGATCCACCGCTGGCCATACCTTGCGTTTAGATGGAGACGCACGTCGTTCGTGTAATGGGCCGGAGCTCCATCGTGCTGGAACCACATCTGGCGACGCGAACCTTCGGGTACGTGCGCCTCCTCCAGAAGCTGCGGCAGCACTTGATCCAGGAAAATCAGGTAATTTCCACCTGTCAGCCGTTCAGGTAACAAATAAGGGCCAATGAGGCAATCCCCCAGAATGCCGGCCCACACATTTACTGAGAAACGCTCCTGGGCTGCTCGGCTTCTGGTTTCATGTGGATTTTCATCACACCACACATGACTGTTGTGGGCGTTCCACATTCCCTCCCGGCTGAAGGTGGACTCGTCAGTAAACAAAATGCTGTTTACAAAACGGGGATCCCTGGATCTCATCGCCAAGTACCATCTTGAGAATTCCACTCGAGGGCCAAAATCCTGCTCTCTGAGCAACTGCACCCGCTGGATGTGGTAGGGGTGCAGATTCCGGGAACGTAAGATGCGCCACGCAGTTGCTTGCGAAATGCCAACATGTCTGGCGATATCTCTCTTGCTAAGACCTGGGTTGTCCTCAACCAGGTTAAGCACAGCCTCTTCGTTGTCGGGGGTGCTCACTGATCGCTCCCGTTCAGGCCTGCCTCCGTCGAAAGATCCCGTTGTGGACAACCTCTGGTGTACTCGAGCGAAGAAGGCATGGCAGGGGATTTGCCTGTTGGGGTAACGCTCGGCGTACAACCGCTGAGCGGCTCGTCCATTACAACCAGCAGCGCCATACGCCAAATGCATGTCAGCCAATTCAGAGTTTGTGTACCGTTCCATCCTACTACCGATCTGCAGACAAGTAACCCGAAGCTTAAGTAGGTACCGCACGTTCAAAAGACGTGTCTGCGCATACAACTACGTCATCTCGCGTTGTCGTCTACGCATTACGTATCTTTTGCATATCGATATGGTACGATATCTTTTGCATAAATCAGCAAAAAGCACCTTATGTAAATTTTATTGCGCGCATTGTGCATGATTGAAACCAGCTATGTTTGTTAAAAAAAACAAACAAACTGCAGTTTTAATAGCTTCTTATGATAAGTAAATTACTCTCTTGTTTTGTTTCTAACTGATCGTAGCGCCCCGTTTCCAGTTAGCGTCCGAAATGTCAACGAATTATGTTTTTTGCCCAAAGCGCCCCCTATCGATGTTTCTTTTTGTACCGTTCAACTGAGTTTCAGAGAGCCCCAGCAAACAGAATCATGAAAATGCATGCCATAAGTCAAGAAATCTGTTTGTTTATCTCTTAGGAACCTTCGAGTTTCGACCACCCTGTACTTTGACATTTTATTCCGGCTCTTACGCTTTTTGCAGGGCTCTACTTTTGGGTTCAAACTTTAAGTTAGAGTATAAACTTTGGCGAGCATGTGTTAAATTGTCAAAATAACGGGCTTAAAGTTGTTGTCTAGCTCTCCAAAGTCTGCAGCGCCCCCTATCCATGTTTTAAGAGATACGCTTATCAAATTGGTACTGAAGTAAGTCTAAACAAACAGAATCATTTCGACGCAACAAGCAAGAAAATCTAACCATTTCCCTAGTTTTTATGACGTTTCGAATTTCGGCACCCAAATTTTCGAAAGCGCCTAGCGCCTTACCATCGCGTCAGGGACCCTACATTCCCTATTCAAAAATGTTCGTCTAGGTGTGCTCTATCGATCCTTAAAGTTTGTCACCGACGAGCTGAATCACCCTGTATATTCATCATATTTAAAACTTCGTGTTAAAATTTCATATAGTATTTCTTTTGTTGCAGCAAGTTATCCTTCTAGAAAATATAAATATAAAAGAGAAACGTCATGAGAATTTTGCTTTTTCTCCCTATAGCAGCAATAAACATTGAAAAAAAATGCAAAAACAATTTAAATAAATATGGCATTGTCAAATTTTAAACTTTCAATATATTTTTGTCCCATTTTAAAATTGCCACAGTGATCTTCCTTCGTTACTTCCAGTTCTCTAAGTTTTCCTTGGGTAAAAGTGAACATAATGTTTTATATTAATGTCTGACAGTCTGTTTGTACACTGTAAAAAATTTATGAAAAAACGTCATTATTCCATAAAACTTCTGGTAACTACCTTCAATTTTACGGAATAATTAAACTTATAAAATAGTGCAATTTAAGCTGATATAATTAGTGTAATATTGCACACTAGCGTAACGTAACACCAGTTATATCGGTAAAACTATCTCATAGTACAGCAAGACTGCGGCCAATTTCATGGAATAACATTACATACATGTTACAAAATGTATTTAAAAGCTACTCCTTCTAGAATACTGCAGCGGTGTAACTCATGGAGGAATGAGATAGGTGGAGGTGAAGTAAGCCTCAAAAAAGGTTTGCAATATGAAACTATTTATCGCTCAAATTTTAATGTTCCAAATAAAAAGACATGGAAGGGATTTTGTATTATAAGACGAAATGAAGAAATGATTTACAACTAAAGCATATTTTAAGAAGAAAATAGCAAATTTTTAAAATGGTCTTTGTTCTATTATTATTTATTAGTTCTTTATTAAAATAAATATTCGGTTTTAAAATAAAAGAGATTGGAAAATTAGCAATAATTAAATGTCAAATTGAAATTAAAATACTATTGAAAACATTTGACCCGAGCTAAAAATTGCATTACTAAAAGTTTCCTGATTTAATGTAATTTTAAATACTTTATAACGTAGATGAAAAATGTTTATGACTTAATAATTGCATGTAAATAAATATTTAAAATATAATGATGAAAACATTCTTTTAAACTCATGTATGAAAACTTAAGTAATAAATATTAATCTAAAATATAGATTTCTGACTGCAAAAGATTTTAAGATACTAGCAAAAGAATCTTATATTTTCAAGCAAAACGTTAAAAGAATTTTCTATATTGATATTTACAACACATATGATAAAATAATAAATTCTTACCGGTGAAGTGATAAATTAGTTCTTTAAAAAAAAAACGAGAGAGAAAAAAATACGGGTTTAAACCTGTTTCAATTGATAGGCGTATCAAAGTACGTGGTTTTGTTGGTACTTAATTGTACTTACTGTAGGATTACTTTTTTAGCATCACCCCCAGACATAATACTTCACCTCCACCTATCTCATTCCTCTATGGGTGCAACTAATGCCAGTTTTTCGAATGGATGAAAGGAGAGCTCAGAATTTTAAATTTCCTTTAGTTCCCAAATATTATTTAATTATTTATTTATACTATTTATTTTATTTTATTTTATTGCAAATATAGGACAAATTTCTGCATAATGGGAACTAAATATCTCCATTGCTATAAAATAAATAAGTAAGTAAATAAAATAAAATAAAAACAAAATTATTGTAACTTTTAGTATCACTTTCCCATTAAAAAGGAAACTAGTCGTTGGGAGTCACTGTCAAATTATTGCAACACATGGGCAAAATATGAGTTTGTATAGAATGCAAACCATCATGGATATGCATACTATAAAATATAAAAATAAAACAAGTGTAAGCAATTTATAAAATGCTTTGCTATTACAGAATAAAATTTAAACGTATGTTTAAATATTTTTAATTCATAGCAATGCTCTATTGCGAAATTGCGGGTACTACTTGATTGTCCAATCAACCCATTTCGGCAAATTATATAAATCGCCAAATTACTTGATAACTGTAAAAATAGGAATATTTTTTATTTTAAATAACAAACGAACGAATAAACTAGTAAAAGATTAACAAAAATACTAATAAAACTTTAAATTAAATATCAGTTAAGATATACAAACACATGTAACATATTTAATGTCAAGTGCATGTGACATTTACGTTAAGCCATGACTGGCATTTAATCTCAACGTTTGGCGATAGTTTTTGGGTCGACGCGATGTAATAAACAAGTAGTAAAAGAAACATCCCTTGTAACGCCAAAAATTATAAACCTATTAACTAATAGTTTACTGACTCGGATAAAGTGTCTCATTTCCAATTAAAATATATATTTGAATTTAAAGGTGAATGAAATACAGGGTCGTGAAAAATCGAAAAGTGTGGAAAATAGCATTATAAATATCTCGACAACTAATTATCCAATCGATTTTATTCTTTATGCAAAATGTATGTTTTTTACTGTCTTTTGTAATCTTATATACTATTTAAAATTAAAAAAATCGAAAATTTTCTATGTATTTTTCATCAGAACGAATATTTCGAATATTTCCGAAAAAACTAGTTCCGGATAATCGAGGTTACTGATATTCAGTAGGCTTCTTTCCCTATATTGCACACTAAGTACACATCAAATTTTAATTTTCTATCTCAATTTGATCGGGAGATAGAGCGTTTACAGACAGACGAACAGACAGCAGACACACAGACATACGGACGGCATTTTCTTTTCTTAAAATATGTTTTTCGGAATCTTCAGTGTCTAAAACGTGTAAAACTGTCAAAAAAAACTTTCGATTTTCAAAACAATTTCAAGACTTACCCTATACTACGTATGATGGATAAGTAATATCCTATACTACGTATGATGGGTAAGTAGTAATGAATAATAAATAATAAATGAAAAATTCAAAACAATGTTTTTATTTAAAAACATACCGTGTCAAAATTTATCGTCTGCCATCGAGTGTACAAATATTATGATTTTATTTCACAATTAATGCTCAAAGTTACGCGATTTAATACAGTGTCTCACAAAAGTGATGGGACACTTGTGCTTTATAAAAAAAAAACTGCTTTATAAAAAATAAATAAACAAACATGTGCAAAAATTTTTTGGGTGTGTTTCATATTTAAAGTTAGTAACAATTATTACATAACATACATTTTGTCAAAATATTAAAATATTAATTTAGTAAAAATACAATTGTTCAGAACGGAGCAAAAAATGGCTCACATACAATGTCTCACATAAGTGATGGGACACTTGTGCTTTACAAAAGGAAACTAATCAAATAAATTAAAAAAACATGTACACATTTTTTTGTGGGTGTGTTTCATACTTAAATTTAGTAAAGATTATTGCATAACAAACATTTTGTCAAAATATTAAAAGATTAATTTAATAAAAATACAAATGTTTAGAACGGAGCAAAAAATAGCTCACATAAGTGATGGGACACCATTATATATGCAACAAAAATCGTCTGAAATAAGCAATAAAAATATTTTTGGGGGTTTTATTTTTACTTAAAAGCAATTGGCAATAATTTATAAAATCGTCTGCAGTATTTCTCTCCAGTTTGTTTTGGAATTTTTGTGTTTTTTAGCTCTGTGTAGCCATGAATGCTAAACGAAAAGAAACTTCGCCTGAAATTCGAAAATTAGTTATTAATTTGCATATTGAACGTGGAAAATCTATTAGAAAAACTGCTGAAACAGTTAATTTGAGTCGTTCAACAGTTTTCAATATCATTAAACGATATAAAAAGAATCATATGATTCAGGATAAAAGAAGACCTGGCCGACCATCAAAGCTATCCAATGGAATAAAGCGAATTATCGTTCTGGTAGAATTTAAAATCGTTATGAGGGTTCAATTTTCGTGCTGGAGATTTCAAATTTTGCTTTAAAATATCAATATACTTGTACTGATCCATTATACTGTCAATAAAAACAAGATTACCAACTCCAGCGGGCGACATACACCCCCATACCATAACTCCTCCTCCACCATGTTTTACTGTTGGTACCAAGTTCTGTTTGCGAAATTCTTCCCTGGGTTTTCTCCACACCAAGATTCTACCGTCAGAACCAAATATATTAAATTTACTCTCATCAGCAAATATAACTTTATTCCAGTAATCAGAATTCTTATTTATGTTGGATTTTGCGAAAGCTAGTCTGAGTTTTTCACTTTCTTTTCACTTACGAAGAATTTTTTCCTGGCTACTCTACCGTGATATCCAGCAGATCGAATTACCCTTCTAACAGTCTCATGATTAACAATTATTCCATATAATGCTTGTAAATCAGCAGCAACTTTTGAAGCACTATTTCTTGGATTTTTTTTATATTTCGAACGATAATTCGCTTTATTCCATTGGATAGCTTTGATGGTCGGCCAGGTCTTCTTTTATCCTGAATCATATGATTCTTTTATATCGTTTAATGATATTGAAAACTGTTGAACGACTCAAGTTAACTGTTTCAGCAGTTTTTCTAATAGATTTTCCACGTTCAATATGCAAATTAATAACTAATTTTCGAATTTCAGGTGAAGTTTCTTTTCGTTTAGCATTCATGGCTACACAGAGCTAAAAAACACAAAAATTCCAGAACAAACTGGAGAGAAATACTGCAGACGATTTTATAAATTATTGCGAATTGCTTTTAAGTAAAAATAAAACCCCAAAAAATATTTTTATTGCTTATTTCAGACGATTTTTGTTGCATATATAATGGTGTCTCATCACTTATGTGAGCTATTTTTTGCTCCGTTCTAAACATTTGTATTTGTATTAAATTAATATTTTAATATTTTGACAAAATGTATGTTATGTAATAATCTTTACTAAATTTAAGTATGAAAAACACCCACAAAAAAATGTGTACATGTTTTTTTTTTAATTTAATTGATTAGTTTCCTTTTGTAAAGCACAAGTGTCCCATCACTTATGTGAGACACTGTATGTTTGAACAGAAATAAATAACCATTCTTAAATTCTTCTACGCAGACAAATCGCTGTCTAAATTCTTTAAAAGAACGTTAAAATAAAGATTTCAGAAATTTCCAAAAAGTCTAACTTTCAATGATATACGTTTACAATAATAAGAGCTTTTTTTTTTTTTTCTATTTTTCAAAGACGCAGTAGCTGTTTTAAAGTATTAATGAGACGTTCACAAAGGCTTCCAGCATTTTCTCGTTCTTACGAATTAAGGGATTTGTGCTATGGATAAACCATGATGCATACTGCATGAACCAAAGCAGTTTTATTTTCGTATGTCTATAAAATGTAAGGAAAATTTATGTTATTGCTTTGCTGAAACGTGGTTAGAGATTTAACGTGGAGAAATAGCAATACTTGAAAATACAAAATAATATTTTTAATTTAAAAGCATACCATGCCAAAATTTATCGTCTGCCTCGAAGCTGGTGTATTATTTTGATTTTATTTCACAATTAATGCTCAAAGTTACGCAATTCGGTACGTTTGAACAGAAATAAGAAGCCATACTTAAATTCTTCTACGCAGACAAATCACTGTTTAAATTCTTTAAAAGAATACTAAACTAAAGTTTTTAGAAATTTTCAAAAAGGCTAATTTTCAATGATATACGTTTACAATAATAACAGCTTTTTTTCTACTTTTTTTTCAAAGACGCAGTGGCTATTTTAAAGTATTCATGAGACGTTCACAAAGGCTTCCAGCATTTTCTCGTTCTTACGAATTAAGGGATTTGTACTATGGGTAAACCATGAACTAAAACAGTTTTATTTTCGTATGTCTATAAAATGTAAGGAAAATTTATATTATTGCTTTGCTGAAACGTGGTCAGAGATTTAACAAGCCTCTTTAAATTCGTATGTGATAGCCTCTTTTACTGAACATATTTAGCTGCAGAGAGTAAAACTAATTTCATATAACAATACTAAATCTGTGTAAGCCTTAAAAAATATATAGTAATTTGGAAAAGAATAATAGTTTGGCTTTAACAAAAACAGCAGATTCTTACGTTTTTGCCCCTTTTGGAATTCACAATATTATGAACGTATAGCCAGAATCGCAATTTTTACTTTCCTCTATCTTTGCAAGAAGGAAATATTGGATTCATTAAAATTTCCGACATCCAATTTTTGACGGATTTACACGTTTCAGGGGTCAGAGATACCAAAAAACATGCTTTTACAAAATGTCTGTCTGTGATTAAGTGATTCTGTCTTTCTGTCTGTGTGTGACACAAATTTTGTGGGCACTCTATCTCAAGAACTAACACACGGAATTTGATAAAAATTTATATTCAGTTATTCTCTGATATAAATTGGTGCTGATTAGTTTTTTGAGAAAAAATACTCAACAGCTGGTGCTGCTATGCAGTATTTTTCACGATTTTCTCAATAGCTCTATCTCCAGAGCTTATGCTTTGATTTTACTTTAGATTTAGTTAGTCCTTGACGCATGAATTGGCGTTTTCTGCATTTTGGTGTAAATCTTTCAACAGATGGCGCTGCTAGGCTGTATTTTATACTATTTACACAATAACTCAATCTCCAGAACTAAAGCACCGGTTTTTATAAAACTTCAGATTCAGTTAGTCCTTGACACGAATTGACGTTTTCTACATTTTGCTCTAAATTCTTATCACGTGCATGGTTTAAGCGTTTCCAAGATGGCCGAAAAGACATTGAAGATGATGTTTACATGGGTCATCCTTCTAAGTCAACAATGGAGAATATTTTGAATATTCATGGAATTGTGTACTTCCACGACGTTCCTGAAAGTCAAACTATTAAACAAAATCGCTATCTTCAGGTCCCTGCTCAATTCCATGAAAGAAAACGAAAAACGTCCCACATTCAGAAGAATAAGTCATGAATGCTTTATCACATAGTAAATCAGTAGAATTACCGTTTTGTGTTTCTAACGCGAAAAGAAACATTTATTCCTTTAGAAAGCATCTAGCTCAAGCTTTTATGGCATTTAAAATAAATTTTACTTCTGTAATAAATCCATTTTCACCAATTTTTTGGAAATTATTTAACAAGTAAATCTAGTGTCATTATTATGTGCTGG
This sequence comes from Maratus speculifer, assembly GCA_964019185.1. Classification (NCBI taxonomy): domain Eukaryota; kingdom Metazoa; phylum Arthropoda; class Arachnida; order Araneae; family Salticidae; genus Maratus; species Maratus speculifer. The sequence continues at coordinate 57,957,755 of OZ025295.1, forward strand.
CACCTATATATTTATGTACACGATTCTTTTTAGGTGCGTTCTTAATTATATAAATACGCAGAACCTATAGTCTCTGTTTGGTTCGCCCATTTGTCGATCCGCCTGTGCACATATAACAACGCAAACATTACCCTTTCGAATGATTTGAAATGAAACATATGCAATCGTTGCAGAGTTTTATATGTGTAATCGTTGAGTTATTCTAAATGTTATGAAACTCGAATCAAAACTTTAAAAAATATTAATAAAAGGTTTCTTCATTCAATTAAATCCTATCGTACGTAATTAATTCAAAGAAATTTCGTAATGATTCTTGGTTGTCATGGTGATTACATCCTCTTATTTTCGCATTGATGAATTTAATATATACAACAGTAATACATTTCGCATCCGTATACTTTTGCAGAAGAGTGCAATAGCAATTGCACCAATACCTGAACATTTATCAAACTAATTATGATACGATTACACCTCATTTACCATGTTTGACATGCAATTTACGACTTGTTAATTTATGCTATGGTACTATCGGATTTCATAAAGCCTTAAATGATGAAGTTTAATATTTTCCTTTTAAACTGAATCAATTTGATTTCAAAAGCTGCCTGAAAATCCAAAAAACGTCAAATACTTTTAGCATGAAAATACTCTACCATGAATGTAGTTTTCAATTTACTACACACAGCATTTGGAATAATTAATATTTTAGGTTCTGTTTGAAAATTAACATACACTGTAAAAAAAGAAATCTGTAATTCTATGGATAAAAATTTACTGAAATCTGTGTAGTTTCTAAAATGTTATCTATACACTGTACAGAAAAAGATGCAAATCTGCAAAACTAGTTTGTGTAAGGCTACAAAAAAATCTGTAGCTTTACAAAAGAATCTACTAAATTTACAGTAATCTTACTAAAATTTTATCTGCAACCAAGGTTCCAATTACATAAAAAAATTCAAGGCACCCCAGTATCCTAAAACAGTCTTAGTAACCTTACAGATTTTTAATTTTCAGTGTACATCCGTATCTTTTACATGGATTTTTGTTGTTGCCGTAACATAAAATGTTCTTGGAATCCCAGTTTCCTAGAAATATTTTTGTATCTTTACAGATTTTTTTTTACAGTGTATAAACGGTAGAACACATATTGCTCAGAAATATACTAAAATAAATCTGGCTTCAGTGATGTTTACATACTTTTTGAAATTTTCGATAATAAAAAAGAGTAAAGAAACTCAATAAAAGTTTAACACCAGAAATATGTGTGCCTGAGAAGATAATAGTTTTTCAAATGACTTTGATGTATTTTTCAAACTTTTTCATCTCGATGACAGCTCGACTGAATATCACAATAGAAGGGGAAAAACTTTAAAATCTTTTTGGGCGCAAAGAAATCTGAAGCGAAAGAAGTATTTTATTCCATTTAGGAACGAAAAACAAATTGGGAGAAAACAGAATTCTGTGACAAAAAATAGAGTCGTTATCTTTGTTCTCGTGCTTTTTCGATAGTTTTCCTACATTGTAAAAATTTTTAGGAACGTTTCACATCTGAAGCGAAATATTTAATTTTTAGAAAGAAATTTCAGGTTTCATTTTATTCCGTTTTGAATAAGGACCATCTCAAAATCGATCGAAAATCTTTCTGATATTATGTGCATTTTCAGCTATTATCATTATTAAATTAAAACGTTTCTGTCTCAAAATGAATCTATTCTTTTCAGAAAAGGCAACTAATTGCCGTTTCCAAAACAGAATCTTTGCAACTTTTTTTTATAATGTGTTTGTTAAAGAGAAATTTGCTTTTTATGCAATAATTATAATTCAATGTATTCAGTAGATAATAACCTTGTTTATGTACTTCTTCATTAACTGAAAAAACACTTTATTTTGGTAAACGTTCAGTATATATATATATATATATATATATATATATATATATATATATATATATACCGGGTGTCCCAAAAATGACTGATGGATTTTAAAATTCAATAACTTGCAAACGGTGACAGCTATTTAAAAAAATTTTGCAGGAGGGTTATGTATAATGTCAGGAGTCTTTTTACCGTAATTTTTTATTTTAGTTCGCATCTCAAAGAATAGGTGGCGCTGTCGGCGATTGAAGGCCAAGTGATCAGTGCTGAGTGAAACGTCGACCTGGCCTTCAATCGCCGTCAGCACCACCTATTGTTTGAGATGCGAACTAAAATAAAAAATTACAGTAAATAAAAATAATACTGCCCAGTTAAACTGATGGCATTGAGCTCACAGGCTACGCATACTAATTGTGCATTACAGCCTTATATTTTCAAGCGTTAATTCTGTTCGAAAAAAATTAAAGGAAAGGAAACAGCTCCCTTTCCCCTTTTATACTTAATTATTGTCCCCTCTAAACTAATAAGGACATACTTTATCATATAAAAAATCTATATCCAAAATTCAGAGCAAATTGGAAAATTCTTACTAAAAATCCATTTATATAATTTAAGAGGAGTCATCCCCCTTTTTTATACTTAACCATTAAACTTCCAAAACTATTCAGAGATTTGAACGAAATCTGATAATTCTACATGAAAAACCCATTTATATAAATTAAAGGGAGGAGGATTAGAACTTCCGTTCCCCCCTGAATATACTTATCCAATAAACACCTAATACCAATCACTGAGGCGCCCAATCAAAATTTTCCTATACCTAAATCTCTTAATATTTCCTCAAGCTATGATAGCCTGTGAGCTAAAAAACTCCTGACATTATACATAGCCCTCCTGCAAAAATTTTTTAAATAGCTGTCACCGTTTGCAAGTTATTAAAATTTAAAATACATCAATCCTTTTTGGGAACCCGATATATATATATATATATGTGTGTGTGTGTATATATACATGAAGACTTTTTAAAGATATATAAATTTGGTAATAATTCATGATCCATTTAATTCCAAAAGCCGCCCGAAAATTCAAAAAGTATGAAATACTTTGAGCGTGAAAATACTCTGACATGAACGCAATTTTCAATTTTACTACGCACAGCATTTTCAAGAATTAATACTTTATGCTCCGTTTGAAAATTAACAAATAAACGGTAGAACACATATTGCTCAGGAATATTCTAAAATAAATCTTGGCTTCAATAATGCTTACAGATTTTTTAAAATTTTCAAAAATAAAAAAGAGTAAATAAACTTAATAAAAGTTTAACACCAGAATTATATGTACCTCAAAAGATAATATTTTTTCAAATGACTTTAATGTATTTTTCAAACTTTTCCATCTCGATGACAGGCCGACTGAATATTACAAAAGAAAGGAAAAAAACTTTAAAAAAAACTTAAAAACACATTAAAAAAATCTTTCTAGGTGCAAAGAAATCTGGAGCGAAAGACATGTTTTATGCCATTTTGGAACGAAAAACCAAGTGGAAGAAAACAGAATTCTGCAACAAAAAATACAATCGTTATCTTTGTTTTCTTGTTTCTTCGATATATTTCCTGTTTGGGAAATAGAAATTTACTTTTTATGCAATAACTCGATATATTTAGTAGAGTATAACATTGTTGAGTAATTCTGCATTAAAAGACACAAGAAAGAAAAAAATCCTGCGCCAAGCACAGATTATGAAGAACTTTCCAACACATTCAGAGAATCAGAATATTGTAACAAAACTGCACCGTTTAAAAAAGTAAAATATTACGTCTCATTTCAACATATAAAAATGTGTAACGCATGTCAAAACCAAATTTTAGCTGTTTCCATCTACAATCGGAAAAGTATCCGAATTTTTTAGCACCCCTGTATATGATATAGAGATTTGTATCTATTAGCAATATTCATTCCAAAATTTAGTTCGTTTAAGAGATGCATATATTTCAGTTGAAAATTCCCCTTCAGCAATTTCCTCTAAAAAGGAGAATGATATGCGAATACTTTTGTGAAGCCCTATATATGAAGTATAGAATTTACCATAAAAAGTAATATGCAAAAAAATAATTAAATTTAAAAGCGTACATCGAATTTCAAAACATACCCTCGAGCTATCATTACTCAAAGGCAGTACTGTAACCAATTTCGTTTGTGTGTCGCTGTAAATTAATAAAGAATGTTATGAATGCTCTGTTTTAATGTGATTGTAATGAAATTCACTAATTTATAACAGTTTCAATACATTTGAAATAACGCAATGCCATTAAGAAACTCTCCAAACGATTTTTTCCCATATACCATAATGTAATGGAATTCTTTTGAGTGTCCCTATAAATAAACCATTAATCGTATATACTTCATATATAATACCAAACATGCTTTGGTGATCTTAAATGAGTCTTATCAATTTCATGAATTACAGCATGGACAGAGGGACAGTCAAACCGAATGCATAAGCATTTTTCAACTTTGTTGGAAGTGCTAAAAACATGTTACTTGTGGTAAAAGTCTAGTATAAAAGGACAGTTTATGAAGACTTTTTTTTTAAATTAACAGATGTGTTAATTATTCATGAATTTATTTTGTGTAATATAATTGAATGAGTTATAGTTGTGGAATATTAAGTTATCCAAGTTAGAGATAAGTGAGAATTGGACTTGATTTTCATACCAGTCTTCGGACTCTTAGTAAAAAATTTCTTTTTTTACAGATTGAAATAAAACTAGTCATGGGTAGCCACCGTAATGCTTACGCATTATGGATATACATAATTAAATGTTTTCAATATACATAGTAATGCTCTATTAAGGGTGTTCTCAATTGCTCCCCTCAACAAGCGCAAAACGTTTTGACACATTTACAAATTCATTTTTTAACGGAAAGATATAAAATTGGAATGCCTGACTATGGAAGAAATTTCGAACTGAACTTAGTTTTTCATTTTATGGTAATTAATTTACCTATCCAGTTCTAAACTATTTCGATCACGTGATCACCCGTTTTACTCCTGCTTGTCGATGGTTTTTTTCTGCTTTCGTCAGGAAATGTGCTCAAAAACATCAACTTTAAAGGCTTCTTATAAAAAATCTATTTTTTTTTTTTAAAGAAAATTGAGTGCAATTAGGCAGTTTCTGAATAACAACACCTGCTATTTTCATGCATTTCCGAACAAAGATAAATTAAAGCATGTGTCACAAAGTTGACCTTTTTGATTTAAGAACACCCTTAAGTTGCACCTAAAATAAAACTTGTTGTCATGTCTAAGATAATCCTGTTGTCATTAAAATAACACTTTTAACAGATATTTTAAAAGGGTTACTATATCGGTAATTTTTTTTTAACCGGGCTGGAAAGTACACTTTTTGACCAGTGAAAACATAAAATCTCAAATCTTCTAGAGGAACATCAGACTCTGGAATAGAATGTCCCCCTCCCCTTCTCTCAAGGGCCACTTCCTGCATTCAACATTGACACTAAGGGGACATGTGCCTAAAAAATGAGTCAAAAGACAGTTTCGCCTTGTTAACTCAGAATAAACAGATTTGAATGTGAGAATTTATTTTACGTTTCCCATTTTTTGTTGCATTTTTCTATTGTGTTTCGTGCACTTTACCATCTAAAAAAATAGACACCATTTATAATAATCAATTGAAACATTCATTTATTATTATTAACTTTTCTCTCTGCCTCTTTTATTTTCTTTCTTAAAATTAAAGCCATGAATTCCAGTGAATCTTGGAATTAATTTACTTCGACTTGGTGCTCTTGTGGCTATCAAATTTATCCAGGATAGGGGAAGGGGCGAAATGGTGAGAGATCTGGAGGTGAAACCCCAAATTTGGCAGTTTTGTCTTTAAATGCAGGGATAATTTCTCTAGCATCCCTGCTTTTGCTTTAGTGTGTAAGTGCAAATGGTTATCATGGTGTAAGAGTGATCAGACATTCAAGAGAGTTTCAGTTAAAGATCTATTGTGTTTTTTAAAAAATCCCTGTCGGCTGGGCCTATAGGCGGAGGTAGATTTCGAAGAGTGCTCATTTCAACAATATATATATATATATATATATGATTAGAGATAAACCCAGTTTAATAACTTCATTTGGCCGTTTATGAAAAATTTTTAATTTCATTTTTCTGCAAAAACTGGTTTTATCAGAATCATCTTAAGAAAAATTATGACAACATATTTTGAAATAGATTCTAAATTTATTAAAAAATTATTGACCAAAACAGTACATTATACAGTTCCTAAATAACAAAAAACTGTCAGTTGAAAGCATTTGAGAAAAAAATTGAATTTAAAAATGAGTCATAAAATAACCGATTTGTTGTTTGAATACATCCTTAATTCTTTAATCATGATTGCTTCGGAAAATTTTGTGCGAAATACTCACTTTGACAGCATTTTTAAAAATATACTCTATCTTTATCAAAAAACTGGCCAATGCGTCACAGTATATAGTTCCTAAATAAGAGGATCTGTAAATTGGATGCATTTGAGAGCGAAAATAGATTTTAAAACGAGTCATAAAAAACGCAATTTGCTATGTGAAAACTTCCTTAAATTTTCAAATCACGAAGACTTCGGGAAATTCTGTTCAAAATACCCATTTTGGTGGCCTTTTTCAAAATATATTCTGTCTTTATCAAAAAACCGATCAATGCATCACATTATATAGTTCCTAAATAAGAGGATCTGTAAATTGGATGCATTTGAGAGCAAAAATGGATTTAAAAACGAGTCAGAAAAAAACGTAATTTCTTATTTGAACACTTCCTTCAATTTTCAGTCCCGATGACTTTCGGAAATTCTGTTCAAAATACCCTTTTTGGTAGCCTTTTTTGAAATATATTCTGTCTTTATCAGAAAATTGACCAATGCGTCACTTTATACAGTTTCTAAATAAGAGGATCTACTACTGATGCGTTTAAAATCAAAAATGAATTTAAAAATGAGTCAGAATATAAGCAGTTTGGATTTGAGGTTTTTTCTCCAACTCCTATTTTTGTTTAATTTCTTTTTGCTATACGAATTGGTCCTATGAAAAACTTGTCAATATAAAAGTTGTAGATATTTTTGAGAAGATGTAAAATAAATTTAATCAGATTTGATATTTTAAAAATTGACGGAGTTATGGATTTTTCTCATTTTTCAGCGCCCTTTTTCTTTTCGTTTTTAATTTTTTTCATCGGTAAAAGTTGGTCCTATCAAAAACTTGTAAATACAAAAGTTTTAGATAATTTTAAGAACATTTATAAAAACTTGATATCTTGAAAATTGACGAAGTTATGAATTTTTTTCTCTCAAAATCCCTGTTTTTTTCGCTCCTTGAGTTCACTTCTAAATTTATCAAAAATCTGTCATGTATATACTTTTGGCCCATTTTTAAGAAGTAATATAAACTTTAAATCGATTCGATATCTACTTTAATTAAGAAGTTATGGCGTTTTATCGGTTTTCACAAAAACGCCCCCTATTCCGACCCCCTTGGTCCGATTTTGTCCATTAACGAAATCAGCCAAGATTTTATCCCCATTTTATCCCCATTGATTTTATGTACCAGTTTGGTGGAGATTGGTGAAGAATTATAGAAATTATCGTGTCCATAAAAAAGTGAGATATATATAGATAGATAGATAGATAGATAGATAAACTGGTGCGATTGCAATAGGTAGTATTTCTTACGAAATCTACCTAAAACAGAAACTTGAGTGCAATTAGACAGTTTCTGAATAACAACACCTGCTATTTTCATGCATTTCCGAACAAAAGTAAATCAAAGCATATGTCACAAAGTTGGCCTTTTTCATTTAAGAACACCCTTAATGAATTGCTAATGAACCAATTTCGACAAATTATATAAAACGACAAACTACTCAAGTAGTACCGAAATGCGTTAAAGAAACATCCTTATAACTCCAAAAATAATAGTCATATTAACTAACAGTTTACTGCGTCTCATTCCTAATTAAAATATATCTTTGAATTGAAATTTGAGTAAAGTATACGCTTATGAAAAATCGAAGAATGTGGAATACAGGATTATGAATATATCGGCAACTAATAATCCGATCGACTTCGTTCTTTATACAAAATTTGTGTTATTTTATTGCATGTAATGTCCTCTCCTTCAAATAAAAAATTTCGAAAATTTTTATGTATCTTTCATCAGAAAGAATTTTCGACAGTCCGGAAAAAATAGTTCTGGATAATCGAGGTTACTGATATTAAATAGACTTTGTCCCATACTTACATACTAAGTACATACAAAATTTCAAGTCTCTATCTCAATTTTTTTGGGAGATGGAACTTTTACAGACACATAGACAGACAGACACACTGATGGACAATCCGAGGGCAATTTATTTTTTTTTTTCTAAAAATATGTTTTTCGGAATCTTCAGTATCTCAAACGTGTAAATCAGTAAAAAATCTTTTTTTTTTTTTTTTTTCGATTTCAAAACAATTGCGGTGAATTCCATGAAAATGCTACATGGACATCATTTTTTAAATTTGAACTAAATTAGTATTTTTTTGTTCCAATTGATAGAAAATAAATCAAATTTCATGAAAATAACAAGATATAATAAGATAACTGTAAAAATAAATTTTTATAGTTAATTTTATCAAGACTAACTTTGAAATCAAAAATCTGCTATTTTTATCTATAGTTTAATATCCCTTGAAGCATTTAAATATCACATAGATTTTTGAAACAAATATATCTTTAAAAAAAATGGATAACAGTATGTTTAAAACCACCAAAATTTTCAAATGAAACATTTTAATTATTTTGCTATTACCCCAAATTTTATATTAGTCTTCATGTCATGTCTGTCACAGAAAATGTCAATTTTTTTTATTTTCAAGAAAATCTACTTGATAAAAGTTATTAACACTTTATTTTCTCTTTTTATATGTCAAAAGGAACAGTTCATAAAAAAATTGAAAGATAAATTTAAAATTTGAGTGAAATATAAAGCATTACAATTTGGCATGTCTGTCACATTTGTCATGTCTGTCACAATTAGTTTTTCAAGCAACTTTACCTTAATCTTTTTCCTAGAAAGTCATTTTTGTAATTTTTTAACTTAGTGTTGATGCCAATAACATTTCTTTACAATTCAACTCAACAAAATGCTTAAATTTAGAATGCATGTAATAGTTACCATATAATTATGTTGATACCAATTTCTTTGTTTCAGATATATTATCTGTCACAATTATTTTTTCAAGCAGTTTTGCTTTAATCTTGTGATTTGAAAGTTATTATTATTTAACTTGGAATTTATGGCTATGGTATTTTTTGGTGTGAAACGTACACAATCTAAAGTTTTCTACTATTTAAAAGAAAATCTGCCAAATAGAAAATTTCTGGTACAAACTCATTTCAGTGAAAACTATTTGCATATTTATTAGAACGAGATTAAATCTGCTCATTGGCAGAATATTTCTTCTGCTATATATATATTACAATTGTATATTATTGTTATAGTGACTCAGTCACTGTTTCTTCAGAGCCATATATAGTGATATCTGATTATGGTAATTATGACAATTACGCTGTTATGATGTTTACCAATTTGATCATCGAAAAAAATCATGATAAATAATTCAAAGTTAAAAGTCAAAGAAGTTGAATTCTAATCTGATGGAGCATCTCTACAAAAATATATGATCTTCAAACAAAAATATATGATATTTTCAATAACACGAAACAAATTCCCAACAGTCTGGCATTTTTCAGTGACATCACATGGAAAAAGATGTATTGATGAGACTATTAAGAATCCTTGATGCTACTCAAGCTAGAAGTATAAAACCTAGAGCATCATGTAAGTGTGCTGAAGCTGCGAGGAAAATTGGTCCTGATGGAATCTATTTCTTCATGAATCACAAGAAAAAAATACAAAGAATGAAAGCAAAACTTGATCTGACATGGCAAGTAATCAAAATAATGCCAGGAACAAGAAAGTTGCATAATTTCCGATCATGTGTACTTGGCATAATATTCTTTTCAATTTAGATACTGGTGCATGCACTGAAAATTACATCTTGGAAAATGCAACAAAGCAATATAGCCAATGGGTGAATGTGCAATAAAACAATAAGGTTTATCATGGAATAATAACACAAATCACATAGACACAGCAACAACATAAAATAAAATGTTTAGTACCAACTAAAATTAAAAGCATGTTTAAATTTGAACCTGAAGATCATGTTGTCCGGTATGAGAAGAACCAAATATTAGCAAATGTTTCAACTCCAACACTAGTCACTTCCAAGGGATTTTATAAATTTTAAATATTTTTTATAATTTATTTTGAGATTCTTTTAACATAATATACCAATGTTATATCATATTGTAGTCTCCAAGTTGGGATAAAAGTAAAGAAAGTAATATTTAAGCAAAAAAAAATACTTAAATTCATAGAAAATTGTACAGGTGTCATGTGTGTCACAAAACTTTGTCATGTCTGTCGCGCTGATAAATATTTTATAATATTTTTCTATTTACAAATTTTTCAATATTTTTCTTTCTGCTTCACATATCCAAGTCTTATTTTGTTTCCTAAAAAATTCTGGACTTGGTATGCATGCCAATTAAGAGCAAATGATAATAATGTGTGTCTAGTCAAAATCTATGTCTAAATTTTGTCATGTCTGTCACGGCAGGTTTTAACCCTCATTTAAATTAAGTTTTTCCTTGAATTAAAATTTTAGCGTTTTTTATAGCATAAGGCCTATATTTACATCACCCCATGCAATTTTTTAACTATCAATTAATATTTAGTACTTAAAGATGAACAAAAAGGTTCTCTCAGTCATGCCTGTCACAAAATGGAATTCACCTTGCAAGACTTACCCTATATTACGTTTGATGGGTAAATAAAAGTGTGGAAGCAATTGCTGTTAAAAAAATGTAGTCTGAACTAAAGAATAAAACAAGAATGAAGTCTGAGTTATACTTAAATAAGTTTTCAATCATTTAAAAATGAATTCGAAAGAGAACTGAATTGTTATTGATGTAATGTAAAGAAAATATTCCTTTGTGATTTTGAAGCCTTTGCTCAGTCAGTGGTAGTAATATAAAAAAATTGTGTAAAATCTTTATCTCCACTTTTTTTTACTTTTTTTGCTGTATATCATATTAAACAGTAAGCAGAATTAATGTTCTTTGCCAAAGTTCTGAAGTGAAATTCTGTAAAAAGAAAAAGAACTGAGCCTTTCGTAGATTCCAGTCAGTGATTAAGATGCAATTAGTTAATTTTGCTATTTAAAACAAATTTTCTGGGACACGAAATCCCCAAACGTTGTAATGAAAGTGTATTTAGGAATAATACTCATTTCTATGAAAGGATTTATTTTTATATGAGGAAATAATTCTTGAAACCATTTTAAAATGTTGTTAAAAATTTCTCAACGGTATCGGTTTTAGGCTGTGATAATACAAAATTTTTCGATCTCGGATTTCAAAACATTAGTTTCAGTTTCGAAAATGAGTCCGAACTAGTCTCTACTATGCATATGTTTCATAATCAAAGCTATATCATTTTTCTAATTCAATTTAAAGTAGCCTTTTTGCGCCATCATAATACTTACCCATCATTTATATGCATAATATAAACTATTAGAATAAAACATGCGTAAACTATTTATAAAATGCATCGCAATTCTAAAATAAAATTTAAATGTATTTTATGTTACATTCATGCTTTAAAAGGAGCAATTCCGAAATTTTTTACATACGTTTTATCAAAACAAATATTTCGAAAGTCCAAAAAATAATAATAATAATAATTCTAGATAACTATGATTATTGAAATTTAATAATCTTTGTCGCACTATTACGTTCTAAGTATATTACCAAATTTTAAATCTCTATCTTAGTTTGTTCGGTAGATAGAGTATTTACAATCGCGGCTTGATGAGGTCATAAACTTTAAATGCTCTATCACTAAATTGCATAAAAGAAATATAACTCTAATAATGATAACTAAATTAGCTAATAGTTTACCCACTTTGTCGGATATTTGAATTGAAGTTTGAAAAAAATACAGGGTCATGAAAAATTGTGGAATGTGGCAAATAGGATTACAAAAATCTCGGCAATAAATTATCCAGTTAACTTTATTATTTATGCAAAATTTAGGGGGGGGGTGGTAAGGAGGTTATGATTCTCTTTTGTAACAAACTCCTTAAAACAAACAATTTCGAAAATTGTTATTACCTTTTGTCAGAACGAATGTTTCGAGTGTCCGAAAAAGTTCCAGATAATTTAGGTTACTGATATTTAACAGGTTTCTTCCCATAGTTATATACTAAGTGCATCTCAAATTTCAAGTCTCCATTTCAAATTGTTCCGGAGATAGAGCGTTTGCGCAGACACACACAAACAAACGGACAGTATTTTTTTTTTCTAAAAGTATTGTTTTTCAGAATCTCTTGTGTAAAACTTAAAGTCCATCCAAAATATATATATATATATATATATATATATATATATATATATTCGATTTTTTAATTGATTACATTATTTACCCTATACTACGCATGAAGCAAAGCAACCAAAACGAAAATAGCTCGCAAGGGAACCATTTTTGGTGTTGTTTGCAATCAACATTGAGATTTGGTGCATTTTAAGCCCTATAATAGGAGGTTTGCGAATTGAAAAAAAAAAAATCTGTTATAGTCAATTTTTTTTTTTTTTTTTTGAAGCAGGATAATTTTTTAAAAGTGCTATTTTCAAGGCCATTTATCAAACCATTAACATAGTTTTTTTTTTTTTTTTCAGAAAAGCATTTAAAAAGATAAATTAGTTAATAATAAATATAATATGTTGAAAAAAGTTTTAAAATTCCTTCAAAAACTTACGAATTTGGTTTTGAAATATTAAGACATTATTTTGAATTTTTAACGAGGAAAACGTTGACGTATTTTCAAAAGTACAGTTTTCCGGCAACCGTAGCCGAAAGTCATAGACCCAAAACTCGGCAAGCGAAAATTTCGTCGCGCCATATTTGTGGACTTAACTCACTTTTGGCATGAAATAAACAAATAAAAATGCAATAATAAAGAATTTAAAGTATAAATAATATGTAAAATATGATTTTAACAGAGAATTTTTATCGGTTCTAAAACTTTTATATATAGGGCTACAAAATGCATCAGGTCTCGAAGTGAGCAATATAAAAAAAAAGTTACCCTTGTTAATGAACACGTGTAACAAAGTATCTATGAAATGCATTCTTATAAATATTGGCACGATGTACGAAGTTCCGTAAAAATTTCGAAGAAGATGGAGGAATTGCAACAATTTCTAAACAGATCATGTTCTCCTTCCCCCCCCCCCCTCCTAACCTGTGCAAAAGTGCATACAGTCAAAGCTCTTGTTGGAACTCAATCACACAATCACAATTCGAAATTTGCATATATCATTAAAATCTGGATACAAACTGGGATGTGCCAAGAATATTTTAATATGAACCTAACTTCAGAAATGCGTTATTCATAAACTTTACAAAATTTACAGAAGAAACGAAGTAAGAAAACTCGATTAAAGTTTAACACCAGGAATATGCCTGTCTGGGAAGATAATAGTTTTTCAGGCGGTTTTAATTCATTATTCCAACTTTTCCGCCTCGATGATAGGCTGACAGAATATTACAAGAGAAAAAAAGAAATTTTAAAATTTTCGAAGCGCAAAGAAATATGAAGCAAACGAAATGCTTTATTCCATTTAGGGGAAAAAAATAAAATAAGCATAATTCTGTTACAAAAAGTATAGCCTTTATCTGTGTTTTATTGTTTTTTCGATAGTTTTCCAGTTTGATGAAGAAAAATTTTGTTTAATGTACAAAAATTCGATATTTTCACGAGATTGCAACTGTTTTTATGATTTTTTTTTTTTTTTTTTTCAGATAAAACGCGAGAGAGAGAATTGTTATTCCTGGCAAACATTCAGCATAAAAAATAATAATGCAGATATTTTCTGGCTTAACGGAGTCATTAGCGACTTCTGAAATTATTTCATGAGACATTATTGACAGTGTTTGGAACAAAAATAATATAGTTTTATTGTTTAAGAATATGAATTATTTCTTTTTTTTAATTTTTACTAAATCTTATGTTTCATATATAGATAGTATGTTACATTTTGTTGTATTATATTCCGTAAAAGCATGGATAGTTATTTTTCAAGATTAATTTGTATTTTGCTTTTATATTTTTGTTTAGAATTTCAATTTCAGACGTTTGAATATTACGTTTAACAAGCAGAGAAATCATTGATATTTTATATTTATAGTGAGCTCAATTTTAATTGTTTTCTAAAAAAGGTTGAATGATAAGGGATTTTTCACAAATTGTGATTTTGCATTTTTTATGCTTTATATTCCCCTTCTAAAATACATCATCAGAAGGAATCCATTCCATCAAAATAAATAAATATGTAAATATTAAAATCGAAGAATCCTATCCAAACTACTCATATCCATACATTAAATACTCATTCATTTTCTGAAATTCAATTAATAAAAAATGGCATTTTCTGGAACATCCCTTATCAGATAGTTACTTTGATAAAGCAATAGAATATCAAGTCACTATATTTCTGAATTTTCACGACATTTGATAACTATTTTACATGAGTTATACTGTATAGTTGTTTACTAAATTATGCATATCGAAATAATATTTATGTATTATCGATCGCGCATTTGAAATTAAAAATCAAATTCCAGAAATGCACATTTTTTTAATCAAATATTAGATATACAGTAGAAACCCGATAAAACGCGGTTGTTGGGAGACATGTTTCACAGCCGCGTTATAACGTAACCGCGGTATATCGGAATGGTGTCACAGAAATGATACATAATTATGAAAACACGTACCCGCTTTGTGAAATGTAATTAACTTTATCATTCATTGAACACAAACTTAATCTTACATTATCTTAAAAACGTCCACAAATGTTTTTGGCGAATTGAGGCGTTTCGTTTCTTTTCGGCATATTGTTTCACACTAGCATAGCTGCCAACTTTTATGCATTTTTGCTACCACTAAAATTGTACAGAGATTTCCCATTGGTTTGCATTTTCCGTTTTGGTTTGTTTTCAAAATCTATCTTTAAAGTAGGGGTTGGTATGGACTTCTTGTGAAAATGCATTTTTCGCCAGATGAAGAAACCCTTAAAAAACATTTAATAGATTTTTTTTCTTCTAAAAAATGTAACAAACACATATATGTTACTCAATTTGTTTAATTAATAAATGAAATATTTTCAAATTGTTTTGATTCATTATTATTCGATCCACTAACTCAAAGATATTCATAATCTTAATTTTGATTAATATAATCTTAATGTTAAATATATGGTAATCTTAATAAAAAACATTTTTTTAATACATTCTTAAAATATATATATAATCTTAAAAATATATTATTTGCCCCGTGAGGCTGAAGTAAAATATTTTTGGGGTAATGTACTTTGGTGTAGAAATGTTCTGCACCCTGGTCTAGTGTATTTATACTTGAAAATTGACTGCATATCTTTGAATTGTAACTTTCTGCATGGAATATTTTCAAGAACATAAATATTTCATGCTTTGGGTGAAGTAAAATGCAGTGAAATGCGTAATTCCCAGAAATATTTTAACAAAAGAAAATCTGATGTCAGGAATGCATTCAAAATTTTATTTTATTTTATTTTATTTTATTTTTTTACTGACAAAAAATCAATAATATTTAACACCAGAAATATGCTTGTCGGAGGAGATAATAGTTTCTAAGATAACTTAAATGTATTTCTGAAGAAAAGAAATCCTCTCAAAAACACGTCGGTTTAAAACTAGGGAAAAACTTCAAAATTCTTGAGGCGTAAAGAAATCCGTAGAAAAGGAATTTTTTTTTTTTTTTTTTTTTTTTTTTTTTCCGTTTACGAACCAAGAAACAAATTGGAATAAAACTAAACTCTGTTATAAAAAGTGTACTCATTATCTTTGTTCTGTTACTTTTCGAATGATAAAATTTTTCTTTAAGAAAAAAAAAAAAAGGTTTGAGTTTAAGAACTTATTTTTGTCAGGGGAAGGAATTCACAAGCTAAAAAACTATGGGAGTATTCTCCGGTAACTTGTAGCCGGTATTTTATTATTATTATTATTATTATTATTATTATTTTGTCATAGGATAGCTGAGTTAGATATCTAATATTATTAGACTGTAATTTTTACAGTTGTCATGTTTTTATATACAATAGTTTCATTTTCAGGTTTGTTTGGAGCCGTTTGGAAAAGTAAAACCCTTTTTGATAAAAACATCCATAATTTAAAATTTAATAACTAAATTATGTTTACAGTATTTTTTTTTCAAGTTTTTATCAATAGAAGCCGATAACTGTCTTAAACTGGAAGAATGCTAAACTTGCCATATAAAAGTCGTATTTAAAGTAACTTAGTTTTTTTCTTGCCATTTTGTGTAGTTCTGCAACCACAGTGCTTAAAATATATTATTTAAAAATCTTCTTGCACCACAATCTTTTAGCTCTATTTTTCAGACTGATATTTAAAAACACAAAATTCGAATCATTTTATGTTCCATGTGCCCTTTAAAAAATAATATTAGGTACTACTTGGTTATCTCGTCGACCAAATTATTGTCGCCAAATTCTAAGATTAAATTCCTCTAATGGTGATCGCAAATACCACATTCACTTGACATTAAACATGATACACGTGTTTGTTAAGTCATCAAGTGAATTTTTAATTTGACTTTTAATTTCTATTTTTATAAATGTTCTACTAAAATAATGGTTGTTTCGCTATTTTAAAAAAATGCGTCAATTTGGCTAATAGTTTGGCGGTCTGTATAATTTGGCAAAATTGGTCAACGGGATAACCAAGTACTACCTAATATTTATACTGGTCTGAGATTAAGGGAAAAAAAGGTAAGTCTGAGAACAGAGAAACATTTTGAACCCTTAAAAAAATACCCTTTTAAAATATATAACCGAGTGATGTAAGTTTTTCGGTAAAATAAAGGCATTCAGTCAAAGACTAGATACCAACAAAAACAATCATTTTACAAGCTGATGAACATTGTTATTCGGAGAAGATTTTGATAAAAAATGATAAACAAAGCCTGAAAGTTATGACAAAGATTGCAAATGCAAACGGTGTTTTATTCTTTTGATGAGCCATTGCTAGAATTTTGAATTACTGGGTTATTTTAAGTGCATAATGATAATACTGATTATTTTGAAGAGGTGCTTTTATAAGTAACAAACAATAAAATTTCTTGCACTCATAAAACTCAACAACTTAATATCGCTAATCTTCGCAAACTTCAGTCATATCAAATTATTAGGAATTAGGAAAACAAATTTTAAAAAAGTGCTTTTTAAAGAGAATTTAACCAGTATTATTATAGATTGGAAGCTTTTTGTTGTTGATTTTTAGGGGTAACAGGAGTTCATTAGCTTTACATTCATTTCATTGTTGTGAAAAAATGCAAGAGTGTATTTCTCAAAATGATGAAAAGATTAAACAATATGCATTTTAATTTTTATAAAGAGTTTCTTGAAACAAAATAATGTAAACTACGTTACATTAAATGATAATATATTTATGTTTATTCGTATGTTTGCCACTTTTTCTGTTCCATGATACAATACAATTTTTATTCTTTTTATTATTATTATTTGAGTTTGCCTGTTAAAATAAATGACAAAATAGAGACTAACATAGATAACAATACTTTTTTTCCTTGCATGGACGTTTGAAGGAACTCAAGAAATCACATATTCACTTAAATATTATTTTGAATAGTGGAATTGCCAAATCTTCCAGCTCAAGTACCAAACTTCTGCATCCTTTGTGGCGAAGAATTTCTTTTTAAATTATTATGTTCCTACCTGATTTTTTTCTCTCTGTAAAATTTTCCAGAATAACTAACATAGTTTACAATTCCAGTGACATTTTTTCCCCTCTGAATGTCACCATTCTTGCTTTTCTCAAAAACTAGATATTCATGTGAGGTGAGCAAGAAAATAGTTGTGGCGAAAACTGTCCCGTTTCATTAATATAATGAACATCAGAGGCTGTAAAACGTCACAGTTTTGCTTGTGAAAGAATATCAAGCAAAGCTGTTCGCAATAATGGATGGTGTAACATTTTCAAAAGTGCGATTACCTCGTGCTCTGTAATTCTTTACTGTCACCACTTCCTGTAACTTATTTCTACGAAACGTGCAATGAACAAACTTAAAATGTTTAAGACTGACTTCAGAGGAAATCTATTTTATTCTTGATCAGCACTTTGTTTGTCCCTTGAACAACATAAATACTGGAGATACAAAAAAATAATAATTAACGTGACTTACAAGTTGGAAGGATGACAATTATTGTTGTTATGTAAACGGCATCATCTTTGCTTTCCTCAAAAATAGATTTCAAACTTGTATGAGCAAAAAATAGTAAGAAAAATCCCATTGTATTCTATTAAACTGCAATCGACACTGCAGAATGTCACAGTTATGCTTGTAAAAAATATGAAGCCAAGCCGTTCCCAATAACGCATGGCGTACCATTTCGCATGGTATTTTATCTCATGCTTGGTTATATTTTAATCTAACTACCTCCCGTAACTTATTTCTATTAAACTGTTATAACAATGTTGAAGATTTTAAAGTTGATTGTAACAGCAATTAATTTTACATTTGATTAATACTGTGCTCGTCCCTCGAATAATTAATATGAGATACAAGACCAGAATAATTAACGTGAATTACAAGTTGGATAAAAATTATTTTTGTTAGTACATGTCATCATTTTAGCTTCACTCTAAACTAGATTCTTAGTATCATCAAGAAAAGAGTATATGTGGCTAAAATCACATTTCGTTAATCTATTATGAATTGAATCAAACGTTTTAGTTGGTCTTAACTGTGTTTAGGAAAATTTCCTAAAAGTGTAGGAAAAACGTTCGCAATAATGAATTGGGAAATATTTTCGCAAATGATTATACCATGTCCTTAGTAATTGTTTACTGTCCATCAGAGACTTCTCTGACTAGGAAATAAGTCTGTAGAGCATAAATGTAATTAGTAATCATTCTGTGGCACTACCTTCTGTAACTGTTTTCCATCAAACGAGCTATGGATAATTAAAGGGAATCTACTTGATACTTTATTAAAACCTTGCTTGACCCATGAACCACATATAAATCATAAGCCTCGGGGAAAAAAAATGTATGGATAAACAAATGTTCTTGTTGAGCGTTATCGAGACTGAGATTTTTTAAATGAAGAACATAAAGACGAAATAATCTAAACAAAGAATCTTCTATTTTGACGTGCAAGACAATTTTCAAACTTATCAACAGGAAAATTAAAAAAATAAACACAAAAAAATATCAAAAATCAAAAATATAAATTTCCACTGACTTTTTTCAAAATTGCGAGTTAAAACGGTTTATTTTTTTTATTATTATAATTTATTTTATTTTATTTTATTTTATTTTTTATTTATTTTTTTTTTTTTCAAAAGAGCTTCAATCCCTTGAACTCTCTGATTGAATCTTCTTGAACTTACTTACAGACATTTAGTTAAATTTAGTTAAAAATTATTCACGGAAAAGCATCAAATAGAAATTGAAGAAAACCGAAATGATACACATACCAGATCTCTATTATGAAATACAGGGTCAACCAAAATTCTTGTCCTTATTAGAATAATTCATTACAAATTAACCGTTTACATAATAATGTAAATTGTTATATCATTGGATAGGTCAATCTTAGTTGTTTTTTGTGAAATAGATTTGACAATTGCTAATTCAAGAGTGACTCAAGTAAGGAAGACTTTCTAAGACTTTTTAGGCTGAAATTGCGTCGATTCAAAAGAAAAGCCAATGTCTGATTTGGTTTCATGAAACAAAATCACCCATTACTGTTCGGCGAACATTTAGACATTGTTATGAATGCAATGCTCCTGATGTAAAGCGATAATTTGGCAAGTTTAAATAAATAGGCAGCGTTGCTGATCTGCTAGAAGTGGCAAGTCTAGTGTGAATGAAGCAACTGTTGAATACGTTCGACAAACATTTCAACGGAGTCCAACACAATCATCTCGTGAAGCATCAAATGAGCTTCATATATCTGCTGCTAAAGCTACTGTGTGTATAGTAACAGAAGATATGCCAAAGAATATTTGATAGAAACTAGAATACAAATTAGACATTCTTCGAGCTACCAAGAAGACACACGCTGAAATTTACTGGGATTTATTGATCTTTCAAAAAAATTTAGAAAAGCACTTATAATGTATCCAAGCAAACATATGTCTATACTAATCTGAGCACAATATTTTTTTATAATCAGGACAAGACTTTTAGTTCACCCTGTACCGTAAATGAGTATTCCAACTTTTTCACTCCTCAAATAAAAATAAATGTTTTAAACACACATGATTACATGCAGCTTTCTACTTAAACCGAAAAACTAAATCTCTGTGACATTGCACCCAGAAAAAGGAATTGATTAAAACTACAAAATATGTTTTATTGAGTACATTTTGGTTGTTTTAAGCGAATTTTTTAGTTAAAGTAAAAAATCGATTTTGTTGCTCAAATAAAAAAAAAATATTGTTAACACTCATAAAATTTTAAGAAAATTTTATCAATTTTATTTGAGTCTTACTAAAGTCTTGTATTTTCAATTTGTAATTTCAACAAAATTTTGTTGTTTTTGCAAAATTTAAATTGTTGTGCAATAGCCATCACTCTCTCACGTAATTTTGTTTAATTGACTTATGTATAGCTATAAAGGACTAACATAGTTTTTGGATAATAAAAATTTTTCAAATTGAGACGGATTAATGACGTTATTATTACGGTACTATGCATTTCGGATGAAAGTTGTGGACGGAAAATAGCAAAAAAAAAAAAAAAATCAACGATGTCTTTTTTGTTTGTTTGTTTATGCAAACAAAATTTCCATTGACCCATATTTAAATGGAAAGATTTGTTGGACCAAACAAATTTTTGTTGATTCAACAATTTTTTTTTTTTTTTTTTGGGGGGGGGGGGTGTACAGTCCATGAAGGATCAGTGCCGACACTGGTCATCCCTGTTTATTAGATCCTGGGCCCCAAGGTGCTAGGCAGCATGCGTCCCAAGCAGGTGGTCAGCCTAACGCGAGACTATTTATGTTTACCAAGCAAACTTGACACTCATTTTATCGACCCCGAAAGAATAAAAGGCTGAGTTGAGCCGTGCCCAGTCGGCAGTCGAACACTCGACCTGTAACGCCACAGTCAGATGCTCTGACCGCTACGCCACTATACTTCACTTACTTAAACAAGCATCGTTAGTATCTCTGTTGTCACCATTCCTTTTTTGTGGACTAAAATGTAGCATTCAACGATAAATGAGGCATCATTAAATAAGTTTTTTTGTCAACATCTGACTTCGCTTTCTGAATTCAAATTACAAGTAGCATACAAGGATGAATGGTGTATCATTGGGTAAGATGTTTTAGGTAAGGTGTTTCAGGATGTTTTAGATGTTTAAAGCAGGCACTGCATTCTGAATTTTCATTCCACTTTTAGGCTAAGTATCATCATACATGTAGCGGTTACGGTCATCATAAATGTTATTTCTTATGTCAACATCCCCTTTTCTATGTACTTACAAAACGCACAACGTTAAATAGGTTGCTATGGGGAGAAGATTTTGAACAAGCTTCAGGCATACGCAGTAGTACAATGATATTTCGTCAGAAAAAGTCAACTGATTAAAAAAAACGCAGTTTATTCTAAATTAATAAAAGTTGTATATGGAAATAAACTCAAAGATTGTAATGCAAAAACTTTGAATAAATTTACTGGTTGATTACAATTTTGCAAAATTTCTAACTTTAAAATAAATTTTAAAGTATAGCATATTTTATTCTCAGTTTATTTACTCATAAAATATTTTTGTGGTTAAAATAAAAACTAATTTAATTCCAGTACTTAGACGTAATCTAATTCCTGTTAAAATGACGTTTAAAACAATGTAAAAGTGCAAGAGAAAACTATCGCACAATTTTAAAAAGCATATTTCTAACACTTTGAGACAAACTGCTTTAAAGCATTCTTTTATTTATTGCTTACACTGATACCACCAGAAAAAATTTTTAGTCATAACTAGTGTAATTACTAGAATTTTCTCTGTGATTTGTATAAAAGTGCTTAGAAGATAATAATTTTTTCATACATATTTTTTTAATCAAATTTGCGGAAAATTTAACAATAGTATGTTTTTTTAAATCATTTCACAAAAAACAAAATTAATAAAGAAAACCCCAAAAAAAGCATTATAGGTACTTTTCGGATTACGAGACTACGTGAATGTTAAAGAGGCCATCAATCTTTACTACAAGCGGTTTCTGCAAGAAATATCAGTAAACTGAAGATTGCATGTAGTTATTTCCATCGTTCGACTCACCCCATCTTGCTGGGGCAAAAATAGATTCGAACGGTTAAGAACGCTCTAATTTGATGGCTTATTTGTTCTTCGATGATCTCGAGTTGACGGCATTTCTTTAGAAGATGCTACGCGCAATCACTATTTACGCCACATGCGAAATTGCAGCATTCTTTTAATGCTGGAAAGAAAAATTTACGGACTTTTGTAAATAGAGCGTTAAAAGCTCCTGTAATGTTTCTTGTGGAATTTTCCACTGGTCCAAAAAGATATATCGTGTTCCTGTTCAGTGGCGTCAACTTATATGGGCTCGTGGGGCCCGAGCCCACCCAATAATTTTGAATCATAGCATACCCAACTTTCATTGTTCTAATTAATTTCATTATTATTTTATTATTCATTTTTCTCCTAAGAGTAAAATTTATTTCGCCAATGATCATGTGTTTTAACTCTCCGACTAACATCTATAAATCCTAAATGATTGAAATGTTTTGGTTCCATGTTTATCTTTCTTCTAATTCAAGTTGTAGTCATGCTCAGCATGACATCATGACTTTACAATAAATATAAGTGTCTTTATAAGAAAAACGCATGAGAATACAATTTAATGAAACTGCAACTTTATTTAAACATAATAGCTTGATTTAAAATTCTCATTTTTCACCATCTGTCAACCTTTAAAGAAAAATACTTTGATCGCACCATTTTACAAAAATATTTTTCAAAAATTGGCGCCACTGTTTCTGTTCATCCGATTAATGATAAATAATGATGGTTTGGATATAGAAATCTCCAAATCAATAATTTTGTCAACATTTGAGCAACAGTCATTAAGTAAGTCAAATAAATGACAATAAATCCCTTTAACCTTCGCACCGCCGCTAACTGATATATCCGTTCTCTAAGCTGCAGGTTTCACTATAATAATAGCATTGTTTAAATTAACTTAAATCTACAAATAGAATGTAGTTTTAAGAAATTAAGTTACGATTAACACACTGCAAGCTTATATACCTATACGTAATAAAAAACATTTTGTCATGTTGAAAAAAAAAACATTTTTTTTTAGCATTTTTTAAAAATTAGAGTTTTATTATAATTCTGCCCTATACTCGGCGATCAGAAGGTTAAAGTAAGAGTAATAAAACTAAACAAAAAACTATTTTTGCTCTTTTCTCTTAGTGGATGGAATAGGTTTGAAAAACAATGCAAAAACCAAAACATATTTGCTCATTCTACAACTGTCACCAGTTAAAGTTCACTCCTAATAATATACCACCAATAAGTACAGATTATGGTAAAACACTCGAATTACGACTTTCAGACCTCAAGGTCAACTCCATTTCACCAAATTTCGAATGAAAATTTCTACATTTTGTGTGAAATTGTTTTTAAGTAATGTGTTAAAAGCTGTGGTATGTTTCTTTTGCAATTTTCCGCCAATCCTTAAAAATAACCTACCTTATATTTTTACCCTATTGTTTTAATAAAAATACTGATTTTTGTATAACAATTTCAAGATCAATATTTTCTCAAATGTTTGGAAAAAATACCCTTTAAATAAAAGAAACAGTCAAAAAAATCTCTTTTCAGCATATATCTTAATTAATTGGAAAGGGTTACATAAAACTATACAAAATATGTTTCTAGAGCATTTTACTCATTTTTATACAATTGGCGCATCTTAAAGGTCACTCCTAATAATATAATGCTAATAAGTACGTATTATGATAAACACTCGAATTTCGTATTATGAATATCTTCAAACCCCAAGGTCGATTCCATTTCTCCAAACATTGAAAGAAAAATTCGTCACCTTTTGAAGATAATGTGTTAAAAGCTGTAGAACGAACGTTCCTTACGCAATCTTCCACCAATCCAGGAAAACAACCCAGCTTCCTATTCGCCCGATTATGATAAATAATCGATACATCCTCTTTACATCGATGAGAGGGAAGAGAAATCTCTCCGGCATCCCAATAAGTGGAGCAGAATCAATGGCTTGTCTGGGAGAACGGGAGGATGAGGAGAAGTTGTATACCGTATATATTCCAACTAGCTTCGTTTCTCTCTCTGTTAGCTAAACATTCAATCATTCAAACTAGACAGATGTAATAAATGATGTGTGTTCGCTCACGATGAAAAGTCAGTAAAAGGATTAATTGTGTACATAAGAATATACGCTCCATTGCTTACATTTACATGCAAGGTTATATACTTCCGGTCATTCATTTCTTGACACTTTCCTACATAATTGATAAGTGTATATGAATTCAGTTTGTTTGTCTGCCTGTCCGTGCTCTAACTCACGTAAATAAAGACAGATTGTCATAAAATTAAAGTATGCTTTTGGGGGTTACATGTTCTGTATTGAAAATGAAATATATAACAATGTATAAAAAAAAAATTTAAAAAAGGACAATTTTACGGGAATTGTACGGAAGAGAATCAGGACGGCAATACAATTCATTGTTTTTTAACGAAAAAATTCCTGTAAACTCCATAAAATTTAAAAAAAAAAAAAAGAAAAAAAAAAAGAAAAAATTCTGGAATTTACAAACATTTTGACGCTAATAAACCCTGAATTGTACTGGCGCCCCAGTTACCAGTACAATCTCCGTAAAATCGTCCGTCTTTTTTACAGTTGTAGGGTTCATTTACACGGACACTCATAAGAATTTCGGCACTTTACGGTCTATGGGGTAATCATTTGTGGTGTATTTTCATACTGTTACACTATTTTAAATATATTAAAATTCATACATATTATTGAGGAAGGAAATTACTGTAGAAACGGGTTTGCATATAATTTATTGTTCATTTACAAGGACACACAAAACAACTTAGCAATAGTACTGTCTATAAACAATAACTGCTTTAAGTGTATTATCAATTACATTACGCATTTTAAAAGTTAACTATTTTTTGCATGTTACTTGATGTGTATAAATTCTATAGATCATCTACAGAGAGGCTCAAAAGATCTCAAGTATAATTCCGTTTACTGATGAAAACTGATGAATGGGAATTTTCTATTGCACTATCTGTTTAATTTTACTAATTTGTCGCTTGTATTTTAAAATACATACAAATCCAAAGGCACACGCTTACTGGGCTTCACAAAAAGAAATTGGATAATGTTCCGACAATTCATGGTAATTGCAGAAATTTTGTGTTCAAATGTCCTATCCATTTTCTAAATTATTTATTTAGACGTCTTTCAACTTGATGCACTGTGGAGTATCGTTAAAGTATTCCCCGGGTGCAGAATCTGCACAACAATGCGACGTACGTCGCAGACTCTAGGCAAGGTCTGCAAACTATTTTCCAACTGTTAAAAATTTAGAAAATAAAAATTTACTAGAAATTATTTTCTGTGTGTCTTAGTAATATGGTCCGAGCCACATGCGATTGACGAAGCTCCGATTCCCTTTAAACTGTAAACTATTCTGTTCCAAATTTTATGAAAAATTAAAACAATCATTTCCAAAAATAAAAAAAAAATTCTGTCATAAATCCAAAAATTCGGTCATAAAATGTATTGCGAATTTCGACAATTGGTCTTCGAAAAATAACCAATTTTGTTATAAATGGTGGGAAACACGCAAATTTTGCAAAGGAACGCGGAAAAACTCGAATTTTGTCCAAGGATCACGGAAAACGGCAAATTTCTTCAAATGATTGTTAAAAATTCCGGTTTCGTCAAAAAAACAGAAAAATCGGTGAAATTCGTCAAAAAAAAAAAACTCGAAAAATTGCAAATTTCGACAAAAGATTGCGAAAAACCTGCAAATTTTGTCAAAGAGGCGCGAAAAAAAAAAAAAAAAAAAAAAAAAAAGATGTCGGAGGTGGATTTTCTCACCTTCTTTTCTGATAATGCATGAGGTATTAAAATTTCTGAAAACAAAACTAATTTAATTTTAAAACTGCTTTCCTTTTACGTCCGTCACAAATACTTGAGATGCTTGAGTGACTGTAACGTAATGCAAGGGATTTGTCTGCAGATAGTTTTTAAAGTTTTTACTTGTGTCGCAGACAGCAGAAAAAAAAATTCTGCTGCTGGGCTGTATTCTAAAAATGTTTCATAATCTATACTGGGCGCATGATTTTTCGTTCTTGTATAAATTAAATTTCGATTTTTAAAAAAGCGAGTTGGAAAATTCAAGTTTGAATTTTTTTAATTTAATTTATACATTATATTAAAAAAAAGAAAGCAAGAGAAAAAAACATTTGCTTATTATGGAAGAGTTTTGTATCTTGTTCTAGTTGGCACGATTGATGGAGGAATCAAAAATGGCTCCAAAAAGCCATTTTAGCATTTTACCAAAGTTTCTGAGATGAATGGCGGAAAAACATAATTTTTAAATTTTTATAAGCATATATTTTTATATTATAACCGGAATATTTATAGTATTTATATACTACCTCTGACAAAAAAGTTCGGTGAAGGAATTCAGAACGACCGATCTGGCAACACTGGGTAAACAAAACGCTGCACCTGCAAAGAGGCAAGTGTTGACCATCTTCCCCCACCGTTGTTCAGTTGAGCGTCGTTTATGTTCTGTGTAAGACATGTTTTACTAAGTGCTTGTTCAGTGTGTTGATTCTTAACTGATAACAGAAAAATGAACGAACAAAAGATCAGTTTAAAGTTTGGTTTTAAGCTTTGCAAGACACCGAAAGAAATTCATGAGGGGTCTCAATCCTCAATTCATGAGAGGTCCAGATCTCAATCCTCCAGACATCTTCCTATTTTCACGACTCAAACTCTCTTTGAAAGAGATTTAACGATATTGCTGACATCCAACGAAACGTGACGAAGCTTTTGAACTCCATCCCAAAAGAAGACTTCTTGCGAATTTCCCAGGACATGTATAGCAGATCTCAGCGGTGCATAGTTATGGGAGATGACTATCTCGAAGGATGGTATGGTAACTGAGGTTAATATTTTATCTACATTAATGTTATAGGACTATTCACCGAACTTTATTTTCAGAGGTAGTATATTTATATATATATGCTGTAGATAGTAATATACATGCAGATATAAATATATAAATATAATGCACATATATAAATAAATACGATATCTAATTTATATATATATAATCGTAATTTAAAAAAATGAAAGAAGTGATTAAACGACTGATTGTTTTGCAGCTACTTTTAAAATATGGAATCTTTGGTGATAAAATTATTACCAATTATTTATATTGATCCATATATATCAAAAATGTTAATACAATTTTAAAATTTGAATTTGTTTTTGAGATTACAATTTTTTATTTTTTATTTTAATGACATTTCTGTAATAATGACGATTAAATGACTTCATTTTTGTGGGGAAAAAAGGGAAAATGTAGAGAATTTTAAGTTTCTGCCTTTTTTTTTTTTTTTTTTTTTTTTTTTTTATCATTTTCAAACTGAAATCGAATTATATTTTAATTGAAAGTGAAGACAGTATTTTCATTGAATTATGTTTTTCAGAAAAACTAGCATTTTCTGAACTAATATTTTGATTCGAGCTGAATTATTTTTATTCAGCTGAATTAATATTTATTATCTGGCGATATCTTAAGAATAACGTGCGTCAACTTTTCCAATAAAAATTTAAACGATACCAAATAATGTGAATGAATCGTAGCTTCAACAATATTTATCAGTTTTTAATATTTTCTAAATACTGAATAGAGTACTATATTTGAAAAATGTAAATTAAAATTCTAAAAAACAATAAAAACAGGTTTATTTGACTGGTTACATGTTTTGATTATACCCGAGTTATTTTAAAAACAAATAAATGCAAATATATTCTAAAATTACGCGGTTTATGAAACGCATATTATTAATTATGCATGTTATTTTTTTATTTTATTTGTATATTTATTTTTTTTTTCGTAATCATTGAGAAGTTAGACTAATAATTTTTGTACGTTGAATGATGCTTCATCGTTATATATTAAATTTTTTTGCGTTACAATCGCTATGATTTTTCTTATAATGAATGGATAAAGTAGACTGGAGAGGAAACTTAACTAGAGGACTTATTTTCATTGAATTTTTTTTGGTTGGTTTCTTCTTGGCATAATCTTACAAGGACTGTGGTTTTTAGGTGCGTTCGTAATTATGTAAATGCGTAGCACTTATAGTTGTCGTTCAGTACGTCCGTCCGCATATCACAACACAAAACCACCCAACCGAATCGTTTAAAATTTAAAATATATAATTATTACATAACTTTGTCGAGTCATTTCAAATTTTATGAAAATCGGATGCATAGATCAATTACAGGGACAGTCAAAAGTATTCCGTTACATTACGGTCAATGGGGGAAAATGTTTCAAAGCATTTGAATGGTGTTACACTCATTCGAACATAATGAAATTGATATGCCTCTATGAAGTACATATTAAAATAAACATTTTGCATAATCTGTGATGCAAATAACATTTGTTATCGATTTACAAAGCCACACAAAAGTATTTATTCAATTACATAATGGTAGAAGGAGAACATTATTTGGTGTACTTTTTAATTGTAATTAACTACTTACAATTTTATGAGATTGATATATGAGAGTGATATTTTTAAAATTTTGTTATCGCACGAACGCACCTCATTTGCTACGCTTCAAGTGCAATTTCTAACTTGTTCTTTATCAGCTATATGCTCCTATTTTTCTATACTTAAATTTTCTGCTAGTCATAATTTTTTGATCTGTCTGTTCTTATAAATAGTGTTCTATATATTCCTAAGTAATTCTCAAAATTAATTGGGTCAATTTTTAGCCAAATATTAATTTCTGAGCTAGTTTAACTACTAAGCAGATACTGAAACGTTTAAGATTGTATTTTAATTTCTCGAAAAGCTTGCAAAATATTGAATAGTATAATATTTGTATTTTTGAGAGTCAAATTTACTTTTGGATTTATTATTCCACGATTAGTTTGTTTATATGTTGAACTTTAAAACAGTTTTTATGAGTAATTTTGTGAATATTATCTAATTCATTATTCAAATTATTTTCAGTACATACAAAATAGTGTTTACAGAAAAAGCAAAGCAGGTAATATATACCTTAATTAATTTATTTTATAGATTATTTTCTACAAAATATTTGTTTATCATTTATTATTTTGGCACCTGAGACATGTGTATGTTACATGAATTTACATGAATTGTGATATTTTCAAAGACTCAAATTTTAAAGATGTATAAATAAATTCTATATTTAAATTAATAACAATAATAAACATCATTTTTAGAATGATTATAACGAGTCATATATTATTAGGGAAGTGGGGGGCACGTTTGAACTGGGTGCATCTTTTAACACTCTAAATATTTTCCTTCAAATAAATAATTTTTAAAAATTGTATATGGCAATACATTACTGCTGATTCAAGGGAATAATTATACAAAGCTGTACTATTTTGTATGAACAGAACTGTCTAATGAAGATATGTATTTTTCTCCCTCTTGAATCTAAACTTAAGAAAATAAAGTTGTAAGATTTTTGTTTACCAACTTTTATCCCTGAAATTTTAATTTATTGTTCAATGCTTCAACAAAGAGGTTAGCTTTAGTTTATAAGGGTTTTTTTATTCAAATTCTTCAGCCGAATCGAGTAAATTGCTGTAATGTTGAACGCCAAGTGATGGGGCACCATTGAACAAAAAAGTTGGGGCACCATTGAACAGCGAAAAAACACCAAATAAACTGGTGATAAATAATAATTGAAGTAATTTAAAGAGAACACTTAAAACTATGAAAAAAAGAGTTGTTAATGTATCTAGATATTAATATTTCTGAATCTTTTTTATGTGAAAAGAGGTTAATTAAGAATACCAAAGAACATGGACTTATACTGCTAACAATTCCCCTTACTGAACACATAGGTTCCAACCTCTGCATATACACTACCTGGCCATTGATTATCGTTCACTTACGATTTTAGACATTTTGTTAAATATCTAGAAAACTGCATGAGGAATCATCTCGAAACTCTTAGTGTATAAATATAATAGTATAATTCATACATCTCGGTGAAGATGTTTTCGCCAAACTCCATAGGGGACCGTTAACAAATTAAAAAAGAATGAATAACTTTTGAATAATCCTGTCAACATTAATTTAGCAAAAGCGCTCAAACTCTAGATTATGATTGAGTGCCTGATTGTAATACACTGTGTTCATTTTTATGCAAATAGCATACATACTCGCAGAGTAATTAAGGTTTTTATAAAAATGGTCACAAATTTTTCCAAGTTTTTTCCTTATAATTTTCAGAGTTCTTAATATAAAATAATATTTTTTTCTGAAAATATGACAAACAACATTGCACACAATACCCTATAATCAGATATAAAAAATTATAAAAAATTGTATGAAAAATGGGTAGGTTTACTATATAATTTTTTACTGCGCATGCGTCAACGATACCAAAATTTCATTAGCATATTTTGTTAGCTAAATATATAGAGTAACTTTTGTGAAAGTCTCAAAATCATAGCTTTAAAATTCTGAAAGTAATCGTCTATAGAAAAGGATAAAATCCGTTGTTTCCAAAATGAAGCAAAAAAATGAGGGATTTTATCCAAATGTAGTAGTACATCCCATATTGTGTATTCTATATTGACATTAATCAATGAATATATGGATACAACCGCTCTTGTTTTTGCTTCATTTTGAGAATAACGGATTTTCAACTTATTCAATTGACGATTATTTTGATAATTTTCAAGTTATGATTTTGCGACTTTCACAAAAGTTGGTCTATACATTTAGCTAACATAATATGTAAATGAAATTTTAATATCTTTGACACATGCGCAGTGAAAAATTATTTAGTAAATCTACTCATTTTTTATACAATTTTTATTATTTTTTAATTCTGATTACAGGGCATTATGTGCAATGTTGTTTGTCATATTTTCAGAAAAGAATATTATTTTATATTAAGAACTCTGAAAATTATAAGGAAAAAACTTGGAAAAAATTGGGACCATTTTTATAAAAATATTAATTACTCTACGAGTATGCATGCTATTTGCATAAAAATAAACGCAGTGTATTATAATAAAGCACTCAATCATAATCTAGAGTTTAAGCGCTTTTGCTACATTAGTTTTGACAGGGTTATTCAAAAGATATTTATTCTTTTTTAATTTGTTGACGGTCCCCTATGGAGTTTCGGGAAAAACTCTTCACGGAGATGTATGACTTATACTATTATATTTATATACTAAGAGTTTCGAGATGATTCCTCATGTATTTTTCTAGATATTTAACAACATGTCTAAAATTGCAAGTGAACGATAATCAAAGGCCAGGTATCAGTGATGGGAAGTTTCAAATCTAAATTCTTTTTTTGGATAATTGCAAATTCTGGATACAAAATAATGATTCATGATTTAACGGGTTTCTAAACATTATTTCTGGTTTCCATAACGGATAAAACGGAATTTTATATCAAGTCTCGCAAAAAAAAAAAAAAAAAAAAAAAAAAAAAATAGCGAATGAAAAATTTTAATTTTTCAGAAGCATCGGATATCACATTGGTGTATTTCGAGGATATAGTAAAAAAAATTCACAACCAAACACAGCTGGAGGGACACTTTGTGTTGTATCAACAATGAGTTTTGACATCAACTTTGATGGATTTAAGTTTGGTTAAATAACTAAAAAATTAGTAATTTCAACAAAATGTAGTTATTTGATTTTATTCATATCACTTTATATTTCTGTAACATATGCAACTTTTTATAAAAACTCTCAATATTCTCATATTTTATTTGTTTGTTCAAAGGTACCCCTACATGGAGCAGGTTTGAACAAAAATCTTTCAACTTTTTAAATCCTCACAACTTATTTAATTTCTTTGGAAAATGTTTAATTTATGGTTCATAT
The DNA here is from genome assembly GCA_964019185.1 of Maratus speculifer. Classification (NCBI taxonomy): domain Eukaryota; kingdom Metazoa; phylum Arthropoda; class Arachnida; order Araneae; family Salticidae; genus Maratus; species Maratus speculifer. The sequence goes on from OZ025295.1 coordinate 57,990,053, forward strand.
AATGAAGAAATTCGTTGTTTTTATTATGTAATATTTAAAACTCAATAAGTATGATTCAAGTGAGAGATATATTGATTTTCTGAAAGAATGTTCAAAAGTGCCCCCCTCTCCCCTACGCTGTGCATTAAACATTAATATTCCTAGACCAATGATTAAAAAAAACAGTAGTTTTATAGATAGGCAACTTTAGCTGTTTAAAATGTGCATTTTTATTGGATGGCGTTAATCAGACTGACATCTGAACGTACGACATGGATTAAACATTAATATTTCTGGACCCATCACAAACAAATTTTAAATGATATTTCACTTTTACAATTTTCGGAACTGTAGAATTTTTAAACTCCTAAACATCGCACAGTCTAAATTTTTATATCGTTGCGTAGGGGAAAAAATGCACTTTTAGCTGTCTGGGTAACCAGAGAATTGGCTGTTGTTGAGTATTTTGCATAGCTAAAATAGCTTAATTACTGCTTACATAACTAGGCCAGTTTATCTCTGTTGAATAAAATCTCAAATTAGATAAGTGTAAGAAAATTTCTTTAAGCGGAAGTTTAAAGATGCTAAAGAAGAATCATTAGCAGATTGATTTTTGGAAAACATCTAAACTCAATCTTTATTGCGAATGCAATAAAACAAAATTTGTCAGGGAAATAAAAAAAATGGGGAAAATTTTTATACCAACTACAAATTTCTTTCTATTTATTAACTAGACAATTAAATCACTGAATCATTATTTACACGGTATACCGTATTGTTGTATTTCCTTATGTAGAAAAAAAATCGCTACCTTTTATTTATTTTTTTTTTAAAGGTGTGTAAATGTTTTCCGTCATTCCAAAAAAATTCTCATACACCTATTCTCCCGAATATGATAAATAATGATGATTTAGGTATAAAAATGTCAAAGTCAATAATAGTGTCACCATTTGAGCAACATTCATCAATTCTTTATTCCAGACTTTTTTAATTTCTCATTTGATGCATTTTATATGAGAAATTTTTTATTTCTTAATCCTTTTATTTTTTTAAATAGTTAAATTAACTAATAACATGAGCTAGAAATTATGCTGAAATGAATGTGCAGTACGTACCCTCCCCCTTCCCTATCTTTATCTGTAACGTAAATTACTAAAATAATAAAGATCTTAAATCTTTATTTTAACAGTAAAACATGTCATCGCTGCTAGTCAAATTTTACCTGAAACAAGAAGAAAAATTATTACAGACTTTTAAAGTTTCACATTTAATACATTTTCTAAATTAAATTTTATCATTATTTCGTAATTATTTTACTATTTAATGGTTAAAACAACCTGTAATATGATCAATTAAAATCAAAGCTCAACGCATAATTTCCTCACTTCTTAAAAAATAGTAAGGATCTTAAATCGCTATTTTAACAGTTTAAAAACCTGAACTAACGAGCTACTTCTTATCTTTTTTATTATTATTATTTCACTTCAAGTCTTCGGCAATTTTCATCGCGGCCAAAGCAGAAGATTGGCTTAATTAGTTTTCCACTTGAAGAGCCATGATCAATTACAAATTCATTCAGACATTGCGATAGGAGGACAGTTTTTAAGTTTTGATTTAGTAATTTTCTAATATTTTTTTTTCTTTTATCTTTACAAGAAGAAAATATTGGATGCGTAAAAGAAATTGAACTTCCGCTTTTTGATGTATTTATAAGTTTTAGAAGGTCCTGAACATGATTTGATTGTTTTTAGAAACTGTCTGTCTGTATGACTTTACAAGAATAAAAATGTTGGATTAGTGAAAAAAATTCGACTTCGGGGTTTCGGTATATTTCTACGTTTTAGAAGGTCCAGAACATGATTTGATAGATTTTTAAAAATGTCTGCCTGTGAGTCTTTACAAGAAGAAAGTATTGGATTCGTGAAAAAAGCTCGATTTCCGAATTTCGATGCAATTATACGTTTTAGAAGATCCTGAACATGATTTGATAGTTTTTAGAAAATGTCTGTCTGTGAGTCTGTTTGTCACTCTGTCACTCTGTGAGTCTTTATGTGACAAAAATTTTGTGGGCGTCTTTTTGTGGTAAAAAATTTTGTGTATCTCAAAAAGTAATGTATGGAATTTCACAAAACTTTAGATTCAGTTAGTCCTTGATATAAAATGTATCTGATTGGTTTTTGGTGCATATCAACTCAACATGTGGCTATGCTGCCTTATCCAATTTTTCCACAATAGCTCTATTTTAAGAACTAGTGCACGCATTTTCATAAAACTTTATATTCAATTAGTCCTTAATATAATTCGTTAATGACGAAATTTTTAGTGCAAATCGGTCAACAAATGACGCTGCCATGCTGCATTATTCATGATTATTGTAATTACACTATCTCAGGAACTAATGCAAGAATTTTCATCAAACTTCAGATTCAGTTAGTCCTTTATATAGATTACTGTTGTTTAATTTTTGGTGTAAGTATCACTAGAGATGGCGCTGCTGTGCTGCATTTTTCATGATTTCGCAATAGCTGTATCTCAAGAACAAATGCATGGATTTTCATCAAACTTCAGATCCAATTAGCACCTGATAAAAATTGATCATGGTTATTTTTTGGTGTACATCACTCAACACACAACATCACACACCTATAAAAACAGTCCAAATTTTTTTCAAGTTTTTTGCTTAGAACTTGCAGAGTTCTTATTATAAAATAACGTTCTTTTCCGAAAGTATGAGAAACAACATTGTACACAATACTCAGTAATCAGAATTAAATATTAATAAAAATTGTATGAAAAATAAACAGGTTTACCAAATATTTTTTAATTGTGCATGCGTCAATTCAATCAAAATATAATGTGCACAATGGGTTGTCTAAATGTATAGAGCAAATTCTATGAAAATTTTTTAAAAATAGCTTGAAAGTTCTGAAAGTTATTGTCGATAGAATAGGTTCTAAACCTGATGTTCCCAAAAGGAAGCACAAAAAGATGAGAAGCTGTATCCAAATATTAACACTAATCAACGGATATATGGATACAGCCCCTCATCTTTCTACTTCATTTTGAGAATAACGAATTTTAAGCTGATTCTATCGATGTTAATTTTCAGAATTTTCGAGCTATGTTTTTTTTTACTTTCAAAAAATTTATTCTATGCACTTAGATAGCAAATTATGCATATTACATTTTGATTGCATTCTCTCATGCGCGGTAATACGTTATTTAGTAAACTTCTTCATTTTTCATACAAATTTTATTATTTTTTAATTCTGAATACAAGGTATTATGGACAATGTTGTTTGTCATATTTTCTGGGGAAAAAGAATTATATTGAGAACTTTGCAAACTATGAGCAAAAGACTTGGCAAAATGTGGGACTGTTTTTATGAAAAGTATTAATTTCTCTACGCGTTCTGTACGAATTCTTAATTTTTCTACGAATACATATGCTATCCTCATAAAAATGAACACGGTTTATGACAATAAGTCACTTAATCATGTTGTACAGTTTGAACGTTTTTGCTACATTAGTTTTAACAGTGTTATCCAAAAGAAAATCATTTTTTTAAATTTGTATATGGTCACCTATGGAGTTTCGGTAAAAAAATAAGTATCGCGTAACTATATTACCTGCACTAATTTGTTTATACACCTGAAGTTTCAGGATAATTCCTCGTTTATTTTTCTAGATATTTAACAAAACTTTTAGAATCGAAAATGACTGGTTACCTTTGGTCTTAGACACTAATATAAATAATTCTCTAAATGAAACAATTTTTATAATTCAAAATTTAGATTATAAAGGGTTAAATTTTATAATTATTACATTTTTTGATACTTTTTAATGGTTAAAAAAATTAGTAATTTTAATGATCAGTTGTATGAAACTAAAACTTATCGCACAATTTTTATCTATTGTTTACCAATAAATAATATAATAAAGGTTTTAAGTCGTTATTTTAACAGTTACAAAAACTGAACTAACGAGCTTCTCCTTATGATTTTTTTTTCCATTTCCATCCATCGACTATTTTTATCGCGAGCAACTGCAGAACATGGTCTTCATTAGTTCCCCACTTCCAGCGACATGATCAGTTACAAATTCATTAAAACATTCATTTACTTTGCACCCCTGCTTCAGACTTCTACCATTCGGTAGAGAAAAATGAATGTTCAATGAAAAACACAAAAATCGATTCTACATTAAAGAGACACTGGAGCCGACAATTCTATTTTGAATCGATCCGCCGTATCGTTATTTTAGCATTCGAAAAGCAGATTCGGCTGTTCCGCGAAAGAAAGACATATTGGTAAAGCGCTGGCAACGAATTGATTGGGTAACAATCGATGCTGGTATATTAAAAAAACGAAATACAGCAATATTTCAACGGATAAAAATGATAAATTTTGAAAAAGTACATTGTTATAAGATTAGATCAAACCATATATAATGTAAAGGTTTAGGTGAAAGTTGGAATATCTGTCTTTAATGGATGCTTTGCCAGTGAGATGTATATAATAAATAGACGTCGCAATGGGAAATGATAGAGGTCCGTTGACCCTCCCTGGTTTTAAAAATTTAATTAACCAAATTTTCTTTTTCTCTGGGGATTTTCAAAGAAAAATAATTAAATTTGTTGTTAACAAGAGCCTAAAAATAATTAAACACTATAAGAAACAGCAATAAGAACTTTTCGTATCCAAAGTAAAAATTAATGACTAGTTTTGTGCTTCTTTTCATATTTATATTTTTATATTTAGCGAAAACTTAGGGTGTTTAACTACCCCGCCTCCCCAACCTTACAACTGATGAAATAAAAAAATTCAAATGCATGGTTGTAATAAAGATAAACAGCAGAAAAAGTAGTGTTTAATTATTTTAAGTTACTTGAAAAGAAAACACTTTTGTTATTTTTTTTTTTTTCAAAATTCTCACAGGAAAAGAAAATACAGTTAATTAAGTTTTAAAATCGATGAAAAGGCGACTGTCTTCCCTTTCGGACGAAAATGACAAAATAACAGATTTCTCAAATCCTCAAATTTCAAGAATCTGTAGTGCAATAGATGAAACATTAACATACACTATATGGCCAAAGGTTGGCCACTTGCGATTTTAGACGTTTTGTTACATTTCTAGAAAAATACTTGAGGAATTATTCTGAAACGCCAGGTGTGTAAACAGAATAGCACCTGTCATATATTTCTATGAAGATTTTTTCCCCCGAAATCCCATAGGGGACCATCAACAAATTGAAAAAGAACGAAGACCTTTTGGATAACCCTGTCAAAAATAATCTAGCAAAAGAGTTCAAACTGCACACTATACAGTGGCTTATTGTAATAAAATGAGTTCTTTTTTATGAAGATAGCATGCGTACTCGTAGAAAAATCAAGTTTTTTTTTTTAAACGGTCCCAAACTTTGCCAAATTTTTTACTTATAATTTGCAGATTTCTTAATATAAAAAAATAACATTTTCAGAAAAGATGAGAAACAACATTATACATAATACCCTTTGATCAGAATTAAAAAATAATAAATGTTGTACGAATAATGATCCAGATTATTAAATAATTTTGCACTGCACATGAATGAACACAACCAAAACATAATTTGAATAATGTGTTAGATAAATGTATAAAGCAACTTTTTTAAGATTCTCAAATCTTAGCCTTAAAAAGTCTGAAAATTATCGTTGCTAGAATAAGCTCAAAATCCGTTATTCAAAAATAGGGCAAAAAAAAAAAATGAGGGGATGTATCTATATGTGTCCCCTATGGGATTTCGGGAAAGATCTTCGCGGAAATATAGGATCTGTACTATTGTATTTATACACTTAGTGGTTTCAGAATAATTCCTCATGAAATTTTCTGGATATTTAAGATAACGTCTGAAATCGCAAGTAGCCAGTCACCTATAGCCATATAATGTACAAAAGAACGGAAAATACATTGGGACATTTTGATTAGCGATAACATTATGATAAGAAACAAACTGTTCATAAAACATTTGCTGGAATCCCATTAGGAAACTCTACGGTGCAGCATTTATTAATCTCCTTGTCACCTGTAATCTTCTCCTTAGTTTCAACAAATATTTATCTGCAAAGACAAAAAAGCTAGAAAACTTCTTAGAGCTCCGCAAACACACCAGCAAAATGACAAGTTTAGAAAGCCGTAATTTCCCCTGCCACTAAACTTGTCTTGTGTGTCAAAGTAATTGCTTGTTTCACACAGTTTTTCCTCAGGTTGACGTGCAGTCACTTTTAGTCTTTAGTAATAGATGTGGCTACTGCGAACTATATATTAATTAACAATTAGTCGTCTCTTTTTTTCAGAATTTACTAATTAAAGAGCGGAAAATTATTGATCATCTTAAGGCTGTACTCATACTTAACCCTCTCATGCATACGGCCCTCATATGAGGACAGATAATAATTACATTATTAACCCCTTCGCGGGGGAGCCTTTTACGAAATTTTTAATGTTTGTCACCGTTTTGTTGGTTTTTAAAAACAGAAATTTGTGCCTTATTAAATCGGGATAATGCTCTGATTAAATAAAGCAAATTTTCATTAAAATTTTGCTGGTGGGGATAAACAAAGATTCTTAAGTTTTTTAGCACACGTATACATGTCGGTCGTTCCCGAGGGGTTAAGTAAAAAAATTTTCAGCATTCATTTATGAAGATCTGATTTGTGAACAGATAATAGCTAACATGCAAATAATAAAATTATTTTATAAATTCATATTTATCACAAAAAAAAAGATTTTTTGTGAATAATGAAAGATAATAATAAATAATTTATGACTGACAGGGTTAAATAGGCCACTTTTTGACACATTTTTTGATTTACTTTTGTTTCTAAACGCATAAAATTAGCAGTTTTTTAAATCAAAAACAATAAAATCTAAAAAAAGTCTTCCATTAGATAAAGGCAAGGGATCTTTTAAGAAGAAATTATTCTAAAGTTATATTTTGGCACTGAATTTCTGGACGTGACAACTTAAAGGGGAGCGTCACAGGTTTGAAAAATCCCCTTTTAACAATAGATGGCGCTGAATTTCACTCGGAAAAGGCAATAGAGAATTACTGCTGTCAAACCCCGTTCGGCAGTCTAAATACGTCACTTCCTGTTCAAATCGAAACTCCGGTGAATAAGTGGAGAATTCAGATGTTAGAGGTAGAGAAGGAATGGGTGTAATTTAATCTTGCAAGGATCTTGGCTCTTTTGTTGCGCGAAAGGATAAGGGTAGAATAAAAAGAGAAAAAAGGTTGTTAGTAGTTTGGCTATTCGGGCCAGGGGCGTAACTACAGGGGGGGGGGTGAGACGCCCTCCCCCATATTCGGTATGCTCATTTCATTCAGTAAATTCACTTTCGTTCAAAAATTGCATCATTTCTCGTTTTTTTTTTTTTTTTTACCTTCTAAGAAATAAAAAAAATATTTTAAAAATATTACAAAAGCTATAACAATGTCAAAATGTATTTTAAATATTTTCATAATACTCATACCCCATTTTCACAATACTTATTACATTCGGTAATTTCACTTTCGTTCAAAAATTGCATTTCGTGCAGTTTTTTCGCTTGTAAGAATTTAAAAAAATATTACAAAACATAAGACAATGCTAAAACATATTTAACATTATTAAATAGCTTTAGAATACTTATATTTCACATTCGGAAGGCTCATTACATTCGGTAATTTCATTTTATTCAAACAGTGCATCATTTCGCTCTGCATTTTTCCTTTCTAAGATTTTTTTTAATCAAATTTATTACAAAGCATAAAAAAATGTCAAAATATATTTAAAACTATTAAATATTTTCGGAATACTCATACCCCATGTTCGGAAAACGCATTGCATTCGGTAATTTCCTTTTTGTTCAAAAATTGCATCGTTTCGTGCTGTATTTTTCCGTTCTAAAAACGTTAAAAAATATATTTAAAAAACTAATATGACACATAAAACAATGTGAAAACTGATGGACAAAAATCGACAATATTTATTATTAAATATTTTAGAAATACTCATAACATTCGGTAATTTTACTTTCGCTCAAAAATTCCATCATTTCACCTGTATTTTTCCTTTTAAGAAGTTCTTTATATGTATTAAAAATTATCGCAAAACACATTTAAAACTATTAAATATTTTGAAAGTACTCATATCCACATTCGGAATATTACATTCGATAATTTATTTCGTTCAAAAATTGCATCATTTTGCCTGTATTTTTTCTTTGTATGAATTTTTGAAAATATATTAAAAAACTATTCCAAAACATAAAGCACTGTCAAAACATATTTAAAACAACTAAATATTTTAGAAATACTCATACCCCACATTCCAAAAACTCATTACATTCGGTAATTTCACATTCGTTCAAAAATTGCATTATTTCGCACTGTATTTTTCTCTTCTAAGAATGTTTAAAAAATTATTAAAAACATTATTACGAAACATAAAACAATGTAAAAATTGATTGACGAAAATTGTCAATGTTTAAAACTTAAATATTTTCGGAATACTCATAACATTCGGTAATTTCACTTTCGCTCAAAAATTCCATCATTTCACCTGCATTTTATTTTTCTAAGAATTATTTTTAATATATTAAAAAATTATTCCAAAAAGGTATTTAAAACTATTAAATATTTTCAAAATACTCATACCCCACATTCGGAATACTCATTAGATTCGATAATTATTTCGTTCAAAAATTGCATCATTTCGCCTGTATTTTTTCTTTCTGAGAATTTTTTTTATTATATATATATAAAAAAAAAAAAATTACAAAACATAAAACAATGTCAAAACTCATTTAAAACTATTAAATATTTTCGGAATACTCATATTCCGCATTCTAAAGACTGATTACATTCGGTAATTTTGCTTCCTTTCAAAAATTGCATCATTTCGCGCAGTATTTTCCCCATCTAAGAATTTTTAAATTTTAATAAAAAAATTATTACGAAACATAAAACAATGTAAAAACTGATAGACGGAAATTGTCAAAATTTAAAATTATTAAATATTTTCGGAATACTCATACTCCAAATTCGGAATATTCGGTAACTTCACTTTTGTTCAAAAATTGTATCATTTCACTTGTATTTTTTCTTTCTAAGGATTAAAATAAAAAAAAGTATTACAAAACATATTTAAAACTATTAAAATTTTTCAAAATACTCATACTAGAAGACTCTACGGACCGAAATTTCCAGGCTCAAGACCGGTCCGATGAATATAAAAAAAATCGGTCTGGGCTGGTCCGAACGAAAAAAAATATTGGTCCGACCCGGTCCGATATACTAGCTAAATTTTAATGGATATTTTAAAGTCGATAGCGGTTATTTTAGTGACTATATTTTTTCATCTTTTTTAAAGTCAACCTCCCCTGTAAGTATCGGTGCAAGGAAGGCCCCCATAATCATTTATGCCCAGCCCCCCCCCCCCCCCAAATTTGTAAATCGGTCCCACCTGTTTATCGCGCGAAAAAAAATGTGAATTTCGTTGACCGGGCATGGAAAAATTGAAATTATCGTCTATCGGAGATGGAAAAATAGCGAGTTTTGTCTTCGAAAACTCTCGAATTTTGTCTATAGGTCTCCGAAAAATCGCGAATTTTGTCGATCGAGCACGAAAGAAATCAAACTTTGTCAATTTGGGATGAAAAAAAAAAAAAAAAACCTGCGAATTTCGTTGATAGGGCAAGAAAAAAATGGTCAATTTCACCGATCAGGCACAGAAAATCATTAATTTTGTCGTTGGAAAAAGAAATATCGCGAATATTGTCGATCGGCTTCGTAAAAAGCGCGAATTTAGTCAATCGGGAACGGAAAAATTACGAATTTCGTCGTGTGGGCACGGAAAAATCCCGAATATAGTCTATCGCTTTCGAAAACTGCGCAAATTTAGCCGATCGGAAATGGAAAATTCGCGAATTTCGTCGATTAGGGGAAAAATCACGAATTTCGTTGATATGACACGTAAAAATTGCCAATTTTGTCGATCGGGAACGAAACTGTCGCGAATATTTATAGTCAGTTTCATAAAAATAGTAAATTCGGGCGATGAGGTACGAAAAACTCGTGAATTTTGTCGACTCGGAATGAAAAAAATCGGTAATTTTTTGATGGGGCACGTAAAAACAGCAGATTTTGTTGATGGGGCGCGGAAAACTAGAAAATTTCTTTGAGTGGCTGCTGAACAATTTTGAGTTTCATCAGTATATCGTGAGAAAAAATCGCGGATTTCATCAGTTTGCGGTGGAAAAAAATGCACATTTTTTGTAACGACTTAATTACACTCTGTTTTATATGAAAATAAAAAGTTTTGGTTAGAGGGACAAAGAGCCAACTTGGGCGACACATAATTACACGTATAATCAATTAATAACTATACATATTTTTACGTATATGTATTATTTATTTATTTATTTATTTTTTTTTTTAAGTTGACACTTTTATTTTCGATTTCGGCAAAAAAAAAAAAAAAAAGAAAAAGAAAAAAAAAGCTCAAATTAATGAAGCTAGAAGCATAAAAGTTAGAGAGAGGGAGGGGACTTATGACGTAAGCGTGTACTAAGAAAGGATTTTTAAAAATCCCTGGTCCCAAAGAGAATTAAAGGAAGGGGGTCGAAAATTATAGACTTTATGGCCATCTTATTATATTTATTATACGGAACCCTCTAAATGCGAGTAATACTTACATTTGACCGTTTATTTTTTACGAATGTCAAAAAGTCGCCCTGGAACTCGAAATATTTTTTAAAAAAATTTAATTAAAAAATCAAAAATTGCTAGGTGAATTCCGAATAAATATTATTCAAAAGAGAAAAAATATGTACTGAGCTAAAAAAGAAACGAACTCGAAACATTTTTAGTAATATGGAAACAAAGCTGTATAGCGCGCGCACAGAAGAGAGAGGGAGGGAGGGAGGGAGAAAAGGCATAAAGAATATGAATGTTTCTCAAATTCAAATTGCCAAACGCTTAAAAAAAATATTTCATTTTTTAATAAAAACAAAAGATTTTGCATAAAAAGTTAGCCAAAGTTGGTGTTTTAAAAATCACAAACCGAGAAACCAGAAATTCTGTGAGACTAATTTTTTAATTTCAAATCCCACAAACCCAAGAAATCCAACTATCGAAATCTAAAGAGGAAAACAATACTGAAACTTCACTATTTTGGATCCGTGGACTAGGAAAGAAGGAAAATTTTACAATTTTGATGTTAAATAGCGTCCTCCGATTCTTTTTTTCAAAAATGGGTTGGACTCCAACTCTGCAGCCCTGATTATAATCCAGTACAATGATTTTATGTTAAATAATGAGTCAGAAATTTTCGCGTTGTTAAATGGGATTTTTTTTATTTTATTTTTTTGAGAATTTTATAAAATTTAATCAAAAAATGCCTTGAGCGCACGTTTTCTCACATCTTTGCTGGAAAATTGCGCATGTCTAGTCAATGTGTTTTTTCTAAGCAAAATGAGCCGAGTAAAAAGAAAAATAATAATAATGATAAATAATAATTCCATGAGCATTTGATTTGATTGGAGATGTTCTTTTAAAATAAGGTAAATTTTTAGCAGTAATCTACCCAAAAATTAGTATATTTTAATTTATATTTCAGGCAAATCAGTGCACTGTAAAATGTTATTCCAGCTTATCAATGGTGTAGTCGTAAAATAATCAGAGGGTATACGCTCTAAGCAGAGGGTATACGCTCTAAGCAGAGGGTATACACTCAAAGCAGAGGGTATATCCTAGAATAAATGTTGCAGTTTTCATGAGAAGCAGGGAGATACGGTATTCCTTTTAAAAATCCAGCAGATATACGGTGTATACCCCATATACTTTTCACTGCATTCCTGGAGCTTATCAAAGAAAAGTTCCACCAGAGAAAAATGCAAAATGGTTTCCCCGTATTTATAAAAAAAATGATCATTCAGAGGTTACTTCAGTCAAACAAAAAGACTCATTTGCCAATGCTAATCCTAAGGAAAAAATTTATAAAAAAATAACTCAGTTGCATTTCAATATTTTTAAACTTTTTTTTTTTTTTTTTTGCATTGAATAACTGAGACCGATCCGTACAAAGGCCATTTCTTATTTTATCGATTTCATTTACGGGTATTTTTAATGAGGACATTTTCATTTTCGGAACCGCTTTTGAAACTTTTGGGGTTCTTTTGAATTTCTCGATTTTCCACAATTCTTTGATGAAAATTGCGGTTTTTCTCTGATCTTTTCACGCAAATTTCGTTACTTTTTCTTTTCTTTGACGAAATAAGAGTTTTTTTCTGCGACCTTTTAATAAGATATGCATTTACTGCAATTTTTTGACGAAATTCGCGTTTTTTCAGCTATCCATTCTCGAAATTATCAATTTTTTGTGTGAACAATTAAAAAAAAATTATACTTTTTAGCGTCCATTATTCGAAATTCGCGATATTTTACACTGAAACTTTTTTAGGTTCGAATTTTCCCTCTGTTGACCAATTTTATTTTTAAATTTTCGTCCTGAATGTTTTAATTTTTTGGAAAATTTGAAGTAAATCACATGGAAATTCGTGATTTTTTTCGCATTCGATTGACGAAGGTTGCTATTTTAAACTTAGAGGACTATTACATTTTTGAAAAATTTCTAACATCTTTTATTCCTAGAAAATGAATACTTTTTTTTTTCTAACTTCCTATTTTCTCCAAAGCGTACGAAACATGAAATCGGTTTCTGTGCATTCGCGAACTCTGGGAAGAAAAAAAATTGAGTTTTTGATGGGAGTTCTTTCTGATTTTTAATAACTCAATTATTTATCATAAATTTTTTAAATTCTGAGTTTAGGTACATTAGGAGAGGTCTTGAACAATCTTCCTTTAATTTTTCAGACTTACAAATGCGATAAATTTTTGTAGCCATCCCCCAAACACAGAGGGAAACATTTTTTAATTAGTATAAGATAATGTTAAAACTGTTGTTAGCTTTCGTTTTTTCAAAAACTAAAACAAAATCACTTCACCTTTTTTTTTTTTCATTCACGTATAAAAACATTTCATATTTATTTACTTAGAAGGTGTCACAAATAAAAATTAAAGAGTTGACATGTTTCGGTTCATTAATAAGAACCGTATTCATAACATATAAAATCAGTAGAAAATTAAATGACACTGGATATAAATATAATTTTATTAAAATTATATTTATATCCAGTGTCATTTAATTTTCTACTGATTTTATATGTTATGAATACGGTTCTTATTAATGAACCGAAACATGTCAACTCTTTAATTTAATTTTTATTTGTGACACCTTCTAAGTAAATAAATATGAAATGTTTTTATACGTGAGTATAAGATAAGTTTTTACGTTTATGGAATTTAAAATGACACAAACCCAAACGAACATTGAAAACTCAATATGATAGCAGATTTTCCTATTTCCCTTTAGAGAAACCACTCTATGGTTACATAATTCTAATTCTTCATCTCAATACATAAAAACTTATTAAATGGAATTTGTTTTATAAACCGTTATAAAACAAATTATGTTCTTCATATTTCTGCCTCTAATGACTATTCGCAATGACACTCAATGTTGTTCTATGGTCACTGTCAATTACTAGTGTGTATAACTGATACCTTGAAATATAGGGCTATATTAGCCAGGTGTATTCATATAATCATGCAGTAGATTATCACAGTAATGAAAACCTCGAAATGTAGTCAAGAGATCCACCCCACATGCATCCAAACAATTCTAAAATGAAAAGGGGCTAATAGGTTCATCATTTTTGATGAGATACACATCGGAAATTATTGATATGAACGAAAAAATTTCATTGCTGGATATTTGAAATAATCCAGTGTTTATTCTTGTTTGCAGTCTAAATATAGCACATAAAGGGTAAAATAAAAAAGAAGAGAAAATCGAAATATAAAATTGGCCCTTAACCACAGATTAATAGAAAAAACTGGAGGGGCAAGAGGTAAGTCTTGCCCCTGCTCCAGGAAAACTAGAGGGAAATACGCCCCCCTTCGCCCTTGTCAGATTACGCCCATGGGTAAACGGTTTGTTTATTAGGTAAGTTGTAAATATCTTATACCGAAGTTTCCAAGGATTTATATATTTAAAATATTGTATTCTGATTAGAGGTCTGCACGGGCCGGGCTCGGGCCGATTTTCAATAATTTCATTCGGGCCGGGCTCGGGCCTTACTTCTGAAGACTCGGGTCGGGCCGGGCCGAGCTCAGGCCTTAATTTTTTTGCTGGAGTATCGGGCCGGGGCTAACTTTTTTTCCCGTACGAAGCCGAGACTGATTTCATTCTTCCTAGTTTTACGGACCAAAATAATCAGTTCCTATTGAATCTTCTTATATGAAAATCCTTTTCTCGACTCTTCATAAAATAAGTAAAATTTGGCTTTGTCCAAAAATTTTTGCAAAAAAGGCATATACTTTTAAGCCGTCATTATTCTACAACTGAACATTAGAATTTATTCCTTTTAAAGTATCGTAGATTACTAGGCGTTTTAAAATAGAATTAAACAGATTAAAAAAAAAAAAAAAAAAAGACATGATTATGACAGAATTTTCTTTTAAACTGAAAACTGCAAGTTTCTTTTAAACTGTTCATCCATGCAAAATGAATACAACAGTACGCGAGAAAAAAAAAAATATACTAAATATTTACATCTGTTAAGAAGGGAACGTATTTTTTTTTTTCTTCTAAAGAGATTCCGTATTAGGAAATTTTATTTTTACCGTATACCATTTTTTAGATTTTTTTTGTCTCCATTACATGGAATATGATTAATATTATTAATGATAAATGAAACATTTCTATACAACAAACAAAGGTTCATTAAAAACATAAATATCTCAGCCTACGGCATTTCTGCATAAATGGAGATTACAAACATGGAAAAAAAAACAGAGACTAATATAAGTTTATTTGATCAGAACTCTTCCGTAAGAGTAAAGATCAATGTTCTGTAGAAATTCATTCGAGTCGGGCCAAATTTTAAACTTTTTTCCGGAACGGGCCGAGTTCGGGCCGAAATTTTAACTTTCGGGCCAATATTTTTTTTGTTTGGGCCGGCTGGGCCAATATTTCTTTAGTTCGGGCCGGGCCTGGAAATTTTGGCCCGTGAAGACCTAATTCTGATTGCAAAAAATATTTGACTTGACATTTTTCTTGTTTTAGATTGCTTTTAAAGAACGAGTTTTTCGGATTTCCAAAAATTATGTTCGCAAAATCTTTAAAATATGACACAGTCCGCCAAAAAAATTCGTTCTCTGCAAGCAATCTAAAACAAGAAAAATGTCAAGTCAAATATTCTTTGCAATCAGAATACAATATTTAAAATACATAGCCCTTGGAAACTTCTGTATAAGATTTTTACAGTTTACCTAATAAACAAACCGTTTACCTCATAATTCTATCAATCTTTATTTCTGAGAAATTTAATTTTGAAATCGGGGTCTTATTTGCTGGACACCCTGTATATTTAATTTCTTTCATACGATTAATATTAGCGACTGAGTCTTAGTTTCTTCGGAAAAACTTAGTACAAGAAAATTTTCTACAGCAAAGCACTCCACAAACAGACAAATAGTGACCCTTTCTCCCACCAAAAGGTCAATGTCAAAGGTCAACTGGGCTCTTCCCACAGAGAATGCCTGCGGATTTTCCCCTCTGTCAAGAAACAGGAAGTGTTTGGGTTTATTAGAAATTGCAGGAATCTTTCATTTTTGCCGTGGAATTTTACGAATAAAATCAAATTTCGAGGAAACAAAATGTCTTATTGAGGGATATTTCATATAATATCGTCCAGGAAGTATTCTTTAATAAATTTATAAGAGAAATAATTATAACAATTGACAGGAAAATGTATAAAAACTAAAAAAATAGCCGCTTTGATGGTCTTTACGAATGAGCGATAGTACCTCTATTGCCACCTGGATATTGTTGATGGAACTAATGTCAGAAACTTTAAAATTTAATTTAAAATAGAAGGCCGCACTTTTCTTTTATAAAATTTTGCCAAGTTAAAGAAATAAGTTATATAAATTACCAAAAAATTTTTTAAACAAATTGGTTGAATAGCAAATGAGTAATACTGTTTGTAAAAATACAGTATGGGGAGTATAGGTCAAAATACAACTGATGGTTACTCTTAAGAAAGATCTTTAAGAGACATTACTCGTTAGCTATAATGCATTTACAAAAAAGTCGGAAATTGAGCATCAATTGCGGCAAATGAGGTGCGTCGTAACCATCACTTGTTTTATAAATATTCAGATTTTGGTGCAATAGATGTTGCCCTATTATGGAAAAATGTGTACATGAATGTATAAGAATTGTTATATGAATACAAAATTTATTACGATTATATAGCGGGTGATCCAAAAGTCTCGATGAACTTTAAAAATGAATAATTCGAAAACGAATCAAGATACAATGATACGGTTTGCACCAAACAGATTGAAAAGAAATCGGGTTTTGTGCAACAACAAAAAAGAATATATATATATATATATATATATATATATATATATATATATATATATTTTTTTTTTTTTTTTTTTTTTTTTTTTTTTTACGACCAACAAATGATGCTATAGCGTTTTATTGCACCAAAAGATGATTTGCAAAGAAAAAAAATGTTGTTAACTTACAAGATAGCTTAGTTACAGTTAATTAGTACTACAGTAAGTGTTCAATGTGCTGTCCATCATTCATAAGTGCAGCTGTAAGACTAGGCACCACACCATTCGCAGCATTTAGTAGCATTTCTTGCGTTATGGCAGACACATTTTGGCGGATGGCATTTTTCAGTGCTGCTAGTGATGCCGTTGTTCGCCAACAGAATTATATTTTGTCGTTGCTACACAAAATACGGTTTCTTTTCCATCCGTTTGGTGCAAACCATATCTTTGTATCTTGATTCGTTTTCGAATTATTCATTTTTAAAGTTCGTCTTGACTTTTCGATCACCCGGTACATTAAATTCATTAATACGTAAATAATAGGACTCCATCTTAAATAGGATGTAATCACTGTGAAAACTTAGAATAATAATCTATGCTTTAATATCATTGGATTAATTACATAAGACAGGATTTAATTGAATGAAGAAAGCTTTTATTGGTTCAATACTATATCAACTTTGATTCTCATCTACAATTTCTGCTTCAATTAATTAATAGGTGTAAAAACGAGTTAATCCCGATCATGATTTTTATTAAAATCAATAGTTGCTATTACTGCGCATCCTTCCGGTAGAATATTTCGAAATTTCAGGACTACTCTGTTTGCCATAGCCAAAAATATAAATATGAAATTTGGCTCAACTCTTTGCATAACATCATATACTTTTCAATGGTTCATTTATGAAAAGGGTACAAAAATCACTATTACAACACCCCTTACCGGCAGATTTTTTTTCAAATTTAGAGAGGATATAACCAAAATTTACACAAAAGATTTGATTGAATTCTATGCATAACTTCATTCTTTTCTATGGTTCAATAACGAAAAGGACCCAAAAATCACCCTTACAGCATCTCCTTCCGGCGAAATATTTCCAATTTCAAAGAGGACCCGCTTGCCGCAGCCATAAACATATGTATGAAGTTTGATTCAATTCTATTCATAACTTCATGCACTTTTCAGTGATACAATAATTAAAATGTCATAAAAATCGCCCTTACACCCCCCCCCCCTACCAGTGAAATATTTTTAAATTGAAGGAGGAATTTCAAGTCATAGCCAAAAACATACACATAAACTTTATTCGAATTTTATTTTTAATTTCACACATTTTTTCGATGGTAACATAGCGACATACGAACAGATATGCATTTTCTATAAGCATGTTTTTTATGATCTCTGACTCCTAAAACGTGTAAATCCGAACAAAACCGAAAGTTGTAAAAAATTTCCATTACAGTCCTTTCTTCTACCGAAGATAGAAGAAAATAAAAAATAACACACAATGTAAAGAGGAATAATTTCAATCCTTTAAATGGCACATTGCAGTCACATGATATATGTAAATTTCATAGTTTTAAATAACCTTAGCGATAATATTGTTTTCTATTTTTGTTATCGGATAAAAAAGCTTCGGCGAAATGCTTAAATTCAAGGAAAGTATGCCTAAAAATTTTACATATCTACCTTTGAACTACAAAAGACAAAAAAGTGAACGTCAGCTCTCAGATTTTTTTTCTTAAGAGTGCTTCAAAATTTCTAGCCACGGGGGAAAATGAATCTTTCATCACTTCTGTAGAATCGTTGCTTTAAAAAATAATAGTTTATTCTACCAAAATGAAACTTCTCACGCTTTCTATCGGTTTTTTACTCAATTTACTATTTAATTTGTTATTCAAATTTTTCGCAATAACTTTTAATATGCGCGCAGAAATACTA
This sequence comes from Maratus speculifer, assembly GCA_964019185.1. Classification (NCBI taxonomy): domain Eukaryota; kingdom Metazoa; phylum Arthropoda; class Arachnida; order Araneae; family Salticidae; genus Maratus; species Maratus speculifer. Next base: position 58,008,470 of record OZ025295.1, read on the forward strand.
TTTTAGTTTTTAGGAGAGATCGACTGAAAATTCGCTTTCGCTTTCGTTTTTGATCAAAAATAGGAGTTTCGCCGAAAATTCGTCTTCGACGTAATTTTTAAACAACCTTTACTCAAAAAAAAAAAAAAAAAAAAAAAAAATGTGTGGCAATCGGGGACTGCCGCGATAAAGCTATTGCATAGCATTTTTTATCAACTTATGCAAAAATACAGTGTCAATATCTGCCGAAGTCTATCGGAGGATACCGTGCCGAAGTCTGCCTAACTGAAACGTCGTTAGCCATAGTGTTAGGATTTTTTCTCGTTACGGAATTCCTAGATTCGGTCCCCGCGATAAAAGCTATGCAATAGCTTAATAAATTACCAAACAAAATTTGTTCGCGCTACGAAAATTAGATCGCGAGTTCTAAACATTTTAAATTTTTCTACCCTCATGGTGCGGGGGAGGGGGGGGGTCTCCTGTCACCAAAAATTAACACTGTCTCATAATAAATTACCAAACAAAATTTGGCCGCGCTACGAAAAGTAGATCGCGAGTTATAAGAATTTAAAATTTTTCAACCCTCACCGTGGGGAGTCTCCTGTCACCAAAAATTAACGCTGTCTCATAATAAATTACCAAACAAAATTTGGACGCGCTACGAAAATTAGATCGCGAGTTATAAGCATTTTAAATTTTTCGACCCTCACCGTGGGGGTCTTCTGTCACCAAAAATTAACAATGTCTCATAATAAATTACCAAACAAAATTTGGCCGCTCTACGGAAATTAGATCGCGAGTTATAAGCCTTTTAAATTTTTCGACCCTCACCGTGGGGGTCTCCTGTCACCAAAAATTAACAGTCTCATAATAAATTACCAAACAAAATTTGGCCGCGCTACGAAAAGTAGATCGCGAGTTATAAGAATTTAAAATTTTTCGACCCTCACCGTGGGGAGTCTCCTGTCACCAAAAATTAACGCTGTCTCATAATAAATTACCAAACAAAATTTGGACGCGCTACGAAAATTAGATCGCGAGTTATAAGCATTTTAAATTTTTCGACCCTCACCGTGGGGGTCTTCTGTCACCAAAAATTAACAATGTCTCATAATAAATTACCAAACAAAATTTGGCCGCTCTACGGAAATTAGATCGCGAGTTATAAGCATTTTAAATTTTTCGACCCTCACCGTGGGGGTCTCCTGTCACCAAAAATTAACAGTCTCATAATAAATTACCAAACAAAATTTGGCCGCGCTACGAAAATTAGATCGTGAGTTATAAGCATTTTAAATTTTTCGACCCTGACCGTAGAAGGTCTCCTGTCACCAAAAATTAACACTGTCTCATAATAAATTACCAAACAAAATTTGGGCGCGCTACGAAAATTGGACCGCGAGTTATAAGCATTTTAAATTTTTCGACCCTCACCTTGGGGGGGGGGGGTCTCCTGTCACTAAAAATTAACACTGTCTCATAATAAATTACCAAACAAATTCTGGCCGCGCTACGAAAATTAGATCGCGAGTGATAAGCATTTTAAATTTTTGGACCTTCACCGTGGGGGGGGGGGTCTCCTGTCACCAAAAATTAACACTGTCTCATAATAAATTACCAAACAAAATTTGGCCGCGCTACGAAAATTAGGTCGCGAGTCATAAGCATTTTAAATTTTTCGACCCTCACGGTGGGGGGTCTCCTGTCACCAAAAATTAACACTGTCTCATAATAAATTACCAAACAAAATTTGGCCGCGCTATGAAAATTAGATCATAAGAAACATAAGTTTGAGACTTGATATCCTAATATCTGAAAAATACCGCGTCAATGTCTGCCGAAGTCTACCGAAGGATACCGTGCCGAAGTTTGCCGAACTGAAACGACGTTAGCCGAAGTGTTAGGTTTTTCCGTTACGGAAGTGTTAGGTTTTCTCGTTACTTAATTTCTAGATTCGGTCGCTGCGCTCAAAGCCCGTGATAAAAGCTATGCAATAGCTTAAAAAGAGTAATTGAATTTTGCTATTGAGACAGTTAAAGATGTCTGCGAAATCCTGACTTCTGCATACTAATATTATTTTTCTGATTTTTGACGTCATGAATTTTAATTTGCATATGAGTGGTGTTTTTTGTTGTTGTTGTTGTTGTTTTTTGTTTGTTTGTTTGTTTGTTTGTTTGTTTGTTTCCAGCCACACTCTAAATTATGGATGCTTTATTTTATATTACTTATCGATGTAAGTATTTGCGTAATTTCGTTAAAACCATGTGCTTCCCTAACTGTGTTTAACAGTGTATTTGCACTAAGCATAAAATTTTTAACATGCAAATATTTTACCTAACTATATGAATTTTAAAGGCTTAAAGGGTTAAACGAAACTTTTCCGTTTATTCACTCATTTTAAAACTTAGTTATTATTAAATAAAACTGCACTCAAGATGTATTAAATAAAAGTTACAGTAAAAGAAACATCAGTATTCATAGTTACAGAACGGGAACTGTTCTTTTCTAATACCATTTTACTTAATTTTAAAAGAAAACTGCACTCAAGATTTTGTGTTAAAATAAAAGTTGTAGGGGAAAAAACACCAGTTTATTCATACATACAGCACGGGGTAAGTTCTCTTTTAATGTCACTATGCTTAGTTAAATTAAGAAAATTACACTCAAGTTTTTGTATTAAAATAAAAATCATGTTAAAAAAAACCCTCAGTCTATCCCTATGTAGGGGACGGATACAGTTCTATTTTGGTGTCATTTTACTTGCGTCATTTCTCAAAAATGGTTAACCAATTTTGAATGTAATTTTAATATTTTGTTCGTAAGCGTAAGGGAATGTACGACAATGTAATATTGTATTCTATATTGTATTATTGTATTATAATGTAATGTAATGTAATTTATACTGTAAATAAAATTACCTATTTTTTCAATTAATAATCTTAAAATAGTCTTGCATTGTGTTTGTAAAAAGAGTTTATAAGTTTTATAAAATATTCATATTGTAAAGGATTTTTTTTTTCAGTTTATTTTAATTGAATCCTATTTGTCCAATTATTAAAAATAGCTGGTTATACTGAGTTACATGAATATTATCTTATGAGCAGAGCTGCATTCTTGTAAAATCCTGCATGTACTTATAATTTAAAATTAGTAAAAATTAAATATAAAAGGCCTATTAAAACATAATCTGAAAGTTCAGGAGAAATATTATTTTTTACAAAAACTACAAAAGCAATTTTGTTTAAGAGAAAATTTTATAATAAGTATTTCAAAAATATTCTTTGTTGTAAATTAATTTTCTAAAGAAGCAAAATTTAAAAAAAAAATTAAAATTTTTGTTTATACATTTGCACAAATGGCTTCAAAACTTTTAAGATAATAAACTATCAAATTATCCAAACTTTTTACATCTTAAAATAGCCTGGCAGCTTAGTACATTAATGTACCTTTTTACTGAGTCTGTTGCTACTTTACAGAAAGTTATTCATGCTCAAAAAAGTTTTAAACAGACACTAGATTTTCTTAATGGATTATTTTTTCCAAGATACGTTAATCCATTAAATTGTGACAGTATTTTTACCAATCAGTTTAACGATTGATAAAACAACAAATACAAAAAAGTATCTGCATGAAAATTATATTTGAATGCCTAACATATTTATTTATTTTATGCATTGGAAAAAAAATCAGCATTTCAAAATTTTCTTACTTGAACTTTTAAATTTACAAAATATCTCGCAGAAAAAGTGGGATTTAAACGCTTTTAGACGTAGAATATATATATACATTAGATTCTTTTATTTGAGTTTTAAAAAAATGAATCCTAAACTTCATATTTTTGTTTAATAGATCAAACATTGTTAATGCTTCATAATTTTGTTATTCAATTTTCTTCTCTTTAATTTTGAACGCATTCTTATCGTAAAATTCCCTATGCATTCTTACATGAATATTAATAAGGATAGTTTTTCCTTGTTGCAATGAAGAGCAGATAATTTCTACTCACTGTCGCAAGAGCAAAATTAGATTTTAATAACTAGATTGTGATTTAAAGATTTAATATTTTTTCTTTGTTAAAAATAAAATTCTTTAGCAGGAAAATGATTTTGTCGTTTTATTTATTTATTTATTTATTTATTTATTTGTGTGTGACGTATAATCAACAATAAACCATGTATGTATCCATATTTATTTTTAATTATTATTCCAAATGGTCCTATGAAAAGTATCAATGAATTAAAGTTAAATAAAATTCAAATTTAATCTAAATGTAAGTGAAAAACCCAATTTTCAATTGCATATCTATAAATGAAAGCTCTAAAATTCATACAGACTATGGGATGTATAAATAATTACAGATCTTGCAAGATTATACAAATCATGTTTAATATGTGATCTCGCTTAATATGCGATTTTTGTACGGGGATTTAAAATATATCGTTTGCATTTCAGTACATTTACATTTTTTTCTCCATTGAATAGATAAGCTTGATTTCTACCTCAGCCCTTCTTTATTTTTTCGATTTTCTTTGTAGATTTTTTTAAACAGTACGCTTTTATTTTTGGAATCGGTTCCGAAATTGAAAAAAATATCTGTAAAATAGATAATGCAAAAAACGCCCTTTGTTCAATTCGATCTCACTAGTCAATGCAAAAAGAATTGCTCAAAAATACTGAAATGCAAATGAGATTTTAAATATTTCTTCCAAAGGATTAGCATTTGCAAGCGGATGTTTTAAGGTGACTGAAGTAGCCATTATTCTAGATTCAACTGTATATAGAATCAGTTATACATTTTTAAATTTTCCTACTTGTTTAAGCTAATTTTATCTGTTTTAAATTATTTTATTTAATCTTGGAATGAAAAGCAAATTCATTTTATAAACAACAAAATAAAAAAAATTAAAAATAGCGCCATTTTTCAAATGCAATAAAGAAATGCGACGAAAGAGAAAGTTCTTTTAAATATTTTTAATCATCCTTTCTTTAAATTTTTATGAAAATAAATATTCTGTGTTCTATTCTCTGGAGATTTTTTGCTCTCTGGAAAAATTACTTTTATATGCAAAAATAAAAAGAAGAAAAAAGTTGAAATTTTTCATTGCCGTCAAAACATACTCCTTTTTTTTGCAGCAGAGACGAGACTTGAATATTTGAAGTGCTTATTCGGCTCTCTTATAAGCAGGAATAAACAAAGGAATAATGGTTTACAAAAATTTTAAAGGAGGAACAAAAGTTTTATATATTTTTTATTAACATTGTCTTTGAAATATATAATTTAAGCAAAGAGGGTGGGCGGATGAAATGAGAATAATATTACCTTCGCTTTAAGACATTTCTGGATATGTCAAGGTTTGTGGGTAAATGACTTGAATGTTTTATTAGAAAAATTCTTGAATTTTTAATTAATTAAACATTGAAATTGCTCCAAATTGCACTTTTGTATAAGGGATTCGTACTGATTTTAAGGCGATAGATGATGCTGTCAGTCTAAACCAGCTATACTCATTTTCTGCGCCCCGGCGACAGTTTTCGTGCAGCCCAATACACATAATCATTAGCCATATTTATACAGGTAATTGAGATGAGCATAAAAAAGTATTTATGATTTTCAGCGTCGTTTTATCAATTTTTCGTGGGAAGATAATTATATATAACAAACAGGTTTTAACTGAAAATTGTATTACAAATGATTTCTTTTGTCAAAAAATGTTTTTGCATGTTGTCCTATTTGTTCTATAGTGGTGTACACGTTTCTTTATCTTCAACTATAATAAAACATCATTCGAAATCAAATTTGCACTGTATATTTCTATATATCTTTTTTTCATTGAGCAAAATATGGATTTATTAGAGAAAATCTCCTTGGAAATGTTGCATTGTTAGAAATGTATGTTTCTTGTCTATTATGTAGCTAATTCTACTCTTTAGGGCATAGTTTTTGTTACGGGAAAAAAATAGCGCCGAAAACATTTTACAGTACTAATATCAAACAGCATAATTTATTATTTGGAAAGAGTGGTGCTAAATTGTTTTATGATATTTTGACTCATGTTCTATCCAAGGGCTAATAGTAATATTAACTTTGTTATATTGCATTATTAGAATACTTGTGTTATTTTAATTTTAAAAGTGTGTTGCCTTCCGCCTAGAGTGGAAAACTTCTATTTGTGGCCCACCTAAAGTCTGAAAATTATGTCTGCGGCAAGAGTGAAAAAAAGGTTGAGTATGACTGGTCTAACCTATTCATTAATATGAAATAATTTTTAATTTATAATTTATAACCAATAATGCTTGTTTTTTATCAGAAGTTCAACTAAAAATATTGGACATTGTTTTTTTTTTTTTTTTTTTTTTTTTTTTTACAACAGTTTATCTATCTCTTTTTAAATCAATATCTAGTATTTTCTATATTTATTATTATCATTATTATTATTTATTTATTAGAAATCTTTTTTTTAGAAGGTCGAACAAAGGTCGGGAGTTTCAGAAGGCCGTAGCTTCCTCTACAAAAATTCAGAACTTTAAATGGAGGCTTTCGACTTCTGCGCTAGTTGGATCTTGTCCTACAGTCCTCTAAATTGAAGAGATTTTTCATTTAATTTCGCGCATGCGCAAATGCGTCAATTTTTTACTGAACTGATCTTACAAAATTACCTTAACTTTCTATTATGTGTATTAAGTCAATATTTTCATTTTTTCTTCATTCTTTGCGTTTCTCAAGTGTACAAGATTCCCTAAAGTCTGTTTCTTAAAGTTGTTTTTCAAAATGAGCTATCAGTATTCTCGAAAATTATTCGATTGATTTACTTCATTTTTTATTTAAATGAAAAATAATCGTTTTTGATGGATCGTACATAACTGAAAACTATTACTTTCATCTATGGCCAAAGGTATGGCCGGTTACTTGCGATTATAGGCGTTTTGTTAAAGATCTAGAAAAATACATCCTGAAACTTTAAATGTGTAAACATAATAGTGCAGATCATACAAGGTTATCCAAAAGATATTTGTTCTTTTTCAATTTGTGGAAAACATATCCATTATAATATATGACTGGTATTGTTATGTTTATTCATCTGGAGTTTCAGGATAATTCCTCATGTATTTTTCTAGATATTTAACAAAATGTCTAAAATTGCAATTAACCGGTCACCTTCCGCCATACAGTGTAATAGTATATCATCAAGTTTGCAATAATATAAATAATTTATTTAAAAGAATAAAAATATTAAGCACAATATTCTTTATTTCCCTATTTCTGCAGATATTATGATTTTTTTCCCCCTAAAATTAGTTAACATGTTGCTAATTCGAATTAGGGACTTGAACGGGTCGAGTTCCACCTGATCTGAACCCGTCAAAATGATTTTTGTCGATCCGGTTCTGAAATATTTCAGCTTGAACACGAAATACCGAACACAACACTCATTCCCAAAATGAAAGGAAGCCAATTCATGTTTTAATGCAATTTAATTATATAAAGTAATAATCAATTATAAGACTTATACCAATTTTATGTTTTACGTAAAAAAATGGAATCTATTTTTTTTTTTTTTTTTTTTTTTTTTTTTATTAACTATAGTAAAATCTCTGAAAAGTATCATTAGGATCGTTGAATAGAGTCCTACAACATTTCGAAATTTCTCTAATCTTATTACTGTTTTATTTATTTTATTTATTTTTTTATTTATTAGGATTATAGTGTCGTTATAGTGTCGTTAATGTTTTCTTTGCGCATCAAGATCTCTCTAGAAAAGCCATATTAAACTTATGGCCCGAAACACACAATCACTTATTTATATTTATAAAATTTATTGAGATATGTATAAAAATATTTAAGATATTTACTTTTGTCTGGTATATTTTAACGGGAATAGATGCAATCTGTCCTGTTATTTATAACTTGAAATTATGTCAAAACCATCTTAAATGTTGCTTTCTCATTCAAAAGTTCCTCTCACATGTAGTCTTATTTATTATACAACAGTAAATGCATATTTTAATCGTCAAACTTTATTCCAAATTATTTAAATTTTCGCTTTGTCTTTCTACAATTAAAAAAAATTGCATTAATCAAAAGACTGTTTTATTATGAAAACTTTGAAATTCTGCATAATTATATCATTTTAATTCATACTTATTACATAGTTAATACTGCTTTTTAGGATTGAACATTTGTCGCAAAAAAAATGACACCAAAATATTTTTATAGCACTATTTCTAAACAACAAAATTTGTGGTATATTTCTTAAAAAATTGCAATGGAAACTTACCAAAAAGTTTATTGTTTAGAAATAGTGATATTAGAATTCTTGATAACATTTCTTTCCGTGACAAATGTTAAAACCTAATAATGATATTAACTTTGTTACATTGCTGTGGTAATAATTTTTATTCGGTAAATGTAATTCGGTAATGTATCGTATATGTAACTACATCATATGAATTTTGTCATATCAATAGATGAAACAAATATACCAAATGCCGAATATGTAGTATCTGTAGCAATCTGCCTTAGAAAAATAATTTTTATTCTGTTCATTATGTGTTTATTTATTCACCTCTACAACTTTATATTATTTTTATTTATTTATTTATTTATTTAGTTTTGCATTTTCAGCACTTTCTAACACAGTTGAAAAGGGTTCGATAATTTAGTGTATCCGTTCGTGCTCTAAGTCTTGTAAATATACTCATATGAACATGATCGGATATTCAGAGGATCTACATGTTTTTTTAAATGTTATTGAGGTTTATTATACAATATTTGGTATTGAAAATAAAGCGTGTAACCGTTTACAATGGCACTCAAAACAATCCCATTATACCTTGGTTTATAAAGAAAATCGTTTGCAGTGCATTTTATAGATGTTATGATATTTCAAACATAGTATTAATATGCGCTACTATGCTACTTGTGTTATTTTACTATTTAGGCACCTCTTTTATAAATGTGTTGAGGTCAGTAAACATTGCAAATAACTGTTTGCGGCCCACAAGGAAAAAAAGGTTTAGTATGGCTGCTCTGGAATGTTTCTACTTATCGGATTGTTGTACAGCTCAATGGCGCAGCCAAGGGGGTGGTTTGGGGGTTAAAACCTCTCCCAGAGCTAAAAAAAAGATTGTTATAATTGCCGCTTATATGAATCAAAACCAAACTTAATATTTAAATGTTTTGGCATATTTTGTAATCCGCCGCTTTATTGTATCAATTTCATTTAGTAAAGGGATTCAATTAAATGGCGAAAATTCTACGTAAACTGTGAAAGTGCATATTACATGGATTAGTTAAGTAAAAATTGGCTTTTTGAACTAAATCACTTTTCTGAGACATATTATGTTAAAAGAATGATAGTTTCCTGCCACACAGATGCTCTTTGAATTTAACTGAATATTCTGAATAGTACTTATTAAATTAACCGGCGATTCAAACAACCGGCAATCACCTTTATTAGAAACTCAACCGCTTCCCCTACAACCTAATTCTGGCTGCGCCACTGGTAGAGCTATGTTTCAAAGGAAAATAAATACACATTTGGATGTGAATTAGAATACATAAATATCTGCTCAATTTACTGCATGAAAAATAAAATGTATGTAAGAAGTGTGATTCTTTCTTTAAAGAAATGTAAGGAAATTACAGTCTTACAGGCAAGGAAGCTTTTTTCTCACACAGAAAATGAAGCACATTAACAATTCGTTTATGATACACAAAAAACATATATAGTACTTGTGACACTTTATGCACATATTCACACATTTTACAGATTTGTGGATTTGGACGTGTAAAATATTCAAATGTAAAAGCATGCAAATATAAAAATGATGCTGGAAATGGAAAACTTCTTCGCTATTCAGGAGTTCCTGCTATACAGGCTACATTATACATCGACTTTTCAAGTGAAAAAAGTATTTTGAACATTCTTTTAAAAAATCGAGTCAACCCAAACCCTACTGCAGCAGTCAAAACTCAAACAGAAACCAACCTGAACCCGAAAACAATAAAAATCAATCTTACCCGAATTCGAACTGCAACATAAAAGCAGAAGTCAACTTGACCCAAACTTGATCAATAATAAAAAATACAGTGTTCGACCCGACCTGTCGAATAAAAGCGGTTAACTCTAATCCGAGAATTCAGGTTATAAATAACATTTCTAAGAGTAATATAAAAAAAACTACTAGAAATTAGTTATATATATAGTTGAAGATGAATTTTTAAAATTCTCCTTAACTTTATTTTTAAAATTAGAATTATGATATTATACTAACGAAATTGTTCATTTTAGTTATAAAATACATTACATTTTATATACATGTTTATATTTATCAAGCATATAAAGATGTATAGTAAAAGCAAACGAAAATGTAAAATTTGAAACAATGTTTTTGAAAATATTTAAATTATTTAAAATCACGAAACGGACAATTTGTTGAATTTATTTAAGTTTTTAAATGATGTAATATCCCAGTGTACAACACACGAACAATGTCATTACCGAACATTATTTGAAGCGAACAAATAACGCTTCAGTAAGTACAGTGCTCAGTTCAAATTGTATAGCTTAGCTAAGGTAAGATGAACTTGAGGGCTTACATAATTTTGCATCAAATATTTCTATCATTCTGTTAGTTGGCGCAGCTTCGACTCTCCGAGTCTTTCCACTCAATGTATATGCAACTACATCATATGAATTTTGTCATATCAATATGAAACAAATATGCAAATGCATAATATGTAGTATCTGTAGAAATCTGCCTTGGAAAAATAATTTTTATTCGGTTCATTATTTGTTTATTTACCTCTACAACTTTATATTATTTTTATTTATTTTTTTGCATTTTCAACACTTTTTAACACAGTTGAACTGGGTTCGAGAATTCAGTATGTCTGATCGTATTCTAAATCTCGTAAATATATTCGTATGAACATGATTGGATATTCAAACGATCTACATGATTTTTTACACGTAATTGAGGTTTATTACAGAATTTTTAGTATTGAAAATAAATCACGTAGCCGTTTACAACGGTACTAAAAAAAAAAATCCCATTATATCGTGATTTATAAAGAAAATCGTTTGCAGTGCATTTTATTGATGTTATGATATTTCAAACATAGTATTAATATGAGCCACTACTGCGAAAGAAAGATACGAAAAATCGAGAAAATGATATAAAAATCGCTATTACAGCGCCCCTTTTCCACGGAATATTTTTAAATTGGGGGAAAACCTATAAGTCATAGGCAAAAACATACACACACACACAAAAAAAAATGGTTCAATTATCTGCATCACTTTATATACTTTTCGATGGTACCATAGCAACACACGGATTGACGGATATTTTGTATAATGTTTTGGGAGGATCTCTGACCCCTAAAATTTGTAAATCTATCGAAAAAAATTCTGTTTGCAATACTTTCTTCTATTGAGGATAGAAGAAAGAAAAAGAAAAAACATTGAGATAAATCCTTCAACATAAGTAAAGCAAGCCTAAAAAGAAAAAAATAATGATAATAATAGATATTTTAATGTTAAAAATGAAGATTTGTCTGTTTGTAATTCCATACAAATCCACAGTTTAGAAGTCAATATTGTGAAATGTTATGTGTATGTTTGTTAAATTGTCGAATATTAATATTAAATTGCATTACATTGCAGAGGCAACTAAAGTAATCCGGAATCGAAATAATTTACCGTTAATTTTTAATTTATAAAAAATCACGAATTTTATAGCAAAATCCTTTCAAATTTAAACATCTTTCCGTTATAGCTGTTTCCAACAATTAAAAATGAACGGTAAAATTCTATTGCAAAATTTCCATGGGAAAAATGTAAATAAAATAGTTTCACAAATTTAAAAAAAAGGGTGAATATTACATCATAACTTTCCTATTGCAAGATTTCCATGTGAAAAATAAAAATAAAATTTGACGAATTTTTTTTTTTTTTTTTTAAAGTTTAGTATTGCATCATTTTTAAAATTAATGGATGCCAACAGATAAATATATAAAAACATCATATAAGTTTGAAAAAACATATTGAGACCTGGTAAAAACCCGATTGTGGAAATATCTATTGTCATGTTTTATTACAAAAATATTGCTCCTATGATGAAAGGAAATAAGTTCATTTATAGATCTATTTTTTGCATCTGTTATATAAATTTATACATCTTTATATTGAGTTTTCATTTAATTCACGTGACTTGACTGCGATTTTTTTCTATTGTTTGTTTTATGCTGTATGTTTAATTTTGAAATTGATTTTTGAAAATAATCATTCTTAAAATTCCGAACGATACTAGGTACTTTAGCAAATACGATGCATTTTAGGTAGCTTTCATTACAAAAAGTAAAAAGTTACCTATTACAGCCGTCCAGAGGAAAGCACTTCCGAAAAATTTTGGTATATTTTCACCAATCATGACTCCTAGATCCCAAAACCACCCACCATTAAAATGTTGATACACACATTTATATATATATATATGATCCATGTCATGCTGTAACTATGAAGAGATTTTAATGAAACTTGGTGTATACGTAGTACATGCAAATGTCTCGACCGAGTTCGTTGGCCAATATCATCCGCCATCTTGTTTCAAAATGGCAAATTAAAAGAATAAAATAAAATAAAATAAAATACAAAAAATTTTCTTTTCTTATGTGTTTGATCTTGATAAAAAGAATTCGGAGCGTTATTTGTTTCGTCTATATCTTGAAATATGACTGAGTTTGGTGCATTTTAAATTTCTAATGTGGCTTTCACTTTAAAACGGTCTGATTTTTTGTCACGCGATAATACGCATACTTATAAATGTACTTGGGTATATAACTTGGTATATATATAGTACATACTAAAGTCTCGATCGAGTTCGTTGGCAAACTGCATCCGCCATCTTGTTTCAAAATGGTGGCCATTTAAAACTGTTAAAAAAAATTTAAATTTATAATAATGTACGAAAAAAATTGAAATTGAAAAAAAGTTTTTTTTCAAGTGTTTGATCTTGATACATGGATTCTGCAGTATTTTTTGTTTTGTTTTTATCTTAAAAAACGGCTTAGATATAGCAGTTCTAAAGTAGATGACATTTAAAAAATCAATTTACTTGTAACAGCACTCGTATATATCAACCAATTTTCGATGTGAGTGCGCGTGTGCACATGTGTTAAGATTTCGACTAAATTCATTGGTTAATTTGACTCATCATGTTGTTTTAAAATGATAGGCACGTCACAAAATCGCGGAATTTGGCAATCTTATAAATCGTTTTAAATAAAACCACCTTGAATAAATGACTAATTTCTAAAAATTCCCATTGATATTACAAATTGACAAAAACAGTATTTAATCTTCTATAATCGGGTTCCACAAATGTGAGCTTCATATGAATAAATAAATTTTACTAAATAAATAAATAGATAACAGCTTCAATAAATAAATAAATAAATAAATAAATAAATAAATAAATAAATAAGGAATATGAAAGCTACCTCTTCCTCCCAGCCGGAAAGACTTTTTAACCCCTTAACTGATTTGCCCGAACGGCGTTCGGGCAACTGGAAGTTGGCCCAAACTTTTTTGCCCGTACAATGTTCGGGAATCGATATTTTCTCTTTTACCTCTGATTGACAGAGAGACATTTTCTTGAAATTATTCCTTCCACAAATAAAAAATTGCGACATACAAGACAATGTGCAGTTTGCTATTATAGAAGAAACGATGATGGGATGAGAATCCGAAATGAAACTCGGTATTTCTGTCCTGATTACGACGTGGGACTTTGCCTTACACCTTGCTTTAAATTGTACCACACAAAAAAAAGATTTCTGACTAAAAAACATCATTCGAAACTGAGAAGTTTTATTTTATGGTAAGTTTGATTGAATTAAATTTCTGTAAAATCTGTAAAACAGTCTTCATTGCATACAGAGGTGGTTGCAAAAAGCAAATATTTAGGATATTTGTGTTTCTAAATCCTGAAATAAAAAAATCGTTTTATATCATTAATTACGGTAATGATTAAAATAATTTTTGCATTTTCGTATTCTATCAAGTATGATGTTTGATTATATGCAATAAAAAAAAAAGACTTTTTTGGGAACATTTCTGGTAAAAAAAAAAAAAAAAAAAAAAAAAAAAAAAAAAAAAAGATTAGTTAAGGGGTTAATCTTTTGTAAAGCTATCTATTTCATCGCGAAAAAAACAGGATTACTCTGAATGTCTTTTCCTACACAATTCAAAGAAATGAGTGCCTTTTCAAGAGAAAAGTCATAAAAGGCTTTGTGTGGAAAAGAAGCAACAGAGGAATTTAACTAATTTGAATAACTTTAATGACGAGTGTAAATTAACACAACATTTTCGTTGAATTGGAAGTACTGTCTAAACAATAAAAAAATACTTTTCACTAATTGAATTTATTTCAAATTACAGGAATTCAGTTCCAGTAATAGAACATCGTGACTAAACATAATTACGATACGCGATTATAACTAGCTGATTATAAATAATTAAAGGGAACCGGTATCAATAAGTAATTTCATGAAAATCAATAGGTGAAAATTAATACAACATTTTCATTGAATAAGTAAAACAATAAAAAAATATTTTACGAATTGAAGTTATTTCAAAACACTGACATTGGTTGCAAATGGTGAAATTAAACTTTGAAAGCGGATGCGGAATTTAGAATTGATTAAAGAGCAGGAAACATGAAATCGGCGTTCAGAAAAAAAAATGAAAAGGAAGATATTAATATTATTCTAAAAGCAAGACACCGTTAAAAAGGCAATTGTACGTGGGGGGAGGGGGGGTAAACAACCCCTACTAACTCTGCATAAAATTATCATAGAAGGAAGTTAATGATACCAAACGATTGGAAATAAACTACTTTAAAAATCATTTTTATAAAATTTGCTTCCAATTTAGGTCCAATTGTTTCTTCTACGATAATTTTTTTAGGAGTTAGTAGGAACACTATAGTAACATTGTACTTGAACCTGTACTATTATATTTACAAATCTGGATTTTCAGGATAATTCCTCATGTATTTCCCTAGATATTTAACAAAGTGTCTAACATCTCATGTGACCGGACACCTTTGGCCATATAGTTTATATATATAGATGGATGTGATAAAAATAAAATCATAAATAAAATGTTGGAATCAGGTACGGTTTGAACTGTGTTAAAGGTAATATCATTGAAAATTTCTTTGTTGTTTTTTGTTTTCGTTTTCTTATAACTCAAGGTGAACGAATGGAAAATTACCTTGTAAACGTATAAGAAGTTCAGGTTAATATTTTTATATTTTTCATAATGATTTATTATAACTGACGTTTGATAACTTAATTTTTTATCATATAATTATGTAGCAATTTTAAAGAGACTTTCATATGCTATTCTCACAGATTTAAATTCAATGCAATCGGGGGGGGGGGGGGAAGCAAATAGTGTAGTACATTATCTGAACAAAAGTATCCGGACACTTTTGATTTTATACCTTTTTTTTCATTCAATCATATTTACTAATTTAATACTTTAAGCATATAACAGGAGATTAATGGTTGTTACAACAAAAAAGTTTATGAAAATGCCTGCGTATCGCTTTTTCTTAAAAAGATTAAAGTTCATCGAAGAAATAAAATCGACAGCATTTGACATTTAAACATCCTATGGTATTACTAGACATTACAAACGCATTTTCGGCCCATGCCGAAAATCTGGTTACTTTCTTAATCTTTTCGGAAACTAAAAGATAATCGATTGTAATGCTTTGAATAAAATAAAAGAAAAATAAACCATCCGGTCAAACACCAATTAAAACATCAAATAATATTTTTAAATGGCTATTTATGATTAAGTTATTCTAATTTTATTAAATTGAACGCATTGTACAGTCGTAAAAATGTGGAAAATTATCCCGTACTAACCCCGGCTCAACCCATCGTATAAAATGAGACTGGTACCAAGTGATAAACAATAACATATATTAATCCGTGTGCAATATTAAATAATACGCATATTAATCCAAGCTGCACATACTTTTTTCTTTGGAGAGTCGTGTACATATGAAAACAAAGTTAATTTCAGGGGATGGCCCAGGGAAGGTGGACATCCACTCACTCCGGAAATTTCGAGATTTTGTGTTTGCAGTGGTCAAAAAGTGCAAATTCTCCCCCGGGACCACAAAAGTCCCACCCGGAGAAACGTGTATGAATTCAACACTGTATGGAAAATGTACCAAACTTTAAAATTCCAATAATGTCATCTAATTTTGACATCACGTTTAGATTTTTCAATAAATTTCACCCAGATACACCAAAAGGGATTTCATTCTATAAAGTAGTTAAGGAATTATATTGTTTTAAAATTTGGAACTCTCAATGTTAAATTCATTTTAAATCGTTGCAATACAAGTAATTTTTTAAGCATAACTCAAAAAACTATTTCGTGAAATGAGTTCTAATTTTGGATTCGCATGTTTGAAGCTTCCAGAAATTAATGTCTGTTTCATTCTTTAACCTTTTTCGGCACACTATGCCCAGTCCGGGATGCCTAATTTTAATTCCAAACTTGCAAACGACACCAATAATATTTTAATAAAATTTTGCTTTTACCATGAAATCTTAAATTAAGGAATTCTTATTCTTTCAGTTTTGACGCCTCTTTCAGTTAACATTAAGAGGTCTGGGATACAAAAATCTTTAATTAAGTATATATATATATTGCATTTAAAAAAAATTCTGCTTTTTTATGCTTAAAATGACGCTTAAATCGTATTTTTATCTTAATTAAACGAGGAAATATTAATTTTTCTGTTTTGCATTTTTTTTCTTTTAAATCTAGCTTTTAAGCAATACTTATCATGGAAATGATTTCTTGTAAAAATGATGGGTTTTTTCATAATTTCTCGAGTTTAAATTGTTATAACTCAAGAACTGTTAAAGATAAATGCTCCAAATTTAGAACGTATCATTTTTTATTGTTTTACTTTAATTTTGATTCGACAAATTAAAAAATATATACTATATTTATTTTTGAAAATATGATTTTTTAAATAAAAGTAACTTCATTTTTTTTTTCAAATTTTTACTTTAAAATTTTAATTTTTTTATTGATATTTTTAAAAATTCTGAATCAAAATTAAAGTTTAGGTATTTCTGTTTATTTAAATGTAAAAGAATTGAAATTCTGAAAAAATACAGAGTTGCAATGATTTTAAATTACCCTACTTCTTTAATAAATTTTAAATTAAAACTTAAAAAAAATTATGAGAAGTTTTATCGTGTGATTTTGTATACAAATGACACAGTTAATTATCACAAAAAAATTCAAAATTTTAACTCAATAAATAAAAAATTATTTTAAAATGTGTCTCGGACAACCTTAAATAAGAATGAAAAACTGTTTAAATGAACAGATTACAGATATTTTCCGTTAATTAAAATGTTTCCTATTGGCGCCAAAGTTGAGCGTTAATCATTTGAGAGATAAAATATATAACATGCAGTATTGAATTCAGGGGGTGGCCCGGGGGAGATAGTCCCCCCGTAACAATGAAATGTCCCCCCCCCCAAAAAAAAAAAAAGTTTGAGATTTTGGGTTTTCAAAGGTAAAAAATACAATCCCCCTCCGGAACTCTATAATGCCCCTCCCCCCCCCCCGGATCCACAAATGTTCCTTCCGGAGAAAACTGTGTGAATTCAACACTTATAACATGAAACTTAAAATGTTCAGTTTTACTTAGAAGGCGATTAAAATAATCAAATAGAGATGTTAATATTAATTTTATTTAAAAATATCTTAGTACTTTCAAGCCTTAATCAGGCTCTTCCTCAGAAAAAAATTTTTATAACTAATTTTTGTTTACAAATACATGATTTCGTTTTGAAAATGAGCAAGACAAAGATTATTACAGTTGAAAGTAGAAATAGTTTATTGGATTATACTTCTCTCTTTAAGTTTAATCCAAAAATCTACTTTTACTTTCAACTGTAATAATTATTGGCTCGTTCATTTTCAAAACGAAATCATGCATAAACAAAAATTAGTTGTAAATTTTTTTTCTGAGGAAGAGCCTGATTAAGGCTTGAAAGTACTAAGATATTTTTAAATAAAATTAACTATTAACATCTCTATTTGATTATTTTAATCGCCTTTTAAGTAAAACTGAACATTTTAAAGTTTATATTATGTATTTTATATTTGCGGTTCTGCGAATAACAGCGGCTAGATAAAGTACAAATATTAATTGAACTGCCTAACTATTTAACCAGTTATAATGCTGTTACGTCTGACTAGCTTTGCATTTAGTCATTCCAAGTTTTCACCAGAAAGTTTTAATAGCTATTTTTGCTTTATAAAATGATAGATATTGAATATGTAAAACATGTAAAAATACTATTCAGACTTTTCTTGTATAAATTCAATACGAAAAAAAGAAGAAAAACAAAGATCCACCTGATGCGGCAATACTGCTTGTTAACCACATGAGCAAACAATGATGCAACAAACACCACAACTTCCAGGTTTTCTAGAAGTTTTTAAGTAATTGTCTAGTGCCAAAATTTCTTTTATAAAAATCGCCAAGTTCACCTTTTATATCGGACTATGTTTTAGGTTATTAAACGAGCAATCCTTGCTTGTACATTTTTGGGTTTTCGAAAACAGCTACAATGATTTTCATAAACTCGCGGTTCTGCGAGTAGCAGCTGTGGGATAAAGTACAAGTACTGATTAATATGTCCGGTTATTCAACCAATTACCCGCTTGAGCAACAATGATGCCACAAACCTCACACTGAGAAAAAAATATATACCGCCTTCATCTAGAATGAACAGCTAGTCATTTTTTTAATACCTAAACCAGAATTATAGATTCCGAGCAATGTAA
The DNA here is from genome assembly GCA_964019185.1 of Maratus speculifer. NCBI lineage: Eukaryota > Metazoa > Arthropoda > Arachnida > Araneae > Salticidae > Maratus > Maratus speculifer. The sequence goes on from OZ025295.1 coordinate 58,027,354, forward strand.
ATAGGGTTAATAATTGAGTTGAGTAGACGAAATGATCTGGAATCTCTAATCTCTTGTTTTCTAGGTAACGAAAAGATATTGACTTGTTTCAGTAACGAGAAATTATCGCTTGATTTCTGGAATGGTTTCATAAACTAGAATTATAGTTACTAGAACAAATCTCTTGTGTTCGCATCTATTTGCAGAGATCCTTAAATAAATTTGACCTCGAGAATATAGGAAAACGTTCTTGAATTTTAGTAGGAGACTCTACAACTCTCTAGCAAAGGGAACCCGAATTTATAAGGGTGACATGGAACTATTTTTTCCAGGGCCACAACTTAAATTCTAGATGCCCCAACGATATTTTTTCTCACTGCAGAACTCTTTGAAATCTGTAAAACATAGCACAATGACTGCTGAAAACGGTTCCAGAATACTTTATAAAAATTCATAAACTGTTAAAAATTTGCAGCATTCTGTCCAGTCATTAGACCGTTTTTTGAAAAAACGGTTACATAACTATACTTTAACAATATTCTAACCATAAACTGGGCAATAATATGGTCAGAATAGCTTAAAATGGTGGTTGTAAAACTGTTTTCTTTAAAAACGGTCAAATGACTGGACAGAATGTGCAAATTTTTAACAGTGTAGCATATAAAAAAGAACATAGTTATAACTATATTTCTCAATAAGAAAATTGAACGATAAAGGCACTTACCTGGAATTCTGTCTTTAGGATAACTTCGTATTTTCTTATCATTTCCATGTATTCAGGAAATCTGGACAGTTCGATCGGTTTTTTGGGCAGAAGTGCTGACGATGCTCTGCCAGTGCAAGCTTTACGCATGAGGTCTGTGTTCAAAAGAGACAACTGTAACTTCTTGAACGAAGTTACGGTGCCGGAAGATGATCTCTTTTGGAACATCTTCCGGCTTTTCTTAGGCGCTCTGGCCATCGCCGAATCCGCGAGGTCACTACCGGACTCCACTTTGAAGATTTGTTGACCGATCTCGAATGATAAATATCAACATCAGACAATAGATGAAATGAAAATATCTAGTTTGGATCAGAGATTAGTTTAAATAAGATGGACACAAAACAATGTCTTTAAAGAGAAGTTTTTTCTTTTTTTTTTTTTTTATCAAGTCATACAATGACATAGATGATACAAAAATGGCGAAATTGCCCAGTCAAGTACACAGAAGTTTAGTTTGGGTTTTTTCGTTTGTTTTTTCAAAAGATATTCGCGTTTAGGATATAAAGAGATGAGTCTTGCATATCCATTGTGAAGAAAATAATCGAACAAGTTCTTTTTGATATTTCTTCAATCAACTTTTTTTTTAAGAAGAAGATGATAATATGTGAATAAATAAGTTTAAGTAATGAGATAATATTTCTTTTCTTTTCAATGTACACCTCTACAATGCTTCAAGCCGTACTTTTACCGAGCAATTCATCATCGGCATGTATAAATATAAAAGTTTTCAATAAAATATTACGAACTTCTATGTTTATTTGCCAACGGTTATCACAGCTTTCGAACAATAGTTATTCTCACTAAACTCTTGCGTTTTTCCGTAAAAACTATAAGCATCTTTAAGTCAAGAATATTATAAATGATGTACAAATAACTTCTAATATTTTACCACATATCATGCGCAAAACTTGCAGTGCAGTGCGTGAAAATATCCGACTGTCTTCCTAGGTTGGAGAATATAGAAGAGTAATTTTTTCTATTAGTAAACTTCGGCAGGCAATTGTTCTGGAATTTTTGAGCTGTTATACCTCTTCTGTTATTGGGGTGAAATTTAGATTCCGTATTCATTTATTAATAGTGAAACTAGAAGAAATATTTCACATAAAACACGAAAACTTAAATAATATTCCGTTGCATCCTATGAACTATGTTTCTGGTAAGATTAATATTGCTAAGGTGAATTCTTGTTGATAAAAGATTCTCTTGAATCTACAATCAGAATGAGAGCACCACTTTTTTCATAAAATCTATTTTCCTAATGTTTCTCGTAAGCAATACTTCTTTTAAAATTATGTCTTAATTCGGTTTGCATAAAGGCTTGCCTATTGAAAATTCTATTATTTTATCAGATCACTCATATATTTCTACAAACTCAACAATATTTAGTTTAAAATAAACGATTACTAAGTATTGCTTTTTTAGTATGTATTAAAATGAACAAAATATGAAATTACTTTCCAAATTAATTCCAGAAAAATCATAAGAAAGCACCAATGTTCGTTATTATTTCACAGATACTCAATAGTAGCAATATGTAGCCAATATTTAGTTACTTATGTTTACCGAAGAATAGAATGTAAAGGTTGGTTATTATTTCGGTTTTAATAAGAAATCAGTCCACAAATGTCTGAAACAATTTACAGCACTTTAAAATTAGATACTGCAAAACTTCTTTGCTTTGGCTGTGAATCAGAAGTATAATGTTTGATTAAATGTCTATAAATGTGTATACTATTGAGCAAAAATTAATTTGGTCATTATTTACTTATTATGACACAATTTTCTGTGAAATATTATTATCTTTTGCCTAACAACTCCGAGGCACTTAATATTTTTGATCCCTTAACAACATATTTTATACAATACGAATCTTCAGTTTTTCATAAATACCTTAAAAGTTTTTCATCATAAAAAATTTTAACTTTAATGAGAAATTTTTATGTTAGAACAGGTAGATACACTATTTTAACTAATAATAAATATAACATTGAATTACCCAGGTTCCTTTTTTTCTTTTCTTTTTTTCAAAATAATTTAGAAAACTAGTTGAAACAGCATTTTATTGTCATGCGAACAATTCAAAATTTCCAAAAAACTGCAATTTTATTCTTTGCTAAGTTTTTAAAAATCACAGCTCTCCTTCACTTTTTTTCAATAGTTAGACAGATTTATAAAAATAAATCAAATTTCATAACTCAATATGAAATTGTTTTTTCTTGTTCAACCTTAAAAATCCTTGCATATATAGGTATTGGAAACAATTTAAAACACTTTTAGATGTAGTTTCATACAAGCTTCTGGACAATACGATGTGAAATCTTAACAATGGACGGTTGAAAATTGGGAGGAAAAAATAACTTTCAATTTTACAAGATATAAATTCTTCTTGATATTTTAAAAATTTCTTTCTTTTTTTACTAAAATCTAGAAAATTTGTTGACAATGCAATTTATTTTTATGCTTCCAAGATTAATTAAAAATTTCTTCTTCTGATATTTTCAAAATGTAAGAAAAAAAATTAGTATTTTTCACATAAAAACTGAACATTCAAAAAATTAAATAAGAATATGTTAAATATGCTGCAACATTATCAGGATTCTAGGAATTATCTTTTCTTCGATATTTTCGGTTTTATGTAATTTTATTTTTGAACTGATCTTACTTTCGTCTCAGCTTATAATATTTTACATTAAATATGCTTCGGTGTGCCACACAATTTTATTTAAGCTATCCAATTTCCTTCGTTTAGCAATAATAAAACACATAAATCATTTCATAAGATAAAATTTATAAGTGTGCTGTTGTCATCTCTCAAAATTTCTTCTAAACTGACAGCATAACGAAGTAAAAAATATTTTAAAAGAAGAATAAATTCACATTTTACTTATATCTATATATGATAATTTTAATGTTGTGTTTTTCTTAATTTTTGACTAATTTGAACATCAAAAACAATTTTCACTGATAAAAACTTGCAGTGTTATTTACAGTATAAATAAACGAATCTGGAGAAAAAATTAAACACTTTTCACTGAATTGATAAAAACATGCAACCACTCTAACATTTTTTTTTTTAAATCAAGGAATGCTTTGTAATGATCTCACAATCCACTATATCAAAAATTTTAAACGTTTAATTTCACTAACTTATGTTATTTCATCCATTACAAAATTCATACACCATTATTATGAATGAAATAAATTTTTGAAAGTACTTATTCAATTTTATATTTAAAAATTTAGGCAGACAAAATTTATCACTCTAACTGGAAATGTTTCTTTTTAATTGAATAATGTAATACTTTTATATTTTTTATTTCTAATATTTTCTTGAAAATTTAATAAATATCCACTTTTAAATTTCTTAAATAGCTTTAAAAATCATCCTCGTAATTTTTGACGGACACGCCATAAGAGATTGAACATATTCTATAACTTGGCTCATTTTATCAAAAAATATTCCGACAAGTAATTAGTGCAAATCGAATGAATACATAAAAAAATTCTTCACATATTTTTTTTAATACGTTTACTTATTTAATGCTTAATACGCAGATAAACAATATTGTTTAATTTTCCTTTTTCTTTAAGAATTAAAATACAAATATCTTAACACTAAAACGAATGAAATAAAAAAGGAAAGAGAGAAGCCTAAAATGTCAAAAAATTCATTTTAAAAAGTGACATGCACTGACTGGCATGAAGTTCAGGTCCAATTGATATTCCAAAAAAGATTCTCTGGTCAGTGGAATCGTCTGCCGAAAGATGTCCAGTGGTCCATTCTAACCGGTTGCACAGATCACTTTGAAGAGCAGGTAGCACTGATCTGCGCCGCACGTCGCCAAGGAAAGGGGCATTTCGGTCGGTTTCTCCCTTTTTGCGAGGGTGTGGGTCGGTCGCAAAAATCTTCGAAAATAGAATTCGAGCAAAACTGTGGCTTTGCGCCAAACGATTTATTTTTTGGCGGGGGGGGGGGAGGTATCTTCCCGAATTCTGCGCTTAGATGTTCGGATGCTCGAATCTCCACTCGGGGTGATGGGTGAGAAATGTTGCCGCTCTTCCCGAGATTCCAGAGGTTGTGGGAGGAAGGTTGCCAGACATTAGTGAGATCGCCAAACGCACTCCAGTTATCAAGGTAATTCGTTGTGTTGGCGAGAGCATCCAGGGATGCTTGCATAAGAGAGTTATAAGATCAACAGGCGGAAAGAGAGATACTTACAGCCAAGAAAAAAATCTACGCCGGCTTTGTTCGGCCAAAGATCATCTTGGAGGATGCTGGATCAAGAGAAAAAATAAACACGAATTGAGAAATTGTTTCGCTTAAAGTATTTTCGCTTTTGTTGCATCGTATATTCAGAATTTATGACACACATTAATAAAGCGTACTTATGAGTCTTTTCACAATGCATAACAAAAATTTGTATGACATCCTTAAAGTTGTTGAGATTTAGTTGAGTTTGTTAGGGCAAAGTCATCTTTAAAGATGTCATCTGGATTTTTGATATGCATTGTCAAAAATGCTTTCCATATGCATCATTAATGTGTGTCGATAATTCTGAATATACGGTGCACTAGCAAAAAAAAAAAAATCTAAATAAAGTGTTTTTTTTTTTTTTTTTTTCCTTATTGCATGTTTGTTTTTCTCTTGATCGGCATACAAATTTCATTTAGAATATTTTTATCGCTTCTGCAACGTATATTAAGAATTAATCACACATATTGACGCCTATTTCATAATGCATATCGAATACCTAGGTGACTTTTTTAAAACTGTTAAGATTTAAATGGGTTTGTTAGGCCAAAAGTATCTGTAAAGATGCTGATCAAGAGAAAAACGAACATGCATTCACTGCCAAGAATTTCTGTAAAAGCACAAGGGAAAAAATTACACTAGTTCTTGGTTAAATGTATTTAGTTGAGTTTCTCGATCATCATTTTGCATACATATCCCTTATCTTATATCTAATTCCTGGGAGGGATTGCCATGTCTTTGTTTAAAGATATTTTAACATTTGTAACTCAAAATTCTTTTGAAATTTTATTAAAAATATCAAAGAAGAAAATTTATTTATTTATTTATTTATTTTACTTAGAATAATTTAGAAAAGGAAAAATCATCTCCTTAGCGTTGGTGAAGACTTTTATCAACAATCACTTTGCAACAGAGTTAGATTTAATAGATTTGTACACGTTAAATCATAAAAGACATACTTAATACGCAATGAAACCAGCTTCCCTAGCTTAGTCAATATTATGTTCTTCTTGTGTCCAGATGTCTCAGGTTCAAATACCAGGATGACTAGAAATAAATTGTGCAAAAATTAAATTAAATAATATTACAGTTGAAATTTGCTCAGAAAATTCGTATTCTTTGAAGCTCACGGAAAATTGAATGATTCGCAAATTATGAAAACTAAATTAAATTATTATCATTAAAATAAATTTACGGAGTCTTGTGTATTTTGAGCGATGTTAATTTACAGAGTCTATTGTAAATTTACCAAATAATGCCTCTGTTACTTAACAGAATGTATGTTTTCTAGTCTCTGTAATTTCACATTAGACTTAAGATAATAGATTACCCGTATACTCCTATAATTTCACAAAAAAAAGTAACAATGTTAAAAAAAAGCCTAATTTAGAATGCTTTTATTGTTGCTTTAAAGCACCTTCAGAATTAATGACATACATTAATGATACATATAGGTGACACATTTCACAATGCATATGAGAAATCTATATGAAATTTTAAAAGTTGTCTAAATGATTTACCAGAATTTCTAGATACTTAACAAGCGAAATAAAGAAAATAAGGTTAAATTTGTTTCCGTGAAAAATAATCTTGAAAGTTGCTGATCAACAGAAAAATGAAAATGAATTGCGAAAAAGCCGAATTTAGAATGATTTCATTGCTGCTGCACAAGGCTCGAAATGGAAAATTCCCTAACCAGAATGCTATTTCAAAGTTATAGTTGACTAAAAAAGGATTTTTTAGCTCACAGGCTATCATAGCCTGAGAGCTTATGTGCCCGTCCGTTCTGTATGTACGTTCGTATGTTCGTATGTTCGTGCGTAACGCGATAACTCATGATAAAAATATCGGATCCACTTGAAATTTTGTATATGGATATATCCTGATAAGGCGCTTCCCTGATTAGTTTTTGGAGTTCATTCGATATGTATAAGAGGGGGGAACGGGGGGCTCATGCCCCTCCCCTTAATTGATAAAAACGAGATTTTCATGCAGAGTTAACAGGTTTCGTTCAAAAGTTAGATATAGGATCATTCTGATGAGGTGATTGACTGTTATTAGGTGTTCATTGAATAAGTATAAACAGGGGAAACGGGGGGGGCTCATGCCCCTCCCCAATTGATATAAACGGGATTTTCATGCAGAATTAAGAGTTTTCGTTCAAAATTTAGATATAGGATCATTTTGATGAGGCGAGTCCGTGGCTGTTATTAGGTGTTCATTGAATAAGTATAAACAGGGGGAACGGGGGTTCTAATGCCCCTCCCCTTAACTTGTATAAATAAATTTTTCAATCACAATTGTCAGATTTCGTTCAAATCTCTGAATAGTTTTGTAAATTTAATGGTTAAGTATAAAAGAGGGAAATAACTCCTCTTAAATTATATAAATGCTAAATGGGTTTTTATTAAGAATTATCCGATTTGCTCTGAATTTTGGATATAGATTTTTTAATATGATAAAGCATGTACTTGATAGTTTAGGAGGTTCAATGATTAAGTATAAAAAAGGAGAAAGGTGAGGGCTGTTTTCCCTTTAATTTTTTTTTTCGAACGGAATTAACGAAAATACAAGGCTTGTAATGTACAATTAGTATGAGTAGCCTGTGAGCTCAATGCCATCAGTTTAACTGGGCAATATTCTTTTTATTTACTATACAAATTTATTTCTAATTATACAAAAGCAATTTTAAAAATGCTTTCAAGATTCTAAATAATAATTTTTTAAAAAGTTACAGGAGGTTTCATGAGTGACCTATCATATTTATTTAGTCACTAAAATTTAACAATCATCTTGTCATGATTGATTCCTGGAAGTGAGAATTATCGCAATCACTTCACAGTCATGAGCATAGGTGACTCATGTTAAAAGCATCATCACCTGTTCTATCCATTTTTCTTATTTATTTATTTATTTATTTATTTATTTTATTTTTATTTTATTTTATTTTATTTTATTTTATTTTATTTTATTTTATTTTTATTTTTATTTTATTTTTTATTTTATTTATTTTTTATTTTTTTTTATTTATTTTTTTTTTTTTTTTTTTTATTTAACCAGAATTTGAGTCGAAACGGAAATATTAATGTTTTTCTGTAACAGCATATTTTAAAAATTATAAAAACTAAAATAAATTTACAATAATTTCATAAACTGGAACAATATTTGTCACAATTTCACACATCGTAATATCGTTCGGATTTGCTCCAGTATATTTTGAAGCCTGCTGCTACATCGTGTAAGAAAAGGTGGTGTAAGATGACAAAGTTATCTTCTACAATTAAAGCTGCTACAGTTAAAGCTGCTACAATTTTTCTTAATCGCTGTGAATGGATTTATGAAAAGGAACTCTAATAAAACATCAAGCTGTAATAAAACTTTAAAAGAAAACAAAGTTAAAAAAAAAAGGTTAATTAGAATTTCAGATTAATCGTAAAAAAACTAAAATCTATTTTAAAAAAAACAGATTTTTAGTTTATGTCGAAAATAAAAAAGTTGAATTGATTGAAATGTGTGTTAAGTCAGAATACGAAAGTAATTGCACTTTAATTTAAAAATATTTATTTGGTGTGTCACTTTATAAGGAAAAGATTCTTGTTATGAAAAAAGGGTAACGATTCAGATTTTAAAAAGGGAAAGAAAAAACAAAAGTAATTATCATTTGAAAACATTAAAAATTTACTGCATTTTCGAATTAAATAATTATTGGTGGAAAATAATTTCTTCATTTTTACATAAAAATTGATTTAAAAAAATCAATAATACGTTTCAGAGGTAGAGATGTATCATTTGTTGACGAACGATTTCGGCAGTGAAACTAAAGGAACGATTCCATTCTGTAAAAAGGAATCGATCTTTTTCGGAACAAATCGAAAAAAGGATCGACTCCTTGGAATCGGTCCTTTTTTAAACTAAATTTTTATAGTTTATGCCGTGTACTCTTTATACAGAATTAGGGTTTTTTGATATTGTATTGCTATACATTGCAATTAAATGGGCTTAAATTAATTTATTTGATTTATTTGTGTCAACGCGAAATCTGGAAGCCTATGCCAATTGGTGGTTTTATCCCGCGCTGCATAACCTGCTTAACACTCTGCAATTATCTTTATATTAATATTTTTAAGTATTCAGTAAAAATAATAAAAGTAAATTTTGCCTTAATAGCTTAATCGAACTTTTTTTTTTTTTTTTCGAAAAAAAAATTCTTTTTTTTTTTTTTTTTTTTTTTTTTTTGTCAAATGACTATCTGAAAAGCACAAAATAATGCTGTGTTACATGGGGAGGCGGGAAGGGTCTAATAATGATTCTTTGTTTAGATTATTTCATGTTTACGAGGGGTTATCGTAAAGTTTTAATTACAGGCGACTATTTTTATATTCTTTTCGTACTACTACTTTAAAAAATATACACACATTTTGCAGTATATTTCTCTTGCAAATGTTCTCTAAGGGTACGTAAAAGATTTTTATTTTGAAAAAGTGGTGATAGGTATAATTAAAAAATATTCGCATATAATTGAAACTTTACAATACCCCCGCTTATTTTCCACATTTAAAAACAAATGAGTAAGTGCGCCACAGATCACACATCGCACAGAAGGTTTGGTTTAATATTTATTTCAAAACAACTAATACTTTAATTAATAAATCCAAATTGTTACTTTATAATTATTAAATTTTTACATAGATGGTAGCACCACCAAATTTAATTTTAAAATAATTGTAAAAGAAAAAAAAATTTTTAGTGAAATTTAAAAAGTTTAAGTCAAATTATCTATATTATAAAAGCCAAACGTATCTGTGCGTAACGCATACGTCATTTTGTGAATGGCAACACTTTCTCATAAAATTTCGGTTTTACAATTTTCGCTACTGCAAATTTTACACTTCTAAACATCGCGCATTTCAAATTTTTACACCATCGTATAGAGAAAAAAATGTACTTTTAAATGCAATTTATTTGAAAGTTGTATCGCAATTTGTTTTTGAGATATTAATTTTTTTTATAGTTTTTAGTGCCAATTTTGTAATTGTGGCAATCCATTAAATTTTCTTTAAAAGTAGAAAGAAAAAAAATTAGAAATTAAAATGCGTATATTTTGTCAAAAATATCGTCTGTTATAAAATTCGATAATCTCGGTTTTATTTCGTTTTTATTGATCAAATAAATGGGGGGGGGGGGGACTTGAAGCTTTGAATTAAAATGATTTTAAAATTATCAAATTAAAATACAATTTTTTTTAACGTGTTGAATGCGGATATGTGAAGTGCGTGTGTAGATTTTGAGAAGATGAAAATGATGACAGGTTTTAATTTCGCGTGAAATTCTATGGCCGTATCAATTTTAATAACTGTTTTTTTTTCATTCGCATTTATACTAAACTTAAGAGCCTCAATTGATAACTTCATAATAATACCTGATCTGTATTATGTTTTATTGATTACATATGAGATTAAAGTTTAACATTAAAATTTGAACAACTGAGAGCTTAAAATAATATTTGTTTGAGAGTTAGACTGATCAATATAAGAAGCATTTTTTACTGTAACTAATTTCGTAGATTTATTATAAATCAATGAAACAGCTTCTTCTTAAACAGTGTCTTTCTTCGAATTTCGACGAGTATCACCTCGTTTAAATAAAATCCAAAATTCCTTTTTGTTTCTAAATTCGAAAATTAAAAAAATTAACGAAGATATAAATAAAATTTTAAATTTCTAAAAACGAAATAAATTGTTTAAACGAAATTTAAAATGCTGAATCATTAATAAATCGCAATAGTTTTCAAATAGAAAGAAAATTGAATTCCAAAATATATTATGAATGTAAGATGGACGAAACCCTTATAATATAAACCCTTATATTGGTAAAACATACGAAATTCCTTTTAATTAAATCCACCTTAATATGAAAGTTTCAACTTTTATCAGCGGGGATCGAACTAAGAACCTTCTCATTATTAGCAAGATGCTTTCCCTTCAAACTATGATGTATACACGCAAAACGTTCAAATTGGGGTTCTCTTTTAAAATTTAAATCGCAAAAATGAACGGATGACATTGAGAAAATATATTTAATTAAAATAATGGACTTTTTACAAAATTTTATGAATTGCCGTGTGACACTAGGTACTCAGTTGTAAGTATACAAAATTTTAAATATTTGACTCATACAGTTTTTGTATACAGACTGTGATAGACAGATAGAGTACAAAGACGAATAGGATTTCGTCAGGTGAACAAAACTTTAAAAGGGAGAGGATCTCGAAAATAAATTACCGTTAGATCCAAAGTTTCATCTTCCCATAGATTTTGTTCTTCTGTCATTCATGGTAGACACTAAAAAATTAAATAAATGATGAATTTTAAATTTATTGAATAGCTATTTCGGAGAAGGTATCAATATACATTTAAAACATCAATTCCAATCAAAATTTAAATTTTCTATTTTTTAAATTAATATAAATTTCAATACAGTCTGTTATAAAATTATAAGACCACAACATATTTTGCTATTTAGGTAATTAAAGAAATAATTCAATCAAAATAAAGGATACCCTATGTTTGTACATCAGTTTTTAGTAAGATGCAGCAATTTACACAAATGAAATGAATTCGAAAAAAATAAGATATCAATATAACATAAAAGTGTCAAAAAGAACTGTTACAAAATTATAGGACCACCTGTGGAGAAGGCAGTTTTCGGAAATTTTTAGTAAGATGTTGCTCCACCATTTTTCTGAATAACTTCAAACACACGATTTGGCAAAGAGTTAATTAACTTTTTAAGGAAAGATTCGGTAATATTGTCCCATTTCTCCATAGTGGCCATTTCGAATTCATATGGTGAATGATATTATTTGTTATTTTCATACACTTGGTCTGACAAATAACCCCACAAGTTTTCTATGGGGTTTAGGTCAGGGCTTCGACTTGGACAAGGTAAAACATCAATCTTTTCTCTTTTAAGCCACTCTTTTGTTGATTTTGATGAATGATTGGGAGCATTATCGTGTTAAAAATTCCATTTTGTATCTCCTAAAAGTCTTAAGAAGGGTATCAGGCTTAGAAAAAGCATTCGTTGGTAACTGTCCGGATTCATTTTCCCTTCAACTCTTTGGCGATCTCATTTTTCTGCATATGAAAATGCATCACAAACCATAACGGAACCGCCTCCCATCTGTCTATTGAAGAATTCGCGAGATTTTTGCCTTAAATCATGACATTATTATTTATTGCCGTCTGGACCATCACGATTGAGTTTTTTTCTCTTCTGAAAACAATATATTTCTCTATTCACAGCTCCAGGATATGACATTTTTTGCCCACGTAAGATGAGCTTCTTTGTGACATTTTAGTAGTAGCGGTTTACTGTTTAATTTGGGATAAATAACACCAGCATTATAGTTCAAACTTCGCCACACGGTTGCCTTATTTCACTTCACTTGTACTTATTTCACTTCAGATTTTTCTTTTCTTTTATAGAATCACAATCTTCTCACTTCGATTTCAGACGGCTCACTCCGACGAGGCATTTTACTAATAAATTCAAAGAATCAGATACAATTCAAATTTTTTGCATTTAATTCTGCTTTTTTAAATTTTACAGAGTGTTTAGGTTGCAGTTAAACTCTGAAATCAAAAGAAAATCGTCTGCTTTATTAATAATATGAGAGTGGTCTTATATTTATGAAACAGCGGATTTTTGTAAAATCGTTTGGCATGAAACAAAAAGTTATTCAAACTTTTTTCCCTGAACTAAATAAAATATTCTAGAGATATTTCTTTTCATACAACTACGTTTAAATTAAAATTAATATTTTCTTTGTTGAAAAAAGGTGAAATTTTAAGTGGACATATAATTTTGTAACAGACTATATTTTTGTTTCGATTTTCGAGTTTTTTAAACATTTATATTTTTTACAATTTTTAAAAAACTAAGTTGAAAATTATTTTATAATTTTTTTTTTTTTTTTTTTGGTAAAGTTGAAGGGAAAATCTTGTAAAAGAAGAAATATCATAACTGAATTTTAATATTATGTTTTAAATACATATTCAAAGTAAGTAGACTATTCTTATATTGATTTCTTGAAAATTAATTATTTATTAGTTACAAGTAAATGCATCTCTCTAATGAGTATGTATTTATGAGTTGCTACAAGTTTTTAATTTATAAATTATTAGTTTTTTTTTTCAGACATTTTTAGCGTTGTTTGTCTATTTATACCTATAACTTTTAAAATATTTATATTATTGTCTAAAAAAAAAAATCTGGTTTCTGTATGACATTATCATTTTTATTATGGAGTTAAAAAAAAAAAGTATTTATATGTAATAGTTTTAAATTTAAACAGTTATAGAAAATAATTTTTTTTCGATTAATTTTATACCAAATAAATATATGCATACATGAAATAATTAAATTACTTCTTTGCCTACTTAGGTCACTATGCTATTTTTAATAATAATTAACATTCTTAAAATTAAAGTTTACTAATTTCAAAAAAGTGTTCCGAAGGCAGAACCATAAGTCTCTTAATCCAAGTAATGTCTTGCAAACTCACAAATTCAGTGCAAGGTCTTCGCTCTTTGTATTATGTATATGTTATGACGCAAAACACTTCTTTTAATCCAGCATTCTACGGTTCTGCACAATCATAAATTTCCCGTGTTATCTGATGGATTAGAGTGGATAGGAGAGAATGGGGCTGCTATTTTCTTAACCGATTTTTTTAGATCCGAACAACAGCAGTTATGTGGTTGAATGTGCTTGTTTTATTTCTAGGTAAGATTTCTTGTCAATTATTTGTTTTCGCTAATGTTTGAGGTGTAATTTGTTTTTGTTTCTTTATGACTGTTTAATTTTTTTGTTAAGCGTGAATTATGATCTTAAACCTGTCGGAATATGTATACCATTAGATCGTTCGTAATTTATTAAATTGATCAATGTGAAGGATTCTTTTTTATCTTTCCTAAGATTTTTTTTTTTTTTTTTTTTTTTTTTTTTTTTTTTTTTTTTTACTCTTTTAGTAATTTAAAATCTTTGCCCAAAATACTTCTTAACATATTAATTATTCTGTATTCTAATTTTTGCTTTGTCTTTGTTTATTTACTCTGATGAAGTCCTCAATATTTGCAGACGATTTTATTTACATATTTATTTAAGTACTATTGAACTCGGCTAAACTCGCTAAAATTCGCCTGAACCTCACAGTATCTAAAAACAATTTACTTAAAAAATAATAATAATTAAAAAAGACTGAGTGATATTACCAGTAGCGATCTTTCTGGATTAACTTTCATTTCTCTTTGACTTCGGGGGGGGGGGGGGGGCATCCCAAGTCTGCTGTCGCGACAGCTGGTGGCTATTAACTCCTTAACTGGCGTTGAAATCTGATGCTATTCTACAATTAAATAAGGTGGCGATTACTTTTCTGAAATAACAGTAAGAAATCGCACATGCTATAGGGATGCAAAAGATGGCTCTGTTGGTAAAAATTGTTTCGCTGTAATGGAAATTTCTTATTTTTTAATATGTGATCTCTTATTCAATTTTATACATAATTCATATGGTTATATATCATTATCTTTATATTAGCAACAAAATTAACCTTTAACTGCTGTTAGCTGTCTAACTGAACACTGTACCCCCTCCCCCCCCCCCCCCCACCAAAAAAAAAAAAAAAAAAAAACGTTTAACTTGTATTTTCCAGTTTAACTATCGTTACAACTGAAATTCTCTTTCGTTTGGAGTTCTCGTAATCTATATATATAAAAGGAATTCTGAGGATAATTGAGGCACAGATAGGCTCTCATCCTCTATACCTTTTATTTATAGAGATTTTACACAGCTTAGGTAAACGCAGAAGAAATATAAAACAGATAATGTATTTATCACAAAAAATCGTCTGCTAAGAAAATCTTTTTTCATTTTGAACTCTATAAATAAAAGGAATAAAGCAGAAGAAATATAAAACAGATAATGTATTTATCACAAAAAATCGTCTGCTAAGAAAATCTTTTTTCATTTTGAACTTCTATAAATAAAAGGACAGATAGGCTCTCAAACAGTGAATCGTCGAATATAATTGAAGAACAAATGGAAGAACAAATGGAAGAACAAATGGAAGAACAGATGGAAGAACAGAAAGAAGAACAGATGGAAGAACAAATGGAAGACCTCTTCATTAACAATAAAAAAAGATATGCAAACGAAACCCCAGAACACCGAGAAGAAAGACTGGCGAAGAAAAGAGAGCAGAATAGAAAAAGAAGAGAAAATGAGACTGAAGAAAAGAGAAGAGAAACATTAAGTAAGCAAAGATTAATAAATCGAAAGATTCTCAGCGATGAGACTGAAGAAAAGAGAAGAGAAAGATTAAGTAAGCAAAGATTAATAAATCGAAAGATTCTCAGCGAAGAATCAGAAGAAAAGCGTCGAGAGCGATTGTCCAGAAATGATGAGTATAAGAAAAGAAAATTATATGAAGAGAACGAAGAACAGAGACTTCACAGATTGAATGAAAAGAAATGTTATGATTACAACAGAAAATACATCGTCGTTGGATCTTGTTACAACAGAGCCTTCTTGCTATTTTTTGATGAACCCGGGCAACGCCGGGCAGAACAGCTAGTATTATTAAAAATATTTGAATAGATTACATTTAATTAGAATTAATTCTGTACAAAAAGTTTAGCGCAGGAACAGTATTCTATGATTTTTAATCATGGATCGCTTTTTAACCTTTAACTAATGTTACCGGTCTCGTAGACCACTATTTTTCTTTTAATTTTTTAGTTTAATTTGTAATTTTCAGTTTAACTGCAAACACTACCGAAATTTTGTTTCATTTGGAATTTTAGTACTATCATCAGGGACTAAATAGGAGAATATTAAGTATAATACTCTTGTATAAAAAGTTTAGTACAAAAACACAATCCTATGAGTTATTCCCGCCTTTTATTCATCTTTCAATTTTGCGGTCTCACAAACCGCATCATATTCATACGTTACAATTTCTGTCACATCAGTTAAAGGTTAAATTTATAAAGTTTTGAAAAACCAAACGCTGAGAAAGCGGACAGTTAAAATTTCGAACTCAATTGAACAATGCAGTGGAAATTTAATAGAAACCTGATTTTGAAGATGTTCGAATTTGAATCTCGAAAACATTTTAATATAGTTTTATTTACAAGAGTTAAAATTATTTTTTACATTAGTAAAACAAAAAAAATAATAATAATATAATAAAAAATAAAATAGAGAGATTATTTTTAAGTATTGGGCACCCCCCCCCCCCTTAATCTTACCATTTCAACAATGATGATAATGCTGTCCCATATTAATATATAAACCCCATTCGGATATAGTTCGGCCACTGTTGGGAATCAACCGGGGTAATAACGCCAATCCCTGGCGTTATTACCCCGGGATACTTATTGCGCAGTAAATCCTAAACTACGAATTTTCTCGAGAAGATATCCAAAATCTTCTACAACAATTTGAAAGTACATTAAACACTACAAACTTATGTAATAAACAAAGTATTTCCGGATAAAAAATATAGTCTTCAGATCAAAAACCTTATCTCGCAAATTTTAGATCAAGCGTTAATTTTAGTTGCTTGTAAAAACAATAAGACCTAAAAATGAAACAAATTAACTTGAAGCTGTTTTTTGCAATTTATATGACTCAAAACCTTTCTGCGTAGAGCACATGGGTGTCATTTACCTGATTATTTCATAATTATGCAAAATATAAGCACTTGGCGTTATTACCCCAGGGTACCTTACAATAAATTTGACAAATTTAAAAGTTTTTCCATGTACGCATAATCATTAGTTGCTTACATCTTACAATGTAAATAACATATTTACATACACTAATTCAGAAAATGTACCATACAATTTATTTACATTTTTTGGTAATATAATACATCCAAGCAGGTTTATCACATATTAACGATAAAATATTTTCGATTGAAATTTCAAAATTTTGAAAATTCATTCAAATATGATCTTAAGGCTCCCGTTCTTGCAAGTGAAGCCACTCGCGAGCTAATGCTATTTCTATGGGGAGGTTATTTTCTAATAACTCGTATGCATTCCGACATTTTTTTTTTCTGAATCGGATAGCGGAGGTCCCTCTCTACATTGCTCCTTTTTTACTTTTTCGATTTCGGTTGCGGGTATTTTTTACAATGACAGTTTTATTTTCG
Source organism: Maratus speculifer (assembly GCA_964019185.1). Lineage (NCBI taxonomy): Eukaryota > Metazoa > Arthropoda > Arachnida > Araneae > Salticidae > Maratus > Maratus speculifer. Next base: position 58,044,568 of record OZ025295.1, read on the forward strand.
GAACCGGTTTTGAAAGTGAAATTAATTTTATAAAAAAAAAACATCTGCAACCAAAATCGAAAAAGTAAAAAAGGAGCGATGTAAAAATGGACATCAGCTATCCAATGGAAAAAATAAATAAAAATGTCGAAATGCAAACTAGTTATTAGAAAATAACCTCCCTATAAGAATAGCATTAGCTCGCAAGTGGCTTCACTTGCAGGAACGGGAGCCTTAATCATCTGACTTCGACTCTCACAAACATCTTGTCGTGTTTCTTCGTGTTTAAAGCAAGATGCAGAACGTTTCAGATTAGCTTTAAGATGCAACTTTCACTGCCCCATGTGCCACATCTAGCACATACATAAAAACACTGTAATTCACATTATGTGCCATGAATTTGACCAATATGATCTCTATCCCTGATCAATAATAGTCCAAAGAATGGACTATCACTTATTTTGTCCTTGTCGGAAGGCTGTATTTGACAAAAAATTAGAATTTGTCCTGCGAAAGGAAAAAAAACGATCAAACAATTCTTCCGATCAACTCATCCGGGTCCGAATTTTATTTCAATTTTTAGAAAAAATTACTTTTACGTTAATAACATTAACACAAGCTGTTCATATAGATTAATTAGTGTTTAACTAATATTTCATAGTTTGAAATATAACGAATGTTGTTGTTTTGCATACTATTCAAGTAATATTCACATGACAATAGGCTAAGGAAGAATGTTTGGAGATGCCTAGAAAATATTGTATTACAAACAGATTTAACTGATATTACAAATTTCTAATATGTTTTTCGCTTTATTACACATAATTCTTTCAGGAAAGTAACTTTTACTTTAAATTTATATAGTATAAGCATAGACATTTCATCATCATACAGCGCTTGTAAAAAAAAAAAAGACAGCAAAAAATATTAATTTTTTTGAAAAATTTCAAAACAAATAAATCTTTTTTCCTTATAATATGTATAAGCATGCTAAAATGCGAATAGAAAAGTGAACAAAATTCAACTGTGAAAATTTTGTTTTGAAAATAAAGTAATTGTACAATTTTTGCCTGTGTAAAAACTATAAGGACAGCTAAATAAATTCAATACAGTATCCGTAAAAACTAATAATTTATATATTATGCACCCACATCTGAGTTTAATGATTGCAAATATTCCATCAGTCCTCGACATCATTAACTTTTGCCACTGTTTGGGATTATTTCAGTGCTATTTATTTTCAATCATAGATCTGAGTTATGATGCTGTTAAAAATACCTTCCATTTTTCTAAGCTCGTCTTTCTAGATCTCTCTATAAATTATCGATAAGGTTTAGACCAGGACTGCTTAGCAACCATTGCAAAACTTCGATAGTTTTCTTATAGAACTAAGATTTTATCTCCCGACTTGTGTGGATAGTCGACTTATCTGATTGTTATAGCTACTTTTTCCTGCTAGAAGCCTTGCAACAAATGAAAGATGCCCAAAAAGAATCTGTACAATGGCTCTGAATAAAATTTTCCGGAAAGATATACAAGTTACTCCGTGTCGCTGAACGAAAAGCAGACTCATGTCGCAATGAATCCGTCAACTAATGATGTTTTGAGAAGATACTGTTTCTTTTTTAAAATTAGTAAAATAATACTTCCAGCCATCAGGACCATTTTAGTTTCACTTATTTTCATCAGAGGAAATAACCTGCAGTGGTTTGTCAGCCCAAATCATTACTTGTATGGCTGGAACAGTTAGGTGGCGGATTCATTGCGACATGGGGTTGCTTTTTGTTCAAAGATCTGGTGTCACCTATATATCTTTCAGGAAAACTTAATTGTAAGACACATATACAAACTTTTTCTGACCATTTTTCATTTGTTGCAACACTTCTGATAGGAAAAAACGGATATAATAGCGAGGCAATGCGCTTATCCACACAATCTGTGAGACAAAACTTTAGCTCCATAAGAAAAATATTGAAGTTTTGCAATGGCTGCTAACAAGTCCTGGTCTAAACTTCATCGATAACTTAAGAGAAGTTCTAGTAAGACGAATTTATAAAAATGAAAGGCAGTTTTCTTCAGCATCAGAACTCAGATCTATGATTGAAGATGAATAGCACAAAAATAATACTAGACTAGTGGCAAAAATTAATGATTACGAGCAATAATGGAATATTTGTAGTCGTTAAACTCAGAGATGGGTGCACCATATATTAAATATTTGTTTCTTCGTTTACTGTATTAAATTTATTTTACTGTTCTTATAGTTTTTACACAGACAAAAATAGTGATTTTTTTGTACAATTACTTGATTTTCGTAATAAAATACCCCCAATTGAATTTTCTTGACCTTTATAATAGCTTTTTAGCATGGAGAAACATATTATAAGGGAAAAAGTTTTATTTGTTTTGAAATTTATAAAGAAAATTAATATTTTTTGCTGTCCTTTTAGTTTTTACACGCACTGTATAATAACACTACCACATGTAAATAGTAGTTAAAAGTATTTCTTAAAACAAATTAATACCCCATTAAAAGACATATACTATTAATACATGTACTGTTAATAGACCCGAAAGGGTTAAGGTAAGATTTACTGTCATTATTTTGACTTAATAAATATATTGCAGAATATGTTAATGAACGTGTTGACTTAATAAATATGTTGCAGAGTGTTACGCGAAGAGTAAGTGCTAAAAAGGAAGTGATGAGGTACCTAATCATTTCCCCATAAGCCTCTGATGAATGCAGGTAAATGTTAAAAAATATTAATTATTTCTAAAATTTCAATTCAGATAATGGTAAAAAAGTAAATAGGCATTTCGTTAAAATTTATCACTCCTTCACAATCGCTTCTTCATAACAAGTGTTGAATTCAGACACTTTTCTCCAGAAGGGATTTCTGTGGCTCCGGGGGGGAGACATTATTAAGCTCAGTGGAGGGAATTGCACTTTTACCCATTGAAAATACTAAATCTCAAATTTTCCGGGGGGGGGACATCTCACAGCTCTGGGGATAAATGTCCCTCCCGGGACAGCCCCTGAAATCAACACTGTTCATAACTCTTATTTTGGCCTATTTGGAGAGAATCACCCAAGTATGCGGTTGAAATAGCTCAAACCTCAAAGTGTTAAAGTTCCGAACTTCGTTTTTGTTATACATTGTATATTATCGTCATTGTTATACCTTGTAATGTGTATCTATACTTAAATTCTTTACTCAATTTTAATCATTAAATGTCATTAAATGTCATTTTTAATCATTAAATGTTATTTCAGATTGTTGTCGATTTATTTCCTCTTTAACCCTTTATATACCGCATTATGAATTCATGAAATTTTTACCTTCTAAAGCATTTTACGCAAATTGTTTAAACTAAATTAAAAGATTTACATAATCATTTAATAAATATTTAAAGGATTTTAGAAGGAATGAAGGATTTAGAAGGATTAATTAAATTTGAATTTATCGGGATTTTGTGCAATTTTTATAACCCCACTCAAATCTTTTATTTTTGTTTATTTCCTTAGTATTTTGTAGAATTATAAAATGTACAAATATCATGTTCTTACAATATAAATATAGAAATATTTCCGCATTGAAAAATCCCCATCCCCCTCCCTCAGCGCCAAGAAAGCTGAAAAGATGCAAAGGCAAAATAAATCATCCTTTTAAAAATATTTTTGTTTTATGCAACCAATAATGCTTCTGGAACAAGATAAAGTAATGTATCTGTAACTCATTCTAAACAGTATTACAACTAACTGATGTATTAAAAGAATTTTATAATAAGTTATTATAATGATACTTATAAGTACCGTCGGTAGATAAAAGGTTAAATTTTGAAAATATTCTCTTCGAAATGTGGCGCAGCTCTTTACTTATACATACAATGTAACATTTAAGTGGTCAGCTTGGATTAGTTTCAATGAAGAATAAAATGAAAAATAAAAAACGGCTTCAAGGACGTACATTCAGATATTACCTTCTTGTCTAGAAAGTAATTTACATTTCATATTTTATAACAAATATTTCTTTTCCGTTCTTGAGGAAAAGGCTTTCGTAAAACTTGCTAGTACTTTAAACATAATAAAGTTATAAATAAATATTTGAAGAACTTCGAGTTAATATTATGTTTAAGAGCTCCTTTGAAAAACGTATTTTCATTTATTCATTCAAATTCATTTTGTTCTAACGAAGAAAGAAAATTATTGACATAGTCTCGCTTATAAATGATATACCCGGGTATCCTGGAATACAGAATATATATGAAAACCATTTATTTAATTGATAACTATATTAGGTTTTTAGCATTTAATATATTTTTAGAATGCATATTAATAATACCAAAATTCATATTTGTGTGAAAAATAGTAAATATAAGGTTCGTACACTTCAAGCACTTTTAAGCACCTTTTACCAGAATTTTTGTAAAGTAATATTTGCCTAATTTAATGTAAAAAAAAATATCTGTCTTTAGATACAATCTGTCTATAGCTTACAATACTTTAAGAAATTTCATGTCTTAAATACCTAATATCCCATGAATTCAATGATGCGTATGAACCCTGAATTAGTTTAAATAAAGTTTTGAAACTTATTAAGAGTGATAATTTTGCATTGGCCTCGCGTCAGAATTCAACAATAGAAGAAATCGCTGAAGATCATTGTTTAAAATCAAGCTTTTTTTTTTATCCTGGTTATTTTAGTGATTTAGACGAATAGTTTGATCACATCTTAAATTTGTATTTTACTTATGGATTGATGAATGCTTTAATTTCTGCTTGTCCTATAAGATGGAAAAGAAAATGTTGATCTATTTATATTAAATACAAATGGAGCTATCTTACGTAATTGTCTGCATGGATAGACAGAGATTTAAAAAAATCATGTCTGAAAATTATTTTTAAAACAATAAAAATTCAGTGAATAGCGTTACATTTTTTGAAACCCATTGCGATACAGTTTTCAAACAAATTTCATTTGAAAGTACGTTTTTTTTCTTTATTCAATGGTGCAAAAATACAAAATATGCTATGGTTAGGAGTTTAACAAAATTGCAATAAAAACTAAATTAAGGGGTATCAGGTCTTCATCGATGCCGAAAACCATGTAAACAGAGCTCTCGCTTCGAGTCCATATAAAAACAGAAGTATTCAATCTAACCAATTTAAATTTTCTGATGATTTTAAGGTATGATTGTAGTATTATAAAATTATAAAATGAAGTATAAGATTTTTTATATAATAATATAAAAAATATAACAAAATTTATATAACACAATTTTCGAAAAAAAAATTAGGCGTTATATCAACATCCATAAGATAACGTTAAATTGACATAAGAATTTATTTTTTGCTTTAAAATAATCAGGAAACTTTACTCTATTAAATGAATTAAGGATATAAATATCACTCAAAGGAAAGCTTATTATAAAGCTTATTACATACAATTTAATTACTTTAAAAATATTTGGACATTTTTGTTTTCAGCCGAAAATAGAAAAATCACCGAAATTCGGTTTTGGTGTTGGTTTTGAACTTAAAAACCTGTTTCGGCCAATTATAAATTGTTGTGCATTTTGGTAGATTAAGAAACACTTGTCATTTTTTACAGTTAAGTTTTAAGAAATTCCAGCTTATAAAACACAAATTTAATGATTCTCTTGCAGTACCCTATTTGTCTTCAGCTACCTGTGGAATAGGTCTGACCCAAACTTTACGAGATAAAATTGTTGGGGGTAGGAATGCTGAGGAAGGAGAATTTCCCTGGCAGGTAAGTTTTTCTATTGATCCATAAAATACGATTCCGATTTTTCGACATTCAAATATCTGGAATTTCATATTTATGTATCAAATTCATCGAGGTAAAATTTATTATCATTCGCGCCTACAAGCGATGGTACAATAGACTCTCTCTATCTGAACACTCTCTAATGTGAACAACTTGGTAATATGAACACATTCTGACAATCCCAGCGAAACTGTATAGAATTAATAAAAAATGGAATTCTCTGTATTCTGAACATGCCACTATTATGAACGCTACTTTTGATCCTCATTTCTATTCCACCCCTCTGTAAACTAAACATGGTTTGCATTTTAAATTCAAATTTCCTTTAAGGAAGTTTGGAGAAACTGCTGCAGAAGAATAAAAAGGTTCAAAAAATTCGATTAAAAAATTAACACACAAAATCACTGTTATATTTTAAACATGTACTTGAAGTTGCAATTTGTTTAAATACTTCAGATAACATTTTCAGTTTAATGATGGAGCACCTGTTGACACATTCTTGTCAGCTGCCTTCTGTAAAAAAAAGGCCATTTTATGATTTTCTTTTATTAGAAAAATAAAAAGTTAGTTTTCGATTCTTTGGAGATAATTACGATAAGTTAAAATAATCCACTTCCATTTTGCTTATTTCAAATAACAGTTTTATATGAGTTATTGTTAATCACATATCACAAATTAAGCATGATATTTTAAAGATTAATTTTGACATTTTCGACTGATTTCTTCAATTGATTAACTACTGGAAAAATGGCAATTCAAGAAACTATTTGCTTATAGTTTTGTTGCTAATGAATTTCAGCAGATTTCATTTTTGCCCATGATAGGACATTCATTAAGGGTTTTAGCAATCATTTTAATTTACTTCTAAAACTTAAAAGGAAGGAAATATAATAAAACCCCTGTAGCACAGACATTTGACCAACTACTATCTCGGTATAGTAGTAGTAGTGCATTTCAATCTCCCTCAATAATGAACAGTTTTGTTAGGTCCCATGAGTGTTCAGAAAAGAGAGAGTCCACTGTACACTGTAAAAATAGGCAGTTGTTTCTTAATTTATGATAATATACTATAATCACTAACGAAAATGCACAATAATCTCGTTCTAGTCATCCGAGATTCCGAAGAGTGTTCTTTTATCTTTAGAAATCCGACAAAAAAATGTATCTTTGAAGAACTTATAAAAATAAATTTTTATCAGCTACCCATAATTTTCAAAAACGTTTTCGAGCAGCTTTTACATAGTGCATTAATCAGTTCTCTCTACACTGAAAAAAAATTTCAGTAAAATTACTAAACTTTTTTAGGAAAGTGGGATTCCTAGAACTTTTTATACAACGGTAACAGCAAAAAATCATGTAAGGGCTGTCCATAAATGATGTCACTCTTGAAGGGGGAGGGGGGTTTCTGTTGATTATATGAAAATGAAATTATTTATATATTTTTCATTTCCATTTAAAATAACAAAACTCTATAAGCCTTCGGCACAACAAGGAGTACATTCCAGTTTTACGAAAATGCTACAGATGAATAATTCGAATACTTACAGTAGTGCAAAAATTTTATCAATAGTATTTTTTTTTATAAGAAACCTGTACAAAGTAACACTACAGACTTTTTTAAGTTAAAAATTTAAAATAATGAGAAAAAAAAGAATTTTTGCTTTAATTTTTCTTTACCTCTGTTTGTTATGTGATTTTCTAGACATTATTCTGGTTAAACTTTTCTCATATGTCTACATCACATAAAAAAAAGTTACTGACCTAATGAAAATATATTTTTTCAGTAATTCCATGTTAAGTGTATTTTTCCTTTTATGCATGTACAGTGGAGACTCTCTATTTTGAACACTCATGTACACCGACTGTTCAGATTATGGGGGTGTTCAGTATAGTGGGAGATGCATTACTACTACTACTATGTACTGAGACTGAGCTGGTAGTTGATCAAACAAGGTCGGTTCTGCATGGTTTTTATTATATTTCTTTTCTTTTAAGTTTTAAAAGTAAACTAACATGGTTTCTACAATACTTAACCCTTTGAGCATCCTGCAGAATTCTACATGCAAGTTTAACAATTCATAAAATAAAAACTACGGAAAGTATTGATATGGAGATGTGTATTTTATGATTTTAGATATTTATTTATTATATGCAATTCAAAAAAATAACGTTAATATCGACTTTGAGCTAAATAAACTTTTGGACCCAAAAATTATGTGACGGAAAAATCCAGTTGAGCCGCTTAAAGGGTTAATGAATGTCCTATCATGAGCAAAAATGAAATCTGCTGAAATTAAATAGAAACACAATTATAAACAAATAGTATCTTTAATTGCCTTTTCTCAGTAGTTGATCAATTGAAGAAATCAGTCCAAAATTTCGAATGCAGTCTGAAATTCAAAAATTAATCTTTAAAATATCATGCTTAAACTGTTATTAAAAATATTTCATATAGAACTATTATTTGAAATAAGAACGGTGAAAGTGGATAATTTTAACTTACCGCAATTATCTCCAACTAATCAAAAACTAAATTTTTACATTTTCTAATAATAAAAAGTCATAAAATGGCTTCTGTTACAGCAGGTGGCTGACAAGAATGTGACAACAGGTGCTCCAACATTTAACAGAAATTTCTATCAAACAAATTGCAATTTCAAGTATTACAATCAAACAGTGATTTTGTCTATTTATATTTTAATCAAGTTTGTTGAACTTTTTATTTATCTGTAACAGTTTCTCCGAATTTCCATGATCAGAATTCTAATTCAAGTTGCAAACATGCATTCAGTTTACAGAGAGATGGAGTAGAAATGGGTACCAAAAGTAGCGTTCATAATAGTGAGGTGTTCAGAGTACAGGGATTTCATCTTTTGTTAAGTCAATAGAGTGTCGCCGGGACCGTCAGAATGTGTTCACAATACCGGGGTGTTCACATTAGAGGGTGTTCAGATAGAGAGTGTTCCATTGTATATTTATTATAAAAATTTCATGAATTCGAGCTGATTTCTATTTAACGAATTTTTTCCATAATGAAATGCTTAACTGGAACGATGGGATTTCATTAAATGAAAATTTCCTTCGATTTTCATTGAGCAATCTATCGTCTCTTTGTAACGCTGGGAAAGTATTAAACAAGTAAGAAAAATCATGAGCATTAAGCATAGATTATGAAACACTTTCCAAGACTTACTGAAATCTTAAACATATCTTCGTTATTTAGGGAAATAAGGTTACTGTAATAGCCAAATATATATTCCAATACTTTTGAAAAGCCCTGTATTTGATCTGTCGATTTATATATATGCTATATCATGGGGAAATTCAATTTAGCAAGAAAACTCCTAGCAGGTTGAAATTTCTCTTTCAGCAATTTATACAAATAGAAGAAGCATACTTGAATACTTTTGTTCAGCCCTGTAGTTTTCTTAAATACCTTTATTACACACCAGTATTTAGCTAAAATTTAATTTAAACTAAAACAATCTTAAAACTACTGAAAAGTCATTCTCAGAAATTATCATTCATGGGCGTCCATGTATTCAATTCTTTGCATGGCCCTATATGTCATTTTATACATAATCTACAAACAATTGTATGCAGTATAAACTGAATGCAGTTCAGCATAAAAGTGCATAACTTATTTAAAAACCACCTTTAAGTAATTTAAGTTATATTTAGTAACATTTGCGACCTCTTTTGTGTAGCCCTGTATATCAGTTATAGTATTTATATATACCATATAATGTGCATAGATTTAGTGGAACTTAAAAGCACATATCATAATTAAAACACATTTCATCCATCCATCAGACATCGCCAGATACATATGCAGCACTTCGGATAGAATATGCTATTTGAAATATTTTGTGAGTCCCTGTAAATGCTATGCACTTCGAATTATGCGTGATTATGTTATATAACTTATATTAAGCCTCAGCAACGAATATCTACTTTATTACGCAAAAAATAGTTTAATACAATTAAAATAGGTCGCACACTGTTCTCTTTTTACCATTATGCTATGGAATTCTTTTACGTGGCCCTGTAAATGAATAATAACAACTTTTTTCACCGTATATTTTAATTATATGCATAAATGCATATGCTTCAGAAATGCATATAAATTTTTATATGTTTGACAGGATGTAACATCTTTAAAATTCATTTGAAACTATTTTTACTCATAGGCCATAATGTAACGGTAAACTTTTGACTCTCCCTATAAATAAACTAATCATGCTAGAAACTTCATTTGAAATAGAAATCGTATTAGGGTAAACGTCAATAATGTCCAAAAATTTCAAACCAATCCGAGTATATTTCCGGGAATTAGAGCGCGGACAGACGGACAGACAAACCGAAATCATAAAAACTTTACAACTTTATTGGAAAGTGTAAAAAACTAACTCATCCACATATTTAATAAGTGCATAACTGTTTATATTCTTTTATAATTATTTTAAATTGAAACTCATCTTCCATCTTTAATGAAAAGGGGAAAATTAAAGATCTGCCTCGTGTGCAGATTGACTCCAAGTCCCAACAACAGACGAAAAAATTGGACTATACCAAAAATAATCAATACTGACCGTATTAAAACTTTAGACAACAACAATAAGAAAACTAAGCCATGGGATAAATCACTATCCCAAAGAACTAGAGTTAAAAGCATGAAATACAATAAATTTTTACTAAAAAAATAGTGCAGTTAGTAAAAAATAAAAAATAAAAATAAATAAATTTTTGAAGAGAAAATATTTCGGTTATGTGTTTCTAATACGTATTGGAAGAAAAAGTATCCATACTTAAACTAGTTGCAGAACTAATTAAATCCTTTCAATCAAATTAACATGATTCATTTAATGCAGTGCATGATCGGTTAACGAAATTAATCCGTTCCAAAATCATTATCTTTTTTGCTTCATTTTCGGAACAATGGATTTTGAGCTTATTCTATCCACGATAATTTTCAGAATTTTCAAGCATTGTTTTTGAGAATTTCACAAAAATAGCTCTATACAAGTAGGTAATACTTTATGTACATTCTATTTTGATTGCACTCATGCATGCGCAGTAAAACATTATTTAGTAAACCTGCTCATTTTCATACAATTTCATTATTTTTTTAATTCTGGGTACAGGGTGTGAAATGTTGTTTGTCATATTTTCTGAAAAGGATTTTTCTTTCTTTTCTTTTCTTTTTTTTTTTTTTCTTTTTTTTTTTTTTTTTTTATTGGTTAAGAACAGACAAAAAATTTGGAATTGTTGTTATGAAAACTTTGAACGAGTATATATCCTATTCTCGTAAAGATGAGCACAGTTTATTAGAATTAGCGATTTAACCATTATCTACTGTTTGAAAGCTTTTCTACTTTAATTTTTGACAGGGTTATACAAAAGATGTTTGTTATTTTTCATTTTGTTGACGGTCCCTTGTGGGATTAATCGGTAAAAAATCTTCACGAAAATATATGATCTGTACTATTGTGTTTACACATCTAGAGTTTCAGGATAATTTCTCACACTGAGAAAAAAATACAGTTCTGGCATCTAGAATCTACATTGTGGCTCTAGAAAAAATAGTTCCATGTCATCCTTTTATATTCTAGATCTCTTCGCTAGAGAATTTTAGAGTCTCGTACAAGAATTCAAGAGCGTTTTTCTATATTCTCGTTGTCAAACTTATTTAAAAATCTTTTCAAATAGACGGAACACAAGGGGTTTGATTTAATAACTATTATTCTAGATTATAAAACCATTCCCGAAATCAAGCGATAATTTCTTGTTACTCAAATGATTCAATATCGTTTCGCCACCTAGAAAACAACAGACTAGAAATGCTAAGTCATTTCGTCTATCCAGCTTAGTTGTTTAACCTATTCACATAGTTCGGTCATCTATAGTTCTAGTTTAGGTATTCAAAAAGTGACTAAATATTCATTCTAGGTGAAGGCGCTATATTTTTTTTTTTCTCAGTGATGCATTTTTCTAGATATCTAACAAAACATCTAAAATCTCAAGTGAATGGGTCGAATACTATTTTTAATTTATTTACCTTTTTTCCAGGCATCCTTACAAAAGCTAACCTGGCTTGGATTCTATCACATTTGCGGAGCATCTCTCATCTCATCAGAGTGGTTGGTTACCGCAGCACACTGCATCAAATCGTAGGTTTTAGAGTCTTTATTAATTGTCTATTATTCATTTATTTTTTATTATTCAGGCATACTAATAATATACTTCTAATTTAGTCATGGCTGACTCAACCACTGAGCAAACAGAGCAAGGCCTAGTGCTATTTGGATTCTTGTTAGTACCCCCGAGCTATATACAATACGAAATAATGTTATCCTATGTAAAATAATTACAATAACTATGCTTTAAGTTTCTCTATGTATTTACTTCTTCATGGAAAAAAAAGTTAGAATTAACTTTATTTTACACAGCCAAAGTTTAAATAATTGTATAGATGTGAGGATTCTGAAAGTAGCCATAAACACAAAAGATGGATATTTAAAATGCTCTGAAAGTAACTGTAAATACAAATGACAAATGTTTAAAATGTTCTGAAAGTTGCCATAAACACAAAAGATAAATATTTAAAGTCTTCTGAAAGTAGCCGTAAACACAAAAGATGAATATTTAAAATATTCTGAAAGTAATTGTAAATACAAAAGATAAAAAAATGTTCTAAAGAGTAGAAAATTTTTATAAATAAAAATAATATATACATGTATTGCGTGAGAAAGAATTTGCATGCTATTTTACATATATTTTATATTCTGTACTATAGACTAGTATATGATTACAATTTTTAAACATGATTTTTATTAGTCGAATATTGCAGTCAAAGACATTTAGGTTTCGCTAAGTGATTTGCCAGGACTCTGCGTGACATTGCCTCGCTCCTGAATTTAGTTTCTGCATGGACCCAAATTTGAGGTCTGGACCTGGCAGGTCCTAAAGAAACATTTGCTGGTCTTAGGTAAAAACTAAAAATTCATCCCCCAAAAAAATTAGCCCGATTTGTCTCGGTGCGACACATTTTTTACAATAGTTCTTAACCAACTTTTATAAAATATTCTTTTAAAAGAATTTTGCATACGTATTTATCCATAATTTTAAAGCACAACATTTTTAATTTATATTTTCGCAAAGTATAATACACGAAATAATAATATTGAGGATTACTTACACAATTACATTCACATGAAAATTCTGGGGGGGGGGAAGTGGTATAGAATGTAAAGAAAGCCCAGTTTTGAAGTTCTACTTTTTTAAAATAAATTTTAAAACATGTGTATAATTTAAAAAAACAATAATTTTTTAAATATTCCGTAACAAAAATACACAAATTCACTTTTTTTTTTAATGTCATGCTAATGTAATCCGGAAAGACGGTCAGGCCCTAGCCTATTTCAATTCGCAGAGGGGGAAAAAATAGCAAACCGGATATCAACTCAGCCCGATTTCAAAAGAAAGGTCTCCATGCGGGCAATGGAATGTTCATCTCATAAAGATGTATACAATTATTAAAAAAAAAAAAAAAAAAAAAAAAAAAAAAAAATCGGTGATACCTAGATACAGCATCCGTAAAAAATAATGAAAGTTTCAATATTTGACGATTTTTCATCGGTTGGCGATGGAATGCAATTTCAAAAATTATTTTTTTTAATGTCACATGTACTTTAAGGGAAGAAAAAGCTTCATGTTGAACTTGTTTAGATAAATTTAATTTAAATAACTTTAGTTTTGCCAGTTTCAGATTGTTTTAAGTATAATTTTGTTATAACGATATTTATACTCAATTTTAATTATCAAAATTTGCGATTCAAAATTAAAATTAATAAAAATTGTTTCAAGTTCAAAGTCCACTTGAGCATTGTCGATTCGATTTTGTTGCTATGGAAACATCTGTCTTTTATTTTTAAATACGTTTAAATGAATAAATATTTTTTTCTCAATATGAATTTTTTTATTTATAAAAATATGTCTTCCAGTGATTGATACAATTAAATAACTGTATCAAAAAACAATATATATATATGTGTTATACAATACAAATGTATGTAATATATCAAGCATTCTCATTGCTTATGTTTAAATTCATCAAATACCATTTGCACGCATTCTAAAAATCCAACTGTTTTTAATTGCATTAAAACCGTTTGTTTTGGCGAGGAAAGGTACTGTATGCCAAATCGTGTGACGCTTTCGTCTTTTCACGCCAAATATTCGAAAATATTTTATTTTTTTACAGTCTTTCTACTGTAATTCCGCCGCTAATTTTGACATCCTTTATTAGAGACATAAGTAGTTTAATTTCAAAAAATTCTGAATATGCCCAGTATGGAGACCTTCCTTGTCAGTTGACATTTAGCCTAATTACAAAGCAGTTTTTTTTTTTTTTTTTTTTTTTTTTTTTTTTTTTTTTTAATGTAGATGAAACTTTTTATGAAGAAATTTACCTATAAGACCCATTGCATACTCATCCTCATAATTTCCGACTAGGCTTACTTTACAATAAAAACTTGGCAAAAATACATAAATTACAATTCCCTTTTTTTAAAAATATTTATTTGAAATAAAATATATCTTGAATTTCATACTATGTTAAAAATATCCGATCCACTTGAAAATTTGTATATAGGTACATTCTGATAAGGCGCTTCCCTGATTAGTTTTTGGAGTTCATTCGATATGTATAAGAAGGGGAACGGGGCGCTCATGCCCCTCCCCTTAATTGATATAAATGGATTTTTCATGTAGAGTTATAGGTTTTCGTTCAAAATTTAGATATATGATGATTCTAATGAGGCGCTTCCATGGATGTATTAGGTGCTCATTGGATAAGTGTAAAGAGCGGGAACGGGGGGCTAATGCCCCTCCTCTTGATTTATATAAATGTGTTTTTCATGCAGATATTATCAGATTTCATTCAAATTTTAGACATAGGATCATTTTGATGAATGCATTTAAAGACTTATCTTTCATGCCAATAGTACCTCTGAATTGGGTTTTCTTGAAAATTTAGCCATTTATCTTAACCGTGATGTTATTGTTAATGACAAATCTGATTCTAAATCGCTCTCCATAGCCTGAAAGAACCTTTTCAGCACTACTATATAATTAACTGTTTGTGTTAATTATGTATATACTTATTTAGATGTGCATATAAGTGTGCGAATAGCTATATATATATATATATATATAATTTTATTTATTTTTATTTTATTTATTTTTTTTTTTTTTTTTTTTGCTTATTTATTTTTAATTTTTATTTTGTAATTTTTTTTATCTATTATTTATTTTTTCAGTATAGATATTTATGTATGTACTTTTATTTTATTTTATTTTCCCAACTGAGCCTTTTATGTGTGTACTTTCATTTTACCTTTTTTTTTTAAATATTTGTATGCATTTATTATAATTTTCTTTTTTAATCCTCTTGCTTTTTCCTTCCCCTTCTTCACTGTTTTAGCCGTACGGTTTGATTATATTCTTCCGTGATTGACTGTTGCCTTCTACTTTTCTATTGGTTGTTCTTTCAGCTTGTTCCATTTCCCGCCTTTTCATTTCAGTCATGCCGCTGCAATCATAGTAGTCGAACGTCTTTTTTTTGCGCCTGACGAAGAAAGATTCAGTTCTTTGGAAAGGCCTCGCGCTTTTTTAATATATTTTATGATATGTTTAAGAAGTTTTTAATAACAGTTCGATTGATAACACCAGATAAATCTTATTTTCTTGTTTATATTCTGACTTATTTATAAATTCATTTTTGATTGTAAACGCATCCAAATGGCAGGTCCTCTTATTTAGGAACTATATAATGTGACGTATTGGCCAGTTTTTTGATAAAGGCTGCCAAAATGTTTATTTTGGACAAAATTTCCCGAAGCGATCGTGATGGCAAAATTGAGGAAGTATTCAAATAACAAGTTGCGTTTTTTTTACTCATTTTTAAATCCATTTCGCTCTGAAATGCACCCAATTGACAGGCTCTCTTATTTAGGATCATTGTGCCATATTGGTCAGTCTTTTGATATAGGCTGAATATGTTTTAAAAAAAAAAAAAGCTGTCAAAGGGGGCACTTTGCACAAAATTTCCCGAAGCGATTGCTATAGAATTGAGGATGTACTCAAATAACAAAATTGGTTATTTTATGACTCATTTTTAAATTCAATTTTGGTCTCAAAAACATTCAATTGGTAGTTTTTGTTTTTTTTTTAATCTAGGAACTATATAATATGCCGTATAGGTTAATTTTTAAATAAAGTCAGACTATTTTTCAAAAAATGCTGTCAAAATGAGCATTTGAGTCGAATTTCGCTCAAGATGATTCTCAAAAAACCAGTTCTTACGGAAAAATAAAATAAATTTTTTTCAAAAGTGGCCAAATAAAGTTGTTAAACTGGGTTTATCTTTAATTCTATTCTATTTTTTGCTGTTAAAATGAGCACTCTTCGAAATCTACCTCCGCCTATAGACCAAGCCGTCAGGGATTTTGTAATAGAAGAAAGTATTGAAATCGAATTTTTTTTCTTTTTTCAATTTTTTTATGGACTTGCACATTGTAGGGGTCAAAGATATAAAAAAAATAACCCGTTTATACAAAATGTCTGTCAGTTCGGCTGTCCGCGTGTCTCTGTGTATTACTTATATAATTGAAAAGTGCATGAAGTTATGCATAAAATCGAGCCAATTTTCATACATACATTTTTGGCTATGGCCAAGAAGTCCCTGTTAAATTGGGGATATTCTATTTAAAGGAAACGCTATGATAAGGCTGTTTGAGCCATTTTCCTTTTTCTAATAATCAGAAAATTTACGAAGTTATGCATAGAATTGAACCAAACTTATATATATGTTTTTGACTATGGTCATAAGTTGTCTGTTAAAATTAGGGATACGCTGTAAAACATTTGAGTAACGTTACACAATAAAATTGGTGGCTACACCACCAATTTTAAAGTGTAACGTTACTAAAATGTTTTACAGTGTATTCCCTAACGATGGTGCGTTGTGACGAGTTTTGTCAATCTTTCTCTAGCATAATCGGAAAGTGTATAAAGTTAGGGATAGAATTGAATCAAACTACATTTTTTATTATAGATTTCAGGTCCCAATTGAAAATGAGGATATTTTCAACGCTGTGGCAGCGATTTTCGTACAATTTTCTCTCTCTTTTTTTTTTTTTTTTTTTTTTTTTTACGAAATTTTGCGCTTAGATGTAATGAAGGCTTGTATAATGTTTTGCAGAAAATCGGCCTTAAAATAACGCTGTAATAGCGAATTTTTTTCAATTTCCCTGCATCACTTTCGCGGTAGCTGTTGAAAAAAATATTACTGAATCACCTAATTCACTAATCTAGGTTTAGTTTGTCTATCTGTAATGAACAAAGTTTTTGTTTTTTGAACCATCTATTGAAAAAAGTTTAATCGTAATAAAAAAAAAAAAAAAAAAAAAAAATCAATTACGCATTTTTTGTTGTTGTTGTTTCTAAAATGCCTACCTAAAAAAATACACTTTTAAAAGTACTAATATGTATAAGATAGAAGAAAATTTAAGAATTGGCACACTCGATATTTTCATTCTGCTTTGTCTGTAAATGTAAATAACCATTAAAATTTATGCTTTATATCTATTCATTTTCATTTTTCCCTCTCGAAATACTCATAATAAATAATAGTCCTAATTACAATTTTTCCCTTCTCTGTTAGATGTAAATATTCAAAGTTTACATAAATTGCCATAAAAATTGTTGCATTAAGCATAACAGTATGTTTGTTCAAACGTTAAAGTATGCTTTTCTATATCTTTTATACGAAATTGTTTATTATCATTTTAAAACATAAGCATGTAGCAAATTATTATTTATTTAGTTTTATGTTTGTTGTTTTGTGTGTTATGTTTGTTTATTTTATTTAGTTTTATGTTTGTTGAATGTTATAGAAACATGGAAACCAAATTTTTAATTGCTATTTGTTTTGGTAAAATTTGACTTCAGTGCTTGCAGCAAAAAGTAGTATGTTACATTTATGGAATATGTAATCGTCCGCCTTAAAAAAAGGCTTTCCTTATTTATTTTCTCGTAGGTTTTGTTAAATTACAAGTTTCAAGCAATTTGCAAAATGGAAAGCTCCAAGCACCTAAAGGATTTTTAAACTTCAGTTACTTGGTTAATTAAATTTTCTGCTTCTTCTAAGACTGTTTTTAATTTATTCGTGTTTACATTCCATTATTTCATAGACTTGTAAATGAATTGAGAAAATATTAAAGACAAATTAATCGAAGACGAAATCTCACTTGAAAAAACGTTATTTTTTTTAGCTTATAAGCTTGTTTATTTTTGTCTCAATTTTGATTTTATGGCAATTCTTTAGAAAAATGACGGTAGTAATCTTCGTCAAATGCATCTAGGAAAAAAATACTTTTTTATTTTAATTTTTTAAACAAATTATTAGTATTAGTATTAGTTACATAAAGTATTATTTTTATTCTTCCGTGAAAACTCATATAAATAAACATTATTTTTTGTAAATGCAAATCGCCTCAAAAGAAAAGGTAAGATTCTAGATATACTTTGACTTTTTCCTTCATTATTTGAAAAATTGTTGTAAGAAATGTGATTGACACCCGAGGTCGTAGCTAGAAATGAACAATAGGGCGCTCAACAGAATTTAGGGGTCGGGGGATTTAATTATTTATTTATTTATTTATTTATTTTGTCTCTCTTTGACGCAGAAAGATAAATTAATGCATATTCATATTGGAGGTACAACATTTCTTATTAAACTGTTGTGTAAACTTTATTTTATGCTAAGAAAACTGTATGATGATGAAATATTTGAGTGTATAACTGGTACAAAATTAAACACCATGCTAGCTTCATATGTACAATTAGGATGAGGGAGTGTTGAAACACTTATTTTAGATACAATTTAGTAATTTTGCAAAACTCTGAAAGGGTCTCAAAACTAAATTAGTTTTTTGAACAGAATTTCATTGGAATTTTCGAAACAGAAATTCATTGAGTGACCTTGGAATCTTTTCCAGGGCGGGCTCAAAGTATTTTAGGGAAGGGGGGACTAAGCCGCCCATAGTGCCCTCTTAGCTACGGCCCTGTTGACACCAAAGAAACTTAATATTTTATTATAATGGATAAATCTAATCAAGACGTTTGTAAATAACAATAATAATGAAAATGCAAAATGAGGTTAAAATATAGCGTAGGCTTCAAAATTTCAGTAAGCACAGGTTTAAAAAATGATAGCAACCTCTTTTAAATATTCTTTTTCTGATTTTCATGTAAAACTATTTTGCATCCAGATATATTTTTTAAAATGCAATATTTTTTTTTATTACTCACTATATCCCATCACAATTTAAGATGATTTTTAAATGTTGCAAAGAATTTTTGATAGTAAAATTAAATAAGTCAATATACTAGACGAAAAATTTTTGTATGTAAAGGCGTAACGAATATATTATACAGTCACCGCAAAAAAAAAAATCTTGACATTTGGGATTTCAGATGTTTTGTTAAATATCTACAAACATACATGAGGAATGATTCTGAAATTCCAGATGTATAAACAAAATAATACAGGTCATATATTTTCGAGAAGATTTTTTTCCAAAATCCAATAGGGGACCATCAACAAATTGAAAAAGAACGAATATCTTTTGAATAACTCTTTCAAAACTAAAGTAGCAAAAGCGTTTAAATTGCAGATTATGATTAAATGGCTTATGGCAATAAACTGTGTTCATTTTTATGCGGATAGCATAGATAGAAGAAGATCAAAATCCTTATTCCCAAAATGAAGCAAAAAGATCAGGAGCTGTGTCCAAATATTTAATAGTACGTGCAATACTGTGTAGACACTAATCAATGGAATATGGATACAGCCCCTCACTTTTTGTGTTTCATTTAGGAATATAGGATTTTGATCTTATTCTTTAGACGATAATTTTCAGAATTTTCAAGCTATGTTTTTGAAACTTTAACAAAAGTTGATCTATACATTTAGCTAACACAATATGCAAATGAAATTTTTATAGAAATGACGCATGCGCAGTGAAAATTTATTTAGTAAACTTGCTCATGTTTCATGCAATTATGAATATTTTTTTATTTTGATTACAGGGTGTTATGTACAATGTCGTTTCTCATATTTTTTTGAAAAGCACATTGTTTTTTATTAAGATCTCTGCAAATTATAAGCAAGAAACTTGACAAAATTTGGGACCGTTTTTATAAAAACCTTAATTTCTCTACGAGTATGCATGCTATCCGCATAAAAATGAACACAGTTTATTGCTATAAGCCACTTAATCATAATATGCAATTTGAATGCTTTTGCTACATTAGTTTTGACAGAGTTGTTCAAAAGATATTCGCTGTTTTTCAATTTGTTGATGTCCCCTATTGGATTTTGGAAAAAAAAATCTTTTCAAAAATTACTAGTACTATTTTGTTTATGCATCTGGAGTTTCAGGGTCATTCCTCAAGTATAGTTCTAGATATTTACCAAAACATCTGAAATTGCAAATGTCAGGATTTTTTTTTTTTTTTTTTTTTTTTTTTTTTTTTGCGGTGACTGTAGAATAAGCAAACATAATAGTTTTGAATGTAGATTTTTTTAACTATTTCGAAAATAATTGTTGTCCTCAGTCGAGAATTGGAAAATCTGAAGTATATCTGATTCTTCTTATTGGTTGAATTCCGCAACTTATTTATTTTCTGATTGGTTCATGGTTAATGTCCAAAAATGGAATACTTCTGTTGGCACTATGACAAAAAAGCAATAAATACTTTAAATAATAATAATAATTTAAAACAAATTGTGATAAAGATTTCAAACAAATGTCATTTAAAAGTAATTTTTTTATTTATGCAACAGTGTGAAAATTTAAAATGTGCGATGCTTAGAAATTTAAAAAATTTCAGTTCCGAAAATTGTAAAACTGAAATTTGATTTAAAATTTGTTTGTGATGGGTCCAGGAATATTAATATTTAATCCATGTCGTACGTAATATGAGCCGTTCAGAAGTCAATGTGATTAACTCCATCATATAAAAATGCATGTTTTAAACAGTTAAAATTGTATATCTATAAACTACTGTTTTTTTATCATTGGTCTAGGAATATTGATGTTTAATGCATGGCGTACGTAATATATGACTCGTTATAATCATAAAAAATATGTTTATTATTATTATTAATTTAAATACAGGATTAATTTATAAGTCTTTAAAGTTTTAGTCTTTCAATATAATCCTTTTCCAAACAGTCGTTGTAATTTGTTAATTTGCAATTTATTATTATTCATTTTTTTACAGAAAATTTAATGGAATACCTCGAAACTTGTCTTTCATTAGTTACATTGTTTTACATCCATTTACATCGCTTGTAAACATTTATCATTTTTGTTGCTATTTATTTATTTTGTAATTGTTTTTCAGGAATTCTACTGATTCTTATAGAATAATGATTGGTAATAACAATTTGACGACAATAACAAAGGACCAAATGTATCTGGTAAGTTAGTATTACATACGTTCTCTCTCTCTCTCTTCTTAGTCTAATCAAATAAACAACGAGAAATTTCGTTTTGAATGGGTTCTCTTAATATCTTGTTTTCCGTTACTACAGATTGAAATCATAAAAATACATGTAAATGCATATATATTGCTTAAAAGGTGTATAAAAACATATAAAAATATTTAAAAATGCATTCAAGTCCTTTTAAAAAATGCAGAACGTTTTCGACCGACACTTACACGATCCTCATCGGCGAAATAACCTAAAAACAGTTGTTGCGGCTTTGCGTCCACAGGCTCCAGCCGGAACAGTCCACTTTATTCATAGGGGGTACGGAGTAAAAGGTGAGAATTAGAAAAACTATTGAAAGTATTTTCAAAAACACAGATTTAATAATCATATACTAGCAGCCCGCCCTCGCTTTGTTTCGGGTAGAGCAAGTCGCCCAGTCTCGTGCCACTACTGACACCGCAAATTGTTATTATTACTTCATCCCATTAAATCCAACTACTAAAAACATTACGCTCCTTTTAGGTAGTCGGGTAAAAAGTAGCCTATATGTTAATCTAAGGTGTCAGATACCTTCATACAAAATTTCATAAAAATCGATCCATCCGTTCTTGAGTTATAAATGGTGTAATTAACCCGACTTTGTTTTATGTATACAGATTATAATCAATAGTATTCGCAACGCACGCGATGTAAGGATTTTTTAAGGTCATTTTTCTACACCTTGGGTTACATTATTAGCATTTTAGTAAAGATCCCTGTTTATATATATTATATATATATATATATATATATATATATATATATATATATATATATACATATATAATATAGAATATGTTCACCGGAAATAGTGTAGCTTTCCAACGGTGGAAGAATTTTTCATATCCTTCAAGTAGTTTCGGAGCCTATTCAATTCAAACAAACAATCAAATCTTTCCTCTTTATAATATTAGTATAGACAATCAATAGTATTCGCAGCGGAAGCGGTGTAAGGTAATTTTAAGGTCATTTTTCTACACCTTGGGTTCATTATTGGCATTTTAGTAAGGATACCTATATATATATATATATATATATATAATGTAGCCTATGTTCACCGGAAATAGTGTAGCCTTTCAACGGTGAAAGAATTTTTCGAATCCTCAAGTAGTTTCGGAGCCTATTCAATTCACACAAACAATCAAATCTTTCCTTTTTATAATATTAGTATAGATAATCAATAGCATTGGCAGCGCACGCGATAAGGATTTTTTAACGTCATTTTTCTACACCTTGGGTTCATTATTGGCATTTTAGTAAGGATACCTATATATATATATATATATATATATATATATATATATATATATATATATATATAATATAATATAGCCTATGTTCACAGGAAATAGTGTAGCTTTCCAACGGCGAAAGAATTTTTCAAATCCGTCAAGTAGTTTCGTAGCCTATTCAATTCAAACAAACAAACAATCAAATCATTCCTATTTATAATATTAGCATAGATTAAATCTCTCCAGATTACGTGAATATCGTAGGATAGAGCATCATAGCATACTATTTCTTTAATGAATATTATTTAGATGGATTCTCTTGTGATAGCTTCAAGGTAACTAGCTGTATGAAAGATTATTTTAGATAAATATAGAACGATAGATCTAATATCTATATAGAAAAATAGATTTTCGTAATTAATAAACATAATTATTTATTGCTATTGCATTTTTGACTGCATTTGTTCTGCTGAATACTCAATGAGAAATTTCATTTTGAATGGAATCTTAATATCACATTTTCTGTGAGTACAAATCAATTTATTGCTATTTTTGATTGCATTTGTTCTGCTGAATACTCGATGAGAAATCTCTCTTTTTTTGCGATGGGGGAGGGGGAGCGCACCTTTACTATTCTCACTTTCAGATCTGTTATGCAGATTTTTTTATCGTGTCTTTGAACATGTTCTGAAAATTTCAGAGCACAAGTATTGTTTATATATATATTGCTAATTTATCTAGCATTTGATGAAATATTTATTCAAAAGGCTGTTTTTTTTTTCATTTGTAAAGATTTCCCCCGACAGAAAACATGAAAAAGATCAATCTACAGATTTTTCATCAAATAATATTCTTTTGCATAAGCACTTACTGAAGCTTGAATACAATTTCAATATGTTAATCTTTGGTATGTTCAATACTGTCAGTCAACTTTTATCCAAACTTCTCTCCTATGTGGCTTTTTGTAGTTGCAAAGTTTTTCGATTAAAAAACGCCCTGTTGTAACATCCAAGGTATCACTCTGAAATTCTTTTATATAATTTATTTGACCAGAGCCGTCCTTACAAAGCACAATTTTAAGCGAGGCCTGGCGCAGGGATTTTTCGTGGCCCTTTCCTTTAAGACACTTAACATAATCTAATCTACCATAACTATCAATAAAAAAAGAATGGATTTCATCTATATACTGTGACCCAGCGAACAGGGTTCGATCCCCTTGCTATTATAAAGGAATTGCGTTTGTTTGTGTTTGTAAGGGTAATTTCTGGAATTACTGAAACAATTTCAAAAGTAATGATGGCAAATTGATGGTGAAAGCCCTCTTCCAACGCAGGCTATATTTTATGTCAAAACCACTATCTTTCCTTAACTAAAATCATAAATTTATATCAAAGATTTTCTATTATACATTCTTTTTTTATTAAAGAAAAAATATTTTGTGTCCAGGTGCGAGGCCTTGTGCGGCCGCACCTGTCGCACACCTCTAAGGACGGCTCTGTTAGAAGTGAAAGAAAACTATTGTGACCAGAATTTAGTAATTTATCATTTGTTTGACTAACGATTAATCATTAACTTTTCATTAATCATCAGTGTTTCATGCAACTTTTCAAGCACATTACAACAGGCCCTGATTACCGAATAGGCACGAGAAGCACGTGCTTCCCTTGAAAATTTTGAAGAGGCCATAAATTGAGCAAACAGGGTCCACCAAATTTTATATTGAATTAATTATGTTCCGAAATTCTAATTCCATTTCAATTCATTTATATTTTAAGGTGTTTCATAAAAATTCTTTTCATAGCAAATTAATAATTTCCATATAGTAGATCGCTTTCTATCATAATACCTTAGTTTGTCCGACCAACCAAAGTCACCAATTTATCGTGCAGTATTATCACCCAACAAGTCAAAATCAAGAAAATCCAATATTATAATATTTCTAGAAATTTTAATAATGCATTGGTGAGTTTTCTGCTACATCAAATTTAGAAAATTCTTCTTGAGTGAAACAGGACCCCGAAATGACACTGTGTTTCCCATAGCTTCAGAGGTTAATCGGGCCTTGCATTTCAAATCTTTTCCTTCAACATCCTTATCGTATTTCAGAAAAAAATTTAAACACAGATTGTCTTGAACATGATTTTTAATATGTTTATTTTTCAGTAGATAATGCAGTAAGGATTGTAATTAAGCTTCAGAGTTCCAAAAAAAGGTCTCTGTATATGAAAGTGTCTTCGCCATGTCACTCAAAATTAAGTTATGGTTGTTACATACCCATATGATTTAAATAAAGTTCTCAGATCATTATGTGTAATTTGTTGCACTACTGAGGTGTATCCTTTTATACTAGGACTGTTATTATGTTTTCGCGCACAAACATTTTCGATATCTAGTCCTAATGTGTTCAAGCTCATATTGATACATCAAGTTCATATTGTATAATTTCTATTTGTATCGCTCCCTACCTCGAAAAACTTTTTCAAATATTCATATTATTGTTCATAGCCCCAGAGACATATCAAATTACCATTAGATTTTGCTTTTGTTAATCAATGTTGAAGCGGAGATTAGAGTCCTGCCAAAAATTCTGAATCTTAACTGTTTAAAGTCAACCCGAACCCGAAAAAATAAATTTCGTCAATCCGAAAATCGACCTAAGCCTTCAGATTTAAGCCTAAAACTGAAACACTCAACACCAAATCCGAAGCAAAATAATAATAACAATAAAAATAATGAACTAGATTAATTTCATTTTTTTTTTCTAGATTAGTATGAACATATTTCTATACAATTATGGAAAAATAATCTGCAAGAATATCTCAACTGTTAGTTTTGTCTTTTGCGTATAAAAAACAAACACGTATGCATTCTCTCTTGTATGCAGAAGTGAATAGGATGCAAGAAGCATATCTTATTCCAAACAGTCTTTCACTGTCTTCGTACTGAGTTAGATAAGTCACTTAACTAGAAATTTTTTAAGTGGACTTACCCGGAATCTAGATTATGACTTGAATAAATTTCTGAAACTCACTTAACTTTTGATACTCTCTTAACTATGAGTTGAGTAGAAATCTAGCTGCTGAACTTTTTTCTTATTTAAAACTGATATTAAAATTAGAGTTGTGTTTTACAAATAATTATTCAACTTTTTCAAATGATCTTTTGAATCGTTTATCTAATTAACACGCCACAAAGAATGAAAACAGTAATAAACTATGCATAGTTAGAAGTTGTAGTCACAAATTTCACACAAAGTTTCTTAATTTTTTTTTTTTTTTTTTTTTTTTTTTTTTTTTTTTTTTTCACGATGAGGACAAGTGAAGCCCAATTCCGGATTTCCCGCTTAAAGAAATGTAAGTGACTCAACTATCTCAGTGCGAACATAGAATTCTGTAAACAGTAACCCTCGAAACTCGACTGTTTGTGGCCACAGAAAGATCATGAGAAAGCTGAGAAGCTGTTGCACTCTTGTTACATCTATAATGTAAAGAACAAATAGCGATCTTCGTTAACCGTCGTGGTTTTTGGACAATCTTGCTCAGGTTTTCTCTCTATGAATTCAGTGTCAATAAACTGTTTCTATAAATTGCACAGGACGCTGGGCGTTACTTTGAAGTCTTTAGGAATTTGCACTTGAGATTGTCCTGTTTCCAATCTCTCCTGTTTCCCACATCATTCAATCATATAAACATTGGAGATTACTCATTTTTACTGTTTTCTTTTTAATTTCATCGAATGTTGCAAAAAAATAACACGATATTCAGCAAGGTGTGCAAGTGAATAAAATTTGAAAATTGCCTTGTTTAAAAAGACTTTTCCATTCCGCTTATACACACATGTCAGCTTACGTATGCGACACTGAAGAATTCCATCTTTGTTTCGAAGCATTGGTTTTACCTTTTGTTTAGCACTCTTCATAAAATTCAACGAAATGTTCATTTTTTTTTTTTTTTTTTTTTTTTTTTTTTTTTGAGTATGAGTGTATTTAAAAGAGTTCATGTAAGTTTATGAATTTTTACTTCAAAATATGATGCATATATATATAAAAAATGTTATAAATCATTTTTCTTTAATATGTTTCAACATATACCGGATGTCCCAAAAATGACTGATGGATTTTAAAATTCAATAACTTGCAAACGGTGACAGCTATTTAAAAATTTTTGCAGGAGGATTATGTATAATGTCAGAAGCTTTTTTACCGTAATTTTTTATTTTAGTTCGCATCTCAAACAATAGGTGGCGCTGACGGCGATTGAAGGCCAGGTGATCAGTGCTGAGTGAAGCGTCAACCTGGCCTTCAATAACCGCCAGCGCCACCTATTGTTTGAGATGCGAACTAAAATAAAAAATTGCGGTTAAAAAACTCCTGACATTATACATAACCCTCCTGCAAAAAATTTTTAAATAGCTGTCACTGTTTGCAAGTTATTGAATTTTAAAATCCATCAGTCATTTTTGGGACACCCGATAGTTGAAAATGTTATTCATTTGGTTAGCTGTCCAACTGTCTGCGTACCTATCTGGCCTAATTCACATAAATATACTCGGATAGCCTTGTAATTTATATATGTTACTGAGTTTTACTCTGGCATGTTCGATATTGAAAATTAAGTGTGTACCATTTTGATCAGTTTACATGAGTACTCAAAAGTATTCGGTTATGTATTACAGTCAATGGGGAACATTTTTTTTTTTTTTTCAGTGCACTTTAATAATGATACACTTGATACGAAATTATTCTATTCTATTAATTATTCTCGATCAACAGTTCTAATATTGTGGTTCAGTGCAATTTAAATCTAGATCAATCACAAATCTTTGGACGAAACAAAACGTTTAATAAAAGAAAACATAAAATAAAAGCTTGAGAAATATTCGACATTCTATTACATCTAAGAATCTAATATCAACCACAAGAATATTTCATTTCAGTTTATAAAAGAGTCTATACTTTAAAGAACGTCCCAGCTGGCAAAATACGATGCTCGCTAATTAGCCGGAACATCCCGCCCGGCGTTGGACGACTGTCCAACATCATCATAAATAGGCAATGGAACAACTCCTGTGATGTTCCTACGTAATATACCTGTAGAGGTCTTGAGATCGACGACGCGGACATGTCCATCGTCTCCTTTGTAGGTTTTCAAAACTCTTGCTAACCTCCAGTTGTTGAACTCTTCGTTTCTATCTTTCAGTAACACGAGTCGACCATCTTGAAGATTTTGCGAGGTCTTTTTCCATTTACTTCGAACTTGCAACTCATTTAAGTATTCTCGGTTCCAGCGTCTCCAGAACTGCTCTTTTATTCGTTGAACTAAGGTCCATCTAGAAGATAAAGGCAAAGAATCCAAAACTTCATTATTATCAGGAATATTTAGAAGAGGACCTCCAGTAAGGAAGTGACCAGGTGTCAATGGCTCTAAATCGTTAATATCTGTAGATAATGAAGTTAATGGTCTTGAGTTCATGACGGCTTCAATTTGGGTTACAAGTGTTGTCAACTCTTCAAAATTTAAGACAGAGGATTTAGTTATTTTCAAGAGTATTCTTTTCATAGCTTTAATATTCGATTCCCATAGTCCACCGAAATGTGGAGATGCAGGTGGTATGAAGTTCCATTTTATTCCCTCATCTGCACTAAATCTCTGAATTTCTTCCGAAGCACAAATTTGGTAGAAGGATTTTAAAAGAGCATAAGTACCCTTAAAATTGGTGGCATTATCACTCCATATAACAGAGGGTTTCGATCGTCGAGAAACAAATCTTCTTAAACAGGCTAAAAATGCTTCTGTGATCAATTCTGAAACAATTTCCAGGTGTACTGCTTTAGTAGAAAAACATATGAATATAGCAATGTATGATTTTATTTTAATCTTTGATCGCTTCAAGTTAGGTTTTGTTATAATAGGACCAGCTAGATCTACACCTGTCTTCTCAAATGGTCTAGATGGTACAATTCTATCACGAGGTAAATTACCCATAATTTGTTGAATAGTTTGATGCTTGGACCGAATACATGTTATACACCTACTTATAATTTTTTTTTACTTGGCTTTGACCAGATGGTATCCAATAAAACTGTCGTAATAATGATAGGGTTGTCTGAGTACCCGAATGCAGGAATTTTCTATGAAAATGTTGAATCAAGAGTTCAGTGAAATAATGAGACTTTGGTAAAATTAACTGATGTTTCTGTGATTCCGCTAAATTCGAAAATTTCAATCTTCCGCCGACCCTCAACAGCTCATCAGCATCTAGAAATACGTTTAAACTTAAGAGTTTACTGTTGTTTGGGAGAGGACGTTTTCCCTTTAAACACTGGATTTCAGTTTGAAATGCAGAATTTTGCACAATCTTTATCAGTCTCTTGGTTGCATTTTGTAACTCAGAAGTATCTAAATAATCATATTTTCTACTTCCTGTTTCTAATTTACAGTTATTCAAAAATCTTAAACAATATGCAGTAACTCTTATTAATTTCATAAAAGACGAGTATCGATTAATTAAATCAATGTTTGCTTGATTTTTATCAACAAGTGTTGATTTTACAGTAGCATTTTTCTTCAGTTCTAACTCATCTTTAGTTTCAGCAATGTCTAATGTATCAAATGAACTAGCCAATTTTGGCCAAAGAGATCTGTCTTGCTTTAACCATTGGGGACCTTCCCACCAAAGATGGCTATTTTTCAACTCTGGAACTTTCAAGCCTCTAGTAACAAAATCGGCAGGATTATCTTGTCCAGGACAGTGAAACCAATTTGATGGATCACTAAGATTTCTGATTTCTTTTACTCTGTTTCTAACAAACATTTTGAATCTTTCTGACTCTCCCTTAATCCAATACAATGTAATAGTTGAGTCAGTCCAAAAGTAGCAACTTACGGGAAAAACTAATTCTTTAGCAATTTTATGACAAAGTCTAGTAGACAAAAGGGCTCCTAAAAGTTCAAGACGAGGTATAGAAACAGTTTTTAAAGGGGCAACTCTACTTTTTGCTGCTACAAAACTGGTAACTATGCTCTTGTTCTTTAAAACTGCTCTAAGATATACTACTGTACCATATGCCTTTTTTGAGGCATCTGAAAAACTATGTAATTCAAAACAATCAACTTCATCAGGAGCTATATCAGACAAATAATATCTGGGGATGCTAATACTATTCAGTTCCTTTATTTCTTCAAACCATGCATTCCATAAATTGTCCAAATGCTTTGGTAAATTCTCATCCCAATCGAGGCCTAAACACCAAACTTCTTGAATTAAGCATTTGATTCTAATGGTATAGGGGCTAAGAAAGCCAATTGGGTCGAAAATACGACCAACAGTTTGCAATAAATAGCGTTTAGTATTAAGTCTCTTCGAGAGGAAATTTTCCATATTATGAATTTTAAATGACAATGTATCATTATCTGGGTCCCAAGAAACCCCTAAAACTTTTGAATTCACCAAGTGCTGATTACTAAGATTAAAATTATCAGTTGCGTTATCAGTATGCAAACCATATTGTTCCCATTTTTGACGTAATTCATACGAATTAGTTTTCCATTTTCTAAATATCATTGAAGCTTCTTGGAAGATTTCATAAGCTTCCTTACTAATTTTAAAAGCTGATTCAACATTTGGTTGACTGCTGATAAAGTCATCAACATATAAGGATGAATTTAAAATATCAAAAGATTCAGGAAATGCTTCTACATACTTTCGTAGGTGATGCTTGATAGTAGCTGCAAGAAGGAAGGGGCTTGACTTCACACCGAAAAGTACTCTCTTGAGTCTAAATATTTTAAATTCCTTACCTGGATCTTCAACCCATGGCTCATCATCCCAAAAAAATCTTGTGAAGTCCCTGTCTGCTTCATCAATTTCGATCTGCAAAAAAGCTTTCTGAATGTCTGCGGTAACTGCTATTGGAAAGTTTCTAAATTTGATTAAAAGACTGAACAGATCGGGGATAAGATTTAAACCAGTATATAAACAGTCATTTAATGATAATTCACCTTTAGAATGGGCGCTTGCATCAAACACAATTCTAAGTTTAGTTGTGGACTTATCTTCTCGAATCACTGCTCTATGGGGCAAGTAAAATGTATTTACATCAGATGAGTTTTCAACAGGTTCGATGATATTCTCTGCTAAATAACTGTCCAGAACAGATTTATATTCTGAGAATAACGAAGGATCGTTTCTAAAGTTTGTTCTCAACTTCAAAAATCGTCGATGCGCCACTTCGCGATTGTTATTGAGGGACATTTTTAAATTTTTCTTCCATGGAAATTTTACCTTGTACCGATTATCTTTAAAAACAATACTAGACTCGAAGTCAGATATGACGTCATTATCTACATTAGAAATAGCTTGAGTTTCGGATTCAATTCCTAAGCTTTCCAGTTGCCAAAATTCTCTAATTTGTTCAGATAAATCCTTTTCTTCAACTATAATTTTCATGCTAAATAATTCATTGGCTGACCCCATATAACCCTGCAAACACCAGCCAAAAAGAGTTTCAGTAGCTACGAGATTATCCTTTAGTCGTTTAATTCTACCAGTTACAACATTATAATAATTATCGGTACCTATTAAAACTGCAATTTGTTGATTACTATATTCATGACTGTCAGCGAGTTGTAGACCTTTCAATTTATTATATGATTTTCGAACGTATTTATCTGGAGTGGGTAAGCAAGCAGCTGAAATCTGATCTGTTTCAAGGGCTTCGATTTCAATGTTCAAAGAGGGTTGATCCCTATTTTCTAGTTTTACTTTTACAACATTATATGTTTTCTCAGTCGCCTTTTCGGCTCCAAAAGCATAAACTGATAAGGTTTCCTTTCTAATAACTGGCAATTTTAGCTTTTGTGAAATATCGCGAATTATAAATGTTCTCATACTGCCGTTATCTAATAAAATACGAACTGGTTCATTTTTATCAGTTTTCAAATCTTTTATTATTGCTGAACAAGTTTGTAAAAATATATTGCAATGGGTGTTTTCGTCTGGTACCTTACTAGTGGAAGTGTTATCACAATGAGAAATGGATACGACACTTTTATCAACATTTACATTTGAATGATTTTCTAATTGGAAACAAATAGCCCTACTATGTTTTTTACCGCAAATATCACACATTTTGGTTTCTCCACAGTCCTTGATTCTATGTTTACATTTTAAACACAAAAAGCATCTTCCTTGCTTTTTTAGTAATTCTCTTTTCTCAGCCAAGGTAAATGATTCACAGAATTCGCTATTATGCTCAACACTATTACAAAATATACATGAATTTTTGTTTACAGAAGCCATTAATTCAGCTGAAACATTATTTTGTTTATAACCTTTCGTAGTATATTGATATTTCGACTTAAATTTTGATTGTTTAGCTGAAAATTTGGGTTTGTATTCATTCTTGTTATCATTAGAAAATGATTTTTTAGAATCTAAATCATGGATAGTTAATACCCTTTCTCTACTCTCAATTTCATTTTTAAGAAAACTCATAAGATTATCTATATTCCACATTTCACCATTCTTTAGATGTCTATTAAATTCTAATGTTAAATCTGGAGGTATTAACTTCAATAATATTGGGCAAAGCAACCCACTGTATGTATCAGATTTTACACCCAACGACTCTAAATTTCGAATTTGTACTAGACATTTATCATACAAACATCTTAAACCATAAGTGTCAGAAGAACTTTTCAAACATTTCATATTTAATAAATTATTTAGATGAGCGTGTACGAGCATATCATGTCTACCAAACCTTTCTTTCAAGAGCGATACAGCCGCCGCATAATTATTTTCTGTCAAACTAAATCCACTGATTGTGTTTGCAGCCGATCCTGCTACCAAACTTTTCAAATAGGTGAATTTCTCAACATCGGTAAGACTTGGATTTTTGTCGATAGCCGTTTCAAATTCATTCCAAAATTCCAGGAATTTATCTGGTTCACCAAAAAAATCGACTTATTTGTAGTTTAGGCAGCTTTATTTTCTTGAATTCGGTAGAAACAGGACATGCCCGTACTGAATCAATATTATTAGCATTAACAACATTTGCATTTGTACTCAAACTTTTAATCTTGAAGTTTAATTTACATCTATACGATATCACTTTCTGATCGTATTCATCAATATTTAAAATTTCATTTTCAACATTTTTAGCATTTAATAAACTTAAAATGTTATTATCTAGTTGTTTAATAACATTAAATTTGGTATTTAATTTATCAAGTAATTCCTCAAAATATGTCACAGAATGTTCTGATTTCGAAAAATAATCATCAATATCTTCTATTAACTTATTTAAAAGATTTCGATGCGTGTCACGCATCTTTCTTTCCTTATTTTCATTCATTGTATAAAATAAAATACAACAAAAAATCAACTCACCAATCTGTCATCAAAACGAAAGCATTTTTCTACTTGCGCAATAGCTTGAAATCCCGAATTCTTCGCAGCCGATGCAACAATGTTACGAAATTATTCTATTCTATTAATTATTCTCGATCAACAGTTCTAATATTGTGGTTCAGTGCAATTTAAATCTAGATCAATCACAAATCTTTGGACGAAACAAAACGTTTAATAAAAGAAAACATAAAATAAAAGCTTGAGAAATATTCGACATTCTATTACATCTAAGAATCTAATATCAACCACAAGAATATTTCATTTCAGTTTATAAAAGAGTCTATACTTTAAAGAACGTCCCAGCTGGCAAAATACGATGCTCGCTAATTAGCCGGAACAACACTATTTCAAAAATAATGAAATTGATAAATATCACTGAAGTGGGAGATATTATGTTTTTGACAGAATGTGGAATAAATAGCAATTATAGTTCGTTTATAGGGAACATAGGGATTACTCTAAAGTATTAAATTTCATTACATTCAATAGGGCACACCCACAATAAGGGTGTTTTCAAAGCATTTTAATGATATTACACTGTTTCAGGTATAATAAAACTGGTATGAGTTACTGAAGTATATAGCAATGTGTTTTCTATAGAGTAAGTAGCAATCATTATTCGTTTACAATGACACTCAAAATAATTTCTTTACATATGTAACGTTATACACACGTTGGGTGTCATTTGTAACGGTTGGTTGGTCGTGGTGGGGGTTAAATGCAGACATACTCAGAAATTAAGATAAAAAAAACACAGTTTATTAAAATGATAAGGGCTCAAGGGAAGTGGAGCAAGTCTTAATTTTTTACAACTGAGAATACTATGAAAAGACTAAACGCATTCTCACAGGCTCCGGACTAGCTCAATCGTGGCACCTTCTATTACTTCTCCACTATCTTTCGGCTAAGCTGCTAGATAAAGCTTAATTAGACAGCCCGTGGCCGTGTGTAATTCTTTATTCACTTTCAAATAATCAAAATGTAATTACAGTAGAACCCCGTAAATTCGGACCCCGTTAATCCGGATCTCCGGATAATCCGGATCGGTTTGGTCCTTTTTTTTTTTCAAGTTTGAGAAGCGATTGTCTAATTTTCATAACATTAATTTGTTTCATCATCGTATTCTGAATTTAAAAAAAAACTTTTTCTGAAATCTTTTCGAAAGAATTAAGCAAAGTAAACATTTTTACTGTCTGTAATTATTCAAAAAAACTTAATATAAAGGTGATTTCTGTAAGGAAACTTCTGGAACCCGATGAGGTGATTGTCTGTCCTGCCGCCTCCCGGTCTAACACAAGCATGAATTTTTTTTTTTTTTTTTTTTAAACGATGGTAGTACCATTTTTATTGTACGGAAGTGAAACATGGACACTCACAAAAAATCATGAAATATAAATACAATTCTCAGAGATGAAATTTTTGAGGAATGTGAAAGGATGTTCGATAATCCTTTCCGAATGTGAAAGGATGTTCGATAATGGATAAAATAAGAAATAATCACATCAAACGAGAACTTGAGGTTATGTCAATATTAAATAAAATAAAAAATTACAGAAGGAAATGAAAGAAAAACTTGAAAATAATGAATACTTATTGCATACCAAAAGCAGCCGTAAATTATAATCCAAAAGGGAAAAAGGGAGACAAAGGAAAGCCACGAGTTCGAAACAGGTTTATAGTGTTAAATTCTGTTTGGGATGATGGTGGTAGTGATATGCAATACAGCGGTCTCTATAGCATACTTTCTATAACGTATTAAGTAGATATTAATATTTATTCACAGAAACTCCCAAAAGAATTCGATTGAAAGATTGATTATCGGTCATAATTCTAAATATGCTTTTTCAACTGTGATATTTTTTTTTTAATTTAAGTAATTTTTCAAGCATTACGAGATATGTAGATCATATACAGGGCCGCACGAAATAATTCGCTCATATTACCGACTATAGATAGCAATTGCTAAAAATTAATGTTTACTGTTTTTTCTCTTTAAAGTTTACTTAAATATTTCGTGTCATTGGATGAGCAAAAATGATTCCACTAGTGCTAGGAAGTATTTTCTAATCTGTACCCCTATGCGTTATTTTTCATTGTTGTCTTTGGATAAAAGCCATAAATGCATTTCCTGCATAGTATACAAAAGCGGTAAAATTTATTATTTACCATATCCATTACCTATTTATTGTTTCATATTTATTCATCCATCTGCTATTTCAAAACTAAGGATAAATTTTACGTAAAAAATAAAAGCAACTGCTGGCAGTTAGAGAGTTAAAAACGAATGCAATATACTTTTCATTGAATAGGTCATTAAATAAGAAACAACTTAATCAGTTGATATATGAAGTGTCAAAAGAATGTCGAATAGAAAAATAATATGTATTAATCTTGTTAACGCATTATATCTAATAAAGATTGAATAACATTTGTTCGGAAGTTAATAGGTCTTACTTGCCAACACTTTATCTTGGCATTCTTCTTTGGACAAAACTGGCTAGCTGCCGACTTTCGGGTATTTTTTCAGAACAGTATATATGGAAAGGATAAATCATTTTTGCAATGAAGGGATTAGACCGGAAAGAAAAATCATGCGACAAGCACAGATTATTAAACACTTTCTAACACTTCCAGGATGTTGTAACGGAACTATAGGGTAGAATAAGATGAAAGAACAAAGTAAAAATTTAGAGAAAGTATAATAAACGAAACCATGCTTTTCTGCAGTATACCCAGCTTTTTTGCGGAATCCTCTATATACATTTATTTATATTCTACAAATTCTTTTAGCATACTAAATGTAGCTCAACTGAAAAAGTGAACTCGATTAAAAAACACTAATGAACTTCACGCTCGTCACCAGTGCCGTTCGAAAGGGGGGGGGGGCGAAGGGGGCAGTCGCCCCGGGCGCGGAAATTTAGGGGCGCCAAATTCATACTATTAACATCATTTTTAGCCTGTCTCAAGGAAAAGTTCGGTGCGGGGGCGATAAATTGAGACTTTGCCCCGGGTGCAATTTTCTCTTCGAACACCCCTGCTCGTCATGCTCGTATACGGGCTTTTTTTATAGTTTTGAATATAATTTATGGAATTTGTAGAGTTTACACAGTACGCAAAAAATTAGTTAAAACCTTATACACTCTACATTCTTTTTGTACTCTAAATTCTTATCTGTAAATCGAAAATTGAAAAACTCAGTTTTAAAGCAGGGAACGAATTTTTCTCCAGAATTATTTATCTTTACTCGATGACACATTCGAAATGTATTGAACAGTGATAAAGAAAATCTTAGCCAAATTTTAATGGATGATATTGCACACTAGAGATAATAATATTTTATTTTTAAAATTACAAGGCCTTTGTTCATTTATTGAATTAAAAAAAAACAGGTTATCCTTCCAAAAGTGTATTCAAATTTTTGTTCTTAACTTTAACAGTAATAAAGGTTATTTAACAAAATTTTCTACACTATAGTAAGTTTTTTGTAACCTTGAAACTACGCTCGCAAATCCTGTCCAGACCTCTTGTACGCCTAAATTCACACGAATTTGCTCTTAAAAAGAACAAAATACAGTGATTACAAATGTAAAAACTCGATAGTCCTTTCAAAGTAAATTAAAAACCTTAAAATAAAGCACTTTTAATTTAACAAAGTATAATTTCCCCCAACGCAAAGTAAAAGAAAGGAGAATCTAAGAGAAGGAACGAACAAATTTGTAGAGTTTAAGCAATTTTGTCTTATCATAGTAAAATATTTAAATTTCGTAAAATGTTTAAGTTTTTAGAAAAGTTTCATTTTAAATTTAATAACTTTTTTTTAACCAACAGAAGTTTTAAAGATTAAGATTTATAAAGGCAAATGCTGATAATTTGCTCAATGTGTCGCAATCTTCACACATAAAAATCATTTAATTAATGTTAAAAAAATTCTAAGGTGCATTATGTTACCTATCGCCGACCTTTGGTCGTGGATACCAAAGTCAGCGATTGGTTGTAGACATTTAATTCCAATTACTAAAATGTTTCAATTGGGATAAATATTCGGATTGTGGCATTGTACAATCGGGTTGTGCTTCAACGATTAAATATTTTTTTGGTGTTAAAAAATACTCTAACAGGAAAATTTCTTTTGTTGTTTTATTTTTTGCCGCAGCCTATTAAGAGCCCTTATTTTGAAAATCAGACAAAGTAAAATAGTTGTATTTTTTGATTTGCTTGATTTTTTTTATATGTTTAAGTAGATCATATTTGATGAATAATCTACAATTTTGAAGCCCTGAAAAAATTTCCTTTTTTCTATAGAAAATGTCAAAGTTCAAGGTTGTGAATGCCATTTTTCGTGAAAAGTGAAATGCTGGTATATTTAGAGCACTATATCTCTCGCAAGCAACAACATCCCAAAATTCTTTCGGCATAAACTGTTAGTATAACCACACCTAATTATTAAAATTTATTTGTTTCCATGGGACATTGTTACTTTACATTGTTATATTGTCACAAAGTACAGTCAAAATGACGTTTTTGTCCATTTTCCGCACTTAATATCTTATTTGAGCAATAGTACCCCCAAACTTTTACTTTTAGAATATGAAAGTGTACTACTAGGACAAGCAAAATAATGTAGTACTGTACCGAGATATTGTTGCTGTTAGCAAATATAACCTGTTAAATGCTCAAAATTTTCAACGTTTAAAGTAATGTTATTTCAAATAACCGCAACAGTAAAATAAAACAAAATATGCCACGCTGTAGGTGAATATATGTACAAAAACATGGAAAAGAAAAAGAAGTGGGGCCTCGTGATATTTTTATTTTTAAAAAAATGACAAAATTTAGAAGAAAAGCAATGTCCATTATCACATTTTTCCTCTAAGAGAAAATGAAACATCCTCATTCTCTTTCGGAAGGGACAACAAAAAAGGGATATTTCATTTTCTCATAGGGAAAAAACACAGCAAGAGGAACGAGAAAGGGGATTTTTCATTTTCTGATAGGGTAGAAATATTATCATCGAAATTGTTTATTTGAAAATTTTGTCATTTTTTTTAAAATAAAAATATCATGAGGCCCCACTTTTTTTTCTTTTCCATGTTTTTGTACATATATTCACCTACTGCGTGACATATTTTGTTTTATTTTACTGTAGCGCTTATTTGAAATAACATTGTTTTAAAGGTTGCAGATTTTGAAAATTTTGAGTATTTAACAGGTTATATCTGCTAACAGCAACAATATCTCTGTACAGTACTACATTAATTTGTTTGTCCTTTCATATTCTATAAGAAAAAGTTTGTGGTATTATTGCTTAAATAAGATATTAAGTGTGGAAAATGAACAAAAACGTCATTTTGACAACATAACATGTGGCAGCATAACAATGTAAATTAACAATGCCCCATGGAAACAAATAAATTTTAATAAATAAGTATGGTTATACTAATAATTTATGCTGAAAAAATTTTGGGATGTTGTTACTTGCGAGAGATATAGTGCTCTAAATATACCAGCATTTCACTTTTCACAAAAAATGGCATTCACAACCTTGAGCTTTGACATTTTCTATGGAAAAGAGGAAATTTTTTCAGGGCTTCAAAATTGCAGATTATTCATCAAATATGATCTACTTCAACATATAAAAAAATCAAGCAAATCAAAAAATACAACTATCAAAACATCATTTTTTTTTTTTGTCTGAATTTCAAAATAATGGCTCTTAATCGACAATAAGGCCTTATTTGAATCCATATTTATTATTCAGTTATTATTTCAGTTGGTCCCATGAAAAGAAAGAAAAAGTTAAATATTATTAAACTGTGATCTAAATATAAGTAAAAGACGCAACGTTCGATAGTAATTATATAATTCAAAATTCTAATGTTTATTTAAATGTGCAAATGATTCCAGTGTAAATGATCTCAATTCCTGCAACATCACGTTTAATACACGATTCTGCTTAATACGCGATTTTTGTCCACTCCCTTGAAACACGTTTTAACCGGATTCCATATTCTTTTAATGAGAATTAAGAAATATGAGTTACAATAACATTATAATGAGGATAATATTTGATTTAAAGTCACGCACATTACAATTAATATTTTAAAGATTACAGAGAATTTTCAATCTAAGATAATCTGTTAATTTTTTTTATTGAAGCACCTCTCCCAGACTACTATATTTTAGTATATAATAAATATACGCTGTTGATAACTTAAAACACTGAAAACTCAAACTCTAATTATCGTGGGTCGCTTATATTTTGCATGCTATGAAAGGGGGGGGGGGATACTTTTTTTAACCGAAGACCACTAAATTTTATTATAACACAGAGGCCTGATCTATATATAAAGGCCTCTTGTAACTCTGATACAAACTGTTATAATTCACACAAATTCCTTAGAGTAAACGCATTCGTTTTAAATGGTAAGGGGTTT
The DNA here is from genome assembly GCA_964019185.1 of Maratus speculifer. Lineage (NCBI taxonomy): Eukaryota > Metazoa > Arthropoda > Arachnida > Araneae > Salticidae > Maratus > Maratus speculifer. Next base: position 58,084,022 of record OZ025295.1, read on the forward strand.
GTCTATTATTTTTTTCGTAGAAATCCACCATATTTTAGTATATTATAAATATAGTATTATAATATTATTTTCTAGAAATGAACTGTGATTATCATCTGAAAGCTAAAAAATTAAAAAGAAAAACATAGAAAATTTGATAAATTTAGAACTGATACGTCCGTTACAACAAGTGCTTATATAAATGAGACAATTTACCCTAATATTTTTTATTCATAAGAATCTTATGAGAATCTTTTTCTTTGTTGGCTGAAATAAATTATAGTTAATTTTTTTTCAATGTATATTTTCAGAATTTTTTTTATAAAGGTATAAAAATAACATTCATTTGTGAAATACGTCCATTACTGAACAAAACAATAAAATGTATTATTGTTTCTGGAAATCTTCAAAATTTAATTGCATTATATAGAAGCAGAGTCCTTGTTCTTCATGAAGTTTCTGCAATAAAACATGGATCTAACATACTTAGTACCTTTGTAAGGTGTTTTATGTATCGAGTGATACCTCCGTTACTAAAATTGCCCAAATACAAGGGACTGACAATTTAAAACACTTATTATTCGGAATGCTTTTGCCGTAACGCGCTCATACTTTGTATTTTAAACGTAATCTTTACGAAAGGGGTGGACCTTGTTGGTGTTTTGTTACCGAAGCACCCTAAATTTTAGTATAGCACCAAAATAAGGACTCAATAACAAAAAAACACTTATAACTTTAATCCAAATTGTCACATTTCACACAAATTTCGAAAGGTTAAAGTAATCGTTTTAGAATAAGAAGGGGGGGAGGGGGGAAAAGGATCTGCCCTTTTTTTTTTTTTTTTTTTTTTTTTTTTTTTTTTTTTTTTTAAGCTTTCCCATATTTTTGTATACAAAAAAAGATTCTTAGAATTAACGGAATTGTTCATGTGGAATCATATTTAGGCTCCACCATCACAAAAATCGTAATTTAAAAAAAAAAAAATTCTTCTGTACCCCGTTGGTTTTGTTGAACCAATATGAAATATAGCCTATTTTGGAAAAGCAATACTCAACAGCATTTTGCTACTTTTGAAATCGGCTTGGTAGTTCCAGAGGTTACCCTCTACAAACAAAGCATCACTTATTTATAATATTAGTATAAATTGAGTCTTAAAACGTGCATATTTTTATTATGCTTATCATAAACTTATATCTTCTTAAATATGTTTGTTTTTCAGATCCAAAAAATCATTATCAAGCAAGGCTTCGACCCATCAACTTTCAACAACGACATTGCTTTAATACAGTTGTTCCGTCCTGTACCGGTTTCTCTTAGTCCTATCTGCCTTACAAATGTAGTTTCGGAAGCTAATAGTACAGCAGTAGTAACTGGATGGGGAGCTAAAGAAGATGGTATGCCCATTAGGATATTTGTTATTAACACTTTCCGACATAGTTGAAAAGTGTTTACCAATTCGGTTTGTCTGGCCAAACTCGCATAAATATACTCGGATTTTAATTTATTTGATATTTGTCAATGATGTTTATTACGGGATGTTCGGTATTGCGTATAAAGTGTGAAACATTAATAGTTCATTTATAGGGGCATTCAAAAGAATATCGTAACATAATGATCAATGAAGAAAAATCGTTTGCAATGTATTTTAATGACATTGCGCTATTTCAAATGTATTGAGATAAATAAATTACTGAACTTCACCGCAAGATAATTACTATCGAATAGGGCATGCATAGCATTTAGCGTTCATTTACAGTAGTCCAAGAGCCGACCGCACAAAATCCTATCTCATCGAGCACAAGAAAAAATCCTTTATTTTACGGAAGAGTAGTAATAGATGAATCTAATGGTCCATGGACCATGAAAAGGTGCATAAGCCAAACATTGATACCAAGCTCATTGATTCGTAGGCTTAGCGTTTTCCTGCACCCAGTTTTCCATGTTTTCATATTTTTGATTGTAGGATCAATAGAGCAAAATCGTGTTCAGAACGCTTTAATGATGTTACACTGCTTCAAACATAATGAAATTTATATGCATCACTCTGGTGAAACACAAAATGCTTTTTATAAAGAATATAGAGTGAGTAGAAATTATAAAGCATAATGAAATTGATATCCATCATTCTGTTGTAAAACAAAATGCTTTCAATAGAATATAGAATAAATAGAAATTATAGAACATAATTAAATTGATATGGATCTCTCTGGTGGAAGACAAAATGCTTTCAATAAAATATAGAATAACGAGAAATTATAGAATATAAGAAATTATGATATGCATCACTCTGGTGGAAGACAAAAGTATTTCTATAAAATATAGAGAAAACTAGAAATTATAGTTCTGTTACAAAGATGCACAAAGGACGTCATTACACTATGACCTAAGAGGAAAAATCGTTTGCAGTGCATTTTAATAATGTTACACTATTTCAATGAAATTAACATATATTTACTGAGGTCACTGCAGCATGATTTCTATAAATTATTGAGTACGTAGGGTTTACTGTTTACTTACAGAGACACTCAGAAGAATTTGGTTATAGAACTGACTATGAGCCATAACTCTAGATGTACGTTCTCAGCTGTGATATGCATTTTAAAACTTAACTATTTTTAATGCATTATTAGGTGTATAGATCATATACACGGCTAAACAAAATAATTTTCTCCCATTACCGGCTATGTACAGCAACTGCTGAAAATAAATTTGCAAATTCTGTGATATGCATTTAAAAAAGAAATTTTTTGTGCATAACAAGTGGGGATGCAGTAAAGGAGATACATAATAGTATACCTTCTGGATTTTCAAAAAAGTTTCGTATATTCTCTATTTCTGAACTAAACTATGACGTGTACTATATCTTCTGTCTATAGCGTATGCATTCTGATTTACTTATGACTACACCCTGATTACGAGAAATGTAGAACATATATAGTGTTAGATGAAAATTTTCGCATACATCATCGTCTATGGACAAAAACAAATAAAAATGTTTTACTGCGGTTTTTTTTTTTTTTTTTTTTTTTTTTTTTATGTTTGTAATGAGCAAAAAGATAATATCTTAACAAAATTCAGATAATGTTGGAAAGTTTTTCTTAATCTATGCCGTGGTACATTATTTCATTTATCGTGTTGCACCAATAAATAAATTTCTAATTGACAAATTTTGCCTAGGGAATCATATAAAAATTTATAAAATGTTTTTGAAAATTACAATAAAACTATTTATTTAGCATAATTTTATTTCCTTCACGCTTTTTAAATATTTTTACATTTCATATTTCCTATTTATATGCAATAGGCAAAATTCTAGAGCGGCATGTTTCAACCTTTCTAGGCATCTTGTTTAACAAAGCATCGAAATATTGAGCTGAAATCATAAAATATTTTAATGATGGTGAAGTACCTTCAAACTGCTACAGATTTGGAAGCTTATTCCATCAATTATTTCGTGAATCGAAACAAAATTAAAGCAGTAGTATAAACTCTCTAAGTTGATCAAAAATGATTCAAATATCTTTCTTTCCACTCTGCGGAGAAAAAAATCAAGTAATTAATTTATTATATTTTTGACGAAATAATTTTTTAAAAAAAAATCATTTTAATTGCAATTTCTCTGTACTCAAAATTGATTTTGTTTTCAGGAGGCAAAAGTTCAGCTGATTTACAAGCAGCTGATGTGATAATTATAAGCAGGAATAGTTGCTTAACTTTTTACCAAGACCTTACTGAATCGATGATTTGCGCAGGTTATTACGAAGGTGGAATAGACGCATGTCAAGTAAGTTGAAATTTCATTATTAGAACAGAAAATTCCGTAGTTGTCTTTTCTTCAAAAATCTATTTATTAATCTAATGTAAGCAATTTATAAAAAATACTTTTATTGGTTCGGGACTTTTTTGTAGCTGTAGGTAGTCTATGGCATATTTTGAACATTTGCTGCGGACAATCAGCCGAAATGCGTGTAGAAACTTTTAAAAAATTTAGCGAAATTTTCGCGCGAGAGAACGCTTATCACATTTAATTTTATTACCTATTGTTTTGTTTTTTTAATTCATAGAACTTTTTTTCTTGTAGCCATTTCGAAAATGGTTAATGTTTTCTCTCTAGAATAGATATATCTGAGACATTTTTGAATCCTTTTAGTGTCCGCACTTTTTGACGTCCGTACTTAATTGGTCCAGTAATACTAATGTTTAATCCATTCCATACGTAATATATGACACTTTATTACGTAAACCACGTTTTGATCATCAAAAAATGCTAACACAATATGCAAATGAAAGTTTGATAACTTTCACGGATGCACAATGAAAAATTATTTAGTAAACCTGCTCATTTTTCATACAATCAGGGCCATAGCTAAGGGGGCGCTATGGGCGGCTCAACCCCCCCCCCCCCTAAAATATTTTGACCCCCCCCTGGAAAAGATTCCAAGGTCATTAAATAAATTTCTAAGCCGAAAATTCAAATAAAATTTTATTTAAAAATCTAATTTAGTCTTTAACAGTTTTGCAGAATTACTAAATTGTATCTAAAATAGGTGTTTCAACACTCCCTCATCCTACTTGTATATATGTTTAACATAATGTTTAATTTTGCACTAGTTATATACTTAAAAATTTACATCATCATATACTTTTCTTAGCATAAAATGAAGTTATTACAACAGTTTAATAAGAAACATAGTACCTACAATATGAATATTCACTAATTTATCTTGCTGCGCCAGAGAGGGAGAGAAAATTAAATTATGAGCCCTCCCCCTACATTCTCTTGAGCCCCCCCCCCCCTATTGCTCACTTCTAGCTAGGGCCCTGCATACAATTTTTATTATTTTTGAATTCTGATTACAGGGTATCGTATACAATGTTGTTTGTCATATTTTCGGGAAATAACGTTATTTTATATTAATAATTCTGCAAATCATAAGCAAAAAACTTGAAAAATATTGGGACTGTTTTTATAAAAGCCTTAATTTCTCTACGAGTATGCATGCTATGCGCATAAAAATGAACACAGTTTATAACAATAAGCCGCTTAATCATAATGTACAGTTTGAACGCTTTTGTTATATTAGTTTTGCCAGGGTTGTCCAAAAGATATTCGTTCTTTTTCAATTCTTTGACGGCCCCCTATATTTTCGGTGAAAAAAATCTTCACGGAACTGTTTGACCTGTACTGTTATGTTTACAGACTTAGAATTTCAGGATCATTCATCAAGTATTTTTTTAGATATTTAACAAAATGCCTAAAATTGCAAGTGGCCGGTCACTTTTGACCATATAATGTATGTATTAAAGTAAGATAGTTTTCCTTTATTTGAATGCAGCCAGTGAGTGTGAATGTTTAGTGTAACCAATGTATAACCAATCAGGTTTTATTTTGTAATAGTGATTCGAATAACAGTAGAATTTAACTGCTATTGTCATGTTTGGAAGGACATTTGAAAACTGCAAGGAGGACATGTGTCAGTGCTTTATGCGATTAATATTAGAGTTGGATCTTGTATGTAAAATATGTGAAAATTAAAGAAATTACACAAAGAGTTGATTGATCATCTAGAAAGTGACACGACATGAAATTTTGCTATTAAGCGAACAAGATTACAATTATGAAAAAAATAGCAAGCACATTAGTGGAAATATAATCAATGATATCATTTCGCAATTTTTTAAGTCTATAAGGAGACTATGTCACGCTAAAACCAACTGCCAAAACAGCAATATCTGTGTAGCAGCAAGTGATGATAGACGAATTAAGAGAATGGGCGTAGATGATATAAGAAAATATGCTCTGGGTGTGGATGCATAACAAGGTGAAAAGGCGCTAGCCAATACGATGTTGACTGTAAAAACTATTTTTGGTTTGAAGCAAGAATTTCACGAAAATGAAACCATTTTTATCACTAAAACAAAAATTGAAAAGATTAAACTTGACTAAATCTTATGTTAACTGACAGCGAAAAATGGCAGTGTTAGTTGTTCTGACGAGACCAAAATGAATTTCTTTGGAAGGATTGGCATAAAAAACTTTAGGAGAAGAATCGAGAATATTTGCATCCTAATAGTAACACACGTAACAAAGCATCCAATCGGTGTTATGATATGGGGTTGCTGACATCAAAAGATGTGGACAGAATTTATGTGATTATAATTTGGAAATTTGAGAAGATAAATGCCTAAAAATACGTAAATGGAACAACTCAATCCTGACTGAAGCTTTCCGCACGTGATCCTTTCCTAGATAATGAAGCATTTTTATTTCAACAGGATTCAGATCCTTGTCATGTTGCTAAAAAGTATAAAAAAAATGGTTTCAATATAGTCATATACCAGTGTTGAGATGGCACTCAAATAGAACAGTCCTTAACCCAATTGAAAATCTGTGAAGTAGATTAAACAAACTTGTTGCACAGAAGCAACCCTGAAGCAAAATCCAATTAATAGAAGCAATATTCCAATCTTGGGATCGCATTATCCCAGCTTTGAAACAAAAGACTTCATTCACTCCATGGGAAAGCATTGCAAAAATGTAATTAAGAACAGAAGTTACCCAACTAAGTATTAACTAAAATTGTGATAAAGTTTAATTCTAACTTTTTTTTATGATAATTTTCAATTTTCTTCTTTATAGCTACTGTTGTAATAAATATCTCTTCAAGAAATTTCTTACATTACATTTTTTTATTAATACATTTCCATTGATATATAATTTTATGGTATTACTCAAAGACAAACAATAGTGCTATGAAGTATCAAGCTTCAAAAATGCACCGTTTTGGCCACTACTGTATATATTTTAAGAAAATCAGTCGTCCTTAAATAAGTTATTTATGTTTTGTTTATAGGTCATTTTCTTGCTTTTATTTTATAGGGAGATTCAGGAGGGCCCCTAATGCAGTTTAGAGAAGGAAAAGCATTCCTAATCGGGATTGTATCATGGGGAGTTGGATGCGCGGAGCCAAGACTTCCTGGAGTTTACACTGACGCCGTCCAATTTGTCTCTTGGATAAAAAGCTACATTGAATCCCCAAATTAATTGCAGTTTCAGAATTTTCAAGAGCCACTATAACCAAAAAGTGATGTTAAATCAGAGATTTTCAACAAATGATACACGAAAATGCTCAATCAAGGCCATATCCAAAAACAGAAAGGAGGAGGAATTGTAGAGGGTTGGGGTCCGGACATCTATTCAGGAAAAACTGCATCTGTTAATAAAATTACTGTTAATTAACAATTTTGCGAATTAAATTAAACATTTACTTTTTAAAAAAATTGCTCCTGCTTTCGAAGTGGTAGCATGTTTTCTTTGCGACTGAAGAAAAAAAACTATTTCGGAAGACCTTGCGCGTTTTCTACTTTTTATGGAGTTATTAAATTATTTTTCCCTCATTTGCTTTTTATTTTCTTTACTTTCTGAATTATTTATTACTTTCACCTATAGCGAATGTAGGAGCAGTTGTAACAGAAAATACTATGACTTTTTCAATCGTGGAGACTGTTCTTGCTTTCTGTTGAAAATAAATCAATTTAAGAAGACTTGGTAACATTTTTTTCTTTTATTGTAATTGTTCATATTTTTAAAATGAAAAATATGTTATTTAAAAACACTTTTGCAACGTTAATATAATTTTTAATTTGATGAAAAACTAATACCAATGTCGCTAGCTGGAACAATTTTCATCTGAATAAAGTATTTATTCAAAACTGCCCTCAATGTTAGTCTTCATTTTGTCGGCCGAATACGGTCCATGTAAATCTCTAGCATATGTAATTATGCTTTTATAAACATACTCTACGGAAGATCAATGCATTTATCTTAGATGTACAGTCAATCAGGGTAACTTTGGGCCAAAAGAGAAAAAAGATTAAATCTGCTACATCACTTGAGTTAATGGCAAAGTTTTGAATAGTTCGCCAAGATTCCACCATGGCAGAATGGATCAAAGTTTCGTAAAGGAGGAGCAAAGTTACCTGATTAACTGTACCACAAAGTTAAGAAAAAATATGTCCATGCCTTATGCTTAGGGCATGATATTGAGCAAATTAACATTTTAAATAATGTGAATTTCTGATTGCGTCATTACAAGTTCGATTTTAACAACTAGTTCGCCGAACTAAAAATATATCAGGTAACGATTCTACTGATCCTGATTGAATACCACAGAATTAGAGGTCTGCCCGAACTCAGGCTTGGCCCGTGGCCCGTACCCGGCCTAGTCCCCGGGCCGGCGGAATGGTTTAGAATTTTCTAACGGGTCGGCAAACAAAATAAACGGGCCAGGTCGGTCCGGAAAAAACTGAACGGGCCATATAGGCCCAGTGGCGTAGCTATATATTCAGCGCCCTGGAGCAAGTAAAATTTCTGCGCGCTCTTTGCACTCGAAAAAGTTCTGCACAATTTTGATTTGAAATTTATATTTATTCCTAAACCGCCTTAAAACCTTACTTTTATTTGAAAGTCAAAGTATTTTAACAAAGTATCAAATGCACACAATTAAAAATAAATAACGAATTGTGAAATGAATTAGAATTCTTTAAGTGCTAAGTACCTACCAATATTTTCTACGAACCTGATGATGGCGACAAACTGACTGCATGTCAAACAGACCAAAATTGACAGCTACTTTTCCAAAAAGCCATTTTTCTGACATTATTGATTTCAGTTAGTTTTGTTTTAATTGACTTTTTATTATTATAAACACGATTTAATACGCATATATCTGTTCTGTATAGCTAACAAAGATTTCAATTTTGTTGACATAAGTTTTAGTTAATGTTTAGCAGAAATTTTTGTGTTCGTCTTCTTCAGTTTTATGCGTCATATATAATAAATTTAAATTAAAAAAGACAATGGAATTTTAGTTGAGAAATTAAAGATTATTTGAAATTTCAGCTTTTAAATGTTCCTGCTTAATAAGCACATAATGATTAACAAAAATAAAAGGTCATTTTATGTCTTAAAAAGTCTAAAAATTGACAAAAAATGTGTTTTTTTCCGCATAGATTGTTATGAGACAGACCACTCAACGAAAATTCGCGACCTTCGGTTAATACGAGAACCCGTTTAATACGGGAATTTTGATCGGACCCCTGATTCGCGTATTAACGAGGTTCGACTGTATGTTGATTGTAACAAGATTTATCTATAATATTTGATTAATTGTAAAAAAAGATGCAATAAATTTTTACAAATCTTTATTTTGCTCTTTCTAATTTTGCGCCCTTAGGAATCGTGCGCCTGGAGCAGTTTGCTCCAACTGCTCCACGGTAGCTACGCCCCTGTATAAAAAAATAATCGGCCGGTAAAAAAAAAGTCGGCTTTCGGAAAAAAATTTTCGTTCTGAAGATTTAAACAGAAACGATAAAATATGACCTATTTTCAACGAAAATGATTTTAACGAGAATAAGTATAAATGTGCGTCACGAGCCATACTACTTTGACAGCATCAGTATAAAAATGTAGCTTGTACAGTGTAGAGATCGGTATCGGACAGTTACATTGTGTGTAACCCGTTTTAATATTTTTTTTAGCTGACTCGTGCCGGGCTGAGATCAAGCTTACATTAATTTTCTAAATATAGACTTTCCGGACCGGAAGAAGGCTTAATTGTTCTCAAGATCTGTAGGGCAGACAACATGATTTGTAAAATTATGAACAGCGATAAAGAACTTATGTTAGCTTCATCTTCGGATATATACTTCTTGATGGTTTTAAAATTAATTTCTCAATATCGCGAAAGTTTGACACATTTTCAGATTAATTTTAAATTGTAAAACTATAAAAGGGATAAGCCTGACTGTTGAAGGGATTTGGAATCGAATAGCATTCTTCATTTTTGGTAAATAAAATACTTGTACAACCTTATTGAGATACAATAGTTTCTCAAATGATTGCAGGTTTTTCTCCCTTCCCATGCTATCGCTTCTAGAAATTCTATTCAAAATGCTAAATATCACAATATTTTATTCGCCTGCAGTATTTTTAAATTGCTTGTTTCAAAAAATGGCCAAGAAATTCCGGCCCGTGCAGACCTCTACACAGAATACAATATAAGAATGTTTACAAAAGAGAGTTTAGAACTGGGCGATTTGAAATATAGATGGAATTTTAGGGAGGGAATTTGCCACTTCAATCCAAATTTTAGGGGAGAGATTAAAAACTCAAGGTTTAATTTTATTTTATTTATTTATTGTTATTATTACAGCCGCATTACGAATTCTCAAATCGTTATATTGCTCTCAAATCACTTGCTCAATTAAATCATTATATACAGTACCAAACTGAAAATTTTGTGTAGCCTTGGACAAGAGTTTTGCAGATTTCTGAACTGTGCAGCGTTCAGATCATTAGTGGTGAAGAATGCAGAAATTCATTACTGAAATATTCATTTTCACTGCTGAGAAAAAAAAAAAAATCAGCAAGGTTCTGGTCAATTGCTTCATGATTAGAGTGCACTTATAAAGTTTCCAGTTTCGGAACGTTTAATTTTGTATTACGAGGGTGGTTCAACAATTACTGTCTCAAAGTGTATATAAAATATTTGTAGTGCGAATAATTGATGTGGAATATCGAGATCTAATGTCTTAGACGGTTGTACGCTCAATTTCAGAACCATTGCTGCTAAATTAATATAGTTTTGGAAGGAGGGGTAAAGTTTTAAAGACCTAGTTTAAAGGGGAGGAAAGTGAGAATGTAAAGCTGTTTTGGAGCTTTTGGGGCTAGATTTGTGGCAGCGGCTGAGACGTGGCTACATCACTATGATCCCGAGTCCAAACGACAGTAGCCACGTCTCATCCACTGCCACAAATCTAGCCCACAAATATAGCTCCAAACCAGCCTTTCACCCCATCATTCAGAAATATGTTAACCCTTTCTGGCTTGGTGTACATGTCTTCTAATGGATCATTATTTTGTTTTGAGAAATACTTTTGTTACAATTTACATGTAGTAATTTTAGTACATGTTTATGCATTTACTATATGACACCATTTATGTTTAGGTATTTATTAACAATAATTATTATTATTATTATTTGCTTAATTCTCTTTGCATCGTTTGAGATTCTTTTATTTTAAACATATATTTCACTCGGTAGATTTAAAATAAAAGTTCCTTTCCTGAAAGAATCATGTGTAATAAAGATAAAAAAGTACTGGAAAGTTATAATATAAGTTAACTCTTATTGTGATACAGTATTTCTAAACATCTAATTTCTAAACATCTCCAAAAATTCTTCCTTAGCCTATTTCATATGAATATTAATTTAATAGTACGCAAAACAACAACATTCGTTATCTTTCAGACAAAGAAATACTTGTTAAACATTAATTGATGTATATAGATAACTAGTGGTAATGTTATTAATGTAAAAGTAATTTTTTCTAAAAATTGGGAAAAAATTCGGAGATGAAAGGGCTAATATAGCAGCTACGGTTCTGAAATTGAAAAAATAAGCATCTAAGACATTAGACTTCGATATTCCACATCAACCATCGTAGTAAAAATATTTTATACACAATAAGGACAATAGTTATTGAACTACCTTCGTACTCCGCTACCAAATTGTAATGTGCCACAGGTGACTGGCTATATAACATGTCATTAAAAATGCACATTTGTTTCGATATTTACGTTTATAAAAAGTTTTTAGTAGAAAATAATCTTTCCCATGTCAAAAGTTTCACATGTTTCGTGAATTAAAACGATAGAATTATTTTATAGTCGATAAAGCCACGCATATAAAAAAATTGTCTTGGATCTGATTATTATAATTTAAGGTATATTTTTCACGTTTTATAATTTATTAATAACATAGCAATAAAAGTGAAGGTTACAATAGCCCCAAAAAAACTTAATAGATTTGAAAACGTTTAACAATCGATAACTTATAGAATCATAGCAAAACATTCTTAAGTTTCGAAGCAGTTACAGTATGGATAAAATGATCTCAGACGGAACTTGGGTTCAAAATGGGTATGGGTTCGAGCTCTATTTTTATATTAGTCTTAGAACTCGTGTGGATTTTTATGCAGAATTTTATATAATTTTATTCATTCACTAATTTAAAATGGAAAAAGCACTTTACTCTTTGAAAAACAAGTTTCTTATATTTTGAAATTCTTTAAAAAATCAGTTTCAAAGAAACTGCATTGTTATAATTCGAAATAGTCTACCTGATTCTGAAACTTTGCATGTAGTGTTAATAATAATAATAATAATAAAAACATATGGATATCCCCTGTACATCCTCACTTTCTGTTTGAGGGAAAGATTTGTTAGTTTCTCTTTTCCAAAATTACTGGAAAACAAAACTAGTGTTTTTCTGTCATAAGAGAAAGGTTGGGTTTTTGACATGACAAAGGTTTAAACCAGATTAAACCGTCAAAAATCTGTTAAAAACCCATAGAATCACAATCTGCTGCTGGGCACTAGTAGGCCAGGCATTTGGTAAAAAATAAATGCAAGTTTTGGCGTAGTTTTGATTTTTGATTCCCTTTATGTTTTTTCGGTCGCTGAACACGAATCTGGCATTATCCAACAAAGTTTCTCCCCTGAAACACGTTTTTGGGGGCAAAAAACGTGGGGTTTTTTCGTTTTTTCTAAATAACTTCAAACGTATGCATTTTACATAAAAGTCATCAATGCATAAATTAAAGAGCACAAAATGTCCTACATTTTATGCACTTAATGTTTTTTTCTCTGATCAAAGGTTTAGCCGTGAGAGAGTCGCAAAAATGGGTGTGA
>OZ025295.1:62347954-62446954 GCA_964019185.1 Maratus speculifer
TTAATTTCATTTTTTTTTTTTTTTCAATTGTAAGAGAAAGTGGTGCATTTCTGCTGCCATAATTGCGAAATTTTCACAAAAACTATAAAAAAATTAATATCTCAAAAATAAATTGAGATACAGCTTTCAAACAAATTGCATATAAAAGTAGATTTTTTTCTCTATACGCCTATGTAAAATTTGAGAGTGTGCGATGTTTAGATGTATAAAGATTGCAGTAGCAAAAATTGCAAAACCAAATTGCATGGGAAATTGTCGCCATTCGCAAAATGACGTATGCGTTACGCACAGATACGCAGCTGATTAGCTAGATATTATTAATTAGCCCCCCCCCCCCCAAAAAAAAAGTAAAGAGGAAGAATTCGGAATGCTAATGAAAATTAAACAAATAAAATGAATAACAGTTACCAAGGGGAAAACGGAATTGACAGAATTTATAAAACAATACTCATTTTTCGCTTAATTCTTATGTACTGTAACATTTTTTTTATTAGTTTAATTTGCCTTTAATAAATTTTGCAAAATAAATATTTCTCGTAATTTCTTTCTAAATTGTTTCCGTTTAAAATTATCGCTAATGTAAAATAATAGTGAAAAACATAAATAAATTTCCATTCAATTTACATGCAATAAATAAACTTAGACCATCATTAGGCTTCAAACATCTCATTGCTTTCTCCGGAAGGGTAACGGTTTAATGAGGTTTAACTTTGTATTTTACAAATATTGCTTGCCACGGAGAACAAAATTATTTTAAATGATATTTTATGAACAAAGTTCTGGAATTTGTATCATCCAACTTCAATTGTTCTGTTGAAAGAATGAATGCTAACAAAGCTGAGTTGAAGCTTCCCTTAGCATTTTAAAGTTCTTAATTTGGCAATCAATTTATGCCGCAATTTAAATTTGCTGACAAGAGCTTTCCTAACTCGTTATATTTGTAACACATGCCTTTCTGAAAGAAATCAAGTTTTATCGTCTGACTTAGTCGTCAGCAATCAATATATGAAAAATGCTGACACGAAAATTGTGGCTGAATCATTGCTTTTGGAGAACACCTTCAAAAGATAAATTGATAAACAAGCTTCATCCCTGTTTATGGCAAATACTCTAGATACACGGAGCAAATAATTACGTAAAATCGTGTACATATAATCATAACTATTCATCATAAAGTGATAGAACTAAGAATGTATCTTAATAGATCTGAAGGCCGTTTAATCACATCAAAAAATTAGCTAAAGACACGGCCAATAGGCTTTTTGTAGTAAAACTTTGGATTACATGTAAGTGTAGCTTATTTTATGGATAAAACCTGGAAATTGAGTTAGTAACCAATGGCCAGTAGAAACAATTTAATTAGTAGCCACTTTTTAAAGTTATTGGTCATTATAACGTTTCAAACTTTCTTGACATCTAGATAAACTAAAATCGGTGTATATATACATATATTTTGTTCAAAATAAAAATAAAATGCTATTTGGATTTTATTTAATAACTAAATGTGTTATTAATACACTACACACATAAGTGAAATCTAAGTTGGTAAACATATTTCGCAGGATCTCTTGAAGAAAAATAACTGCTGAGTATGTAGCAGGAGTCGAAATATTGAAGATATTGCAAGGTCCTTAAAGTCCGCAGGTAGGAAAAAGTAATAAATCTATATTATAAAGGCCAAAGGTATCTGTACGTAACGCATACGTCATTTTGCGAATGGCAACTCTTTGAAATTTGAAATGCAATTTCAGTTTTGCAATTTTTGTACTAAAAATTTTTTTAACTTCTAAAAATCGCACATTTTTAATTTTTATACCATCTTATAGCGAAAAAATGTTCTTTTAAATGCAGTTTGTTTGATAGCTGTATCTCAATTTATTTTTGAGATATAATTTTTTAAATAGTTTTTAGTACCAATTTTGTAATAAAGGCAACAGAAAAACTCCATTTCTATCATTTTTTATCATAAAAATTGAAAAAAAAATTGAAATTAAAATACGTGCTGTGTGAAGAATGTCATTTTCTGATAAAAATAAAAGCAGAAAAACGTTTTTTTTTTTTTACTTCTATATTTTAAATTTCACTGTATCGAATTTATTGGCGCAAAATTACGTTAGGGACATACGGCGTCAAAATATTTTAAACTGAAAATAACGTGACTGTTTTTGAAAGTAGGCATTTTGCCTTATAAATTCTCCAGTTTTTTTTTTCTTTTTTCATGATACTAACTTTGAGGAATTTTACAAAATGCTTAAGTAAGTTAAAATGACGCCACATTTAAAAGAAAACTATCATGTTCTTAGATAATACTAAACACTTAAACGCAAATGCGTTTAAAAACATGAATTACAGAAATTTTTTTTCTTCGGTACTGAAATAAGTACATGAAGTTAAGAATGCAACTATTCACATCCAAAGATGTGACTAAGTTTTGAATGAAAATGACTGAAAATAATAATATTAAAATGCCATTGAAAAAAAAAAAATCCCTGTCGGCTTGGCCTATAAGCGGAGGTAGATTTCGAAGAGTGCTCGTTTCAACAACAAAAAATTAGATTTCATTTCAGAGGAGTCCAGTTTAACAACTTTATTTGGCCGCTTTTGAAAAATTTTTAATTTCATTTTTCTGTAAAAAACTGTTTTTATCAGAGTCATCTTAAGCTAAATTCGGCTCAAATTTCCATTTTGACAGCATATTTGAAATATATTTTGACTTTATTAAAAAATCGCCCAATACGGCACATTATATAATTCCTAAATAACAAAAAACTGTCAATTGAATGCGTTTGAGAGCAAAATTGAATTTAAAAATGAGTTATAAAATAACCAATTTGTTATTTGAATACATCCTTAAATCTTTAATCATGATCGCTTCGGGAAATGTGCGAAAATCTTGTGACAGGTGCTCACTTTGACAGCATTTTTTAAAAACATATTCAGCCTTTATCAAAAAAATTTACCAATACGGCACATTATACAACTCCTAAATAAGAGAATCTGTCAATTGGGTGTGTTTGAGAGACAAACTGAATTTAAAAATGAGTCATAAAAAACGCAATTTGTTATTTGAATACCTCAATTTTTCAATCATGATTGCTTCTGAAAATTCTGTTCAAAATACCATTTCGGCAGCCTTTTTTGAAATATATTCTGCCTTTAACAAAAAACTGACCAATGCGTCACATTATATAGTTTCTAAATAAAAGGACCTGTAAATTGGATGCGTTTGATAGAAAAAATGGATTTAAAAATGAATCTGCAAAAACGCAATTTGTTATTTGAATATTTCCTCAAATTTTCAATCACCATCACATTTCAATCATACCCTTTTTGGTAGCCTTTTTTGAAACATATTCTGTCTTTATCAAAAAACTGAGCAATGCGTCACATTATACAGTTCCTAAATAAGGGAATCTGCCATTTGGATGTGTTTAAAATTAAAAATGAATTTAAAAATGAGTCAGAATATCAGCTGTTTGGATTTGAGGTTTTTTTCTCCAACTCTTATTTTTGTTTAATTTATTTTTGCTATAAGAATTAGTCCTATGAAAAACTTGTTGCTATAAAAGTTATAGATATTATTGAGAAGATGTAAAATAAATTTAATTAGATTTTATAGCTTAAGAATTTATGGATTTTTTTCTTTTTCCACCCCCTTTTTCTTTTCGTTTTTATTTTTTTTCATAGGTAAAAAGTTGGTCCTATCAAAAACTTGTAAATACAAAAGTTTTAGACAATTGTAAAAACATTTATAAAAAATTGAGTTGGATTTTATATCTTGAAATTTGACGAAGTTATGAACTTTTTTCTTTTCAAAACCCTGTTTTTTCGCCCCTTGAGCCCATTTCTAAATTTATCAAAAATCTGTCATGCATAAACTTTTGGCCCATTTTTAAGAAGTAATATAAACTTTAAACCAATTAGATATCTATTTTAATTAAGAAATTATGGTGTTTTTTCGGTTTTCACAAAACCCGTCCCTATTTCCACCCCTTTGGGCCGATTTTGCCCATTAACGAACTTAGTCGAGATTTTATACCCCTTAATTTTATGTATCAGTTTAGAAGAGATTGGAGCAGAACTATAGAAGTTGTCGTGTCCATAAGAAAGTGATTTATATGTATATATATGTATATATAAATTTTTTTACTGATGGTAGATTTGGGGTCTAGAGGTCATGATCGCCGTAGATCAGCAAAAATTTCAGAAATTCCAACATAGGAGCGACCGCAATCGCTAGTATTTCATACGAAATCTACCTAAATGGTGAATACGGATATAAGAAGTGAGTAATGTAAATTTTGAGAAGTAAAATTTATTTCAGGTTTAGATTTCATGGGAAAAAACTTCTATGATCCTGATAAAATGGAATAAATTTTATTCTGGAATTGCCAAGAATAAGATCCTCAGTTGCCAACTTCATCATAATAACTAATCTTTATTACATTCTGCTGATTACATATGCGATTAAAGTTTAATTTTTATAATTGAGATGACTTGTTTTATAAAAATAGTGTTTTGTTTACTTTAGGTAAAAATAATATTTATTTGAGAGTTAGGTTAACTATTATGAGATGCATTTTTTATAGTAACTCATTCTGTAAGTTTATTATAAATCAAAGAAACAGTTCCTGCTTAAACGTTTTCTTTCGTCGACATTCGGCAGGTTCCACCTCGTTACTTTACATGCAACATGAAATCCTGGTAAGTATATTTTGCAGAATAAAACAGTATTTCTTAAAATAATAATCCAGCTGAAGAGCAGGAACATTGTGAAATGCCAAAATATTGAAAATACAGTTAAGTCGTCGAAATCGTAATGTATCTGGTAGGGAAAAGAATTAATTTGCTATTTAGATTTAATCAAAGTATAGGTGCATATTTCCGCGAAAAAAGAGGTATTTTACTTGGCGATCAATAAATTTTTTTTCGCCACTCGGCGAGTGGCGACTAGGGTGGCAATTTATTGCTGACTTTTTAATCATCACTTTTACAACTTTAACCGCTATGTGGCGAGTGGCGACCATTAATTTTCACCTATAGCTTATCTATATATCGAAGTAGAGTTTGCTTTCCCCAGATAGGGAGTACAAATACCTGACTAGTTTAAAGAGTAAATAGTTTTAGTCAAAAGTAAATAGCTAGTAGAAATGATCGCTAAACCAATCTACAGAAAAATCACATTGAAAAAATAAGAGAGTCCATCAGGAAACATAATGTCCAACTCATAGCAACTCCCCATCTAATCTTGTGCGATTAATCAGTAGAAAACTGAACTCCATGTACCCCGCAAATTAAGCTGGTGTATATGAAATATCATTTCAACTTAAACAGCAATGAACTTAAATATTATATAGGAATGACTAAACGTAAATTCCGCAAAAGATTTAAAGAACATAAAAAACAACATAAATATAATAAACTCATGACAGCCCTATCAAGACTTTACTTCAATAATGAAATAAAATCAATCGATTTACATAATGCAAGAATTATTGCTCGACAAGCAAACCCCGAATAAAACCAAGATCCGTAAATCACTTGAAATAACCAAATCTGTAACGATAATATATCCTATGTTATGCTTAGCGCTTGGATAGAATTTTTTTAAACTGTAACTTTTTTCAAATAAACATTAAGTTGTTTTTATACAACAGATGGTACCACAACCGTATTCAAAAATTAACTTTGAGAAATTTTTCAATATAAATCTATTTTTTCAACCTATTAAAAAATATAAAAAGGTGAAAACGTGTTATTTATATTCTGATTATGTGAAGTTTATGCAAATAGCACATTTTTTTCTCTCATAAATCTGAGTGGCGGGGATTTAAAAAACAGCATAGTGAATAAAACAAAAGTATACATTTAAGTTTTATTGTTAATAAACATTTTTAAAGGTTTTGCCAAATTATGCATAAAATAACAATGAATCTCGAAACATTGAATTCTAAATAATTTATAAACAAACAGTTAATACTTACCTATTAATGTGGATTTTAAGTTTTTAGATTCTTCCCCCCTAAGTCTTCTATATTAAATTAGTTTGTAAAAGTACTAATTAAAATAAGGTTTTTTGAGCGCATATCAGTTAATCTTGAAGGATATTTTTATTTTATTATGTTCATAATAGGAAACATTTATGTCACAAATTTACAACAATATGTGACAGCCAAATCATGTAAATTTGAAAAAAAAAAAAAAAAAAGTCTTTCACTAAAACTTTCAATCATCTTCATGTGCCACTGTTAAAACTCTACCACGCTACACTGTGGCACACGTTTCTGCGGTTTTGTCATCTTTGAAATGCATTGATAGTGAAAACTCTAGTTTTAAAATTTAGGAAAAGCCAAGTTTTTGAAATGCAAATATATACTATATACTATGATGAAATTTAGTTCAGCTGGGGAAAGCATAGTACAGTTGAAATTTCATCTTCGGCAATTTCCATCAATGAGCGAATACTATGAAAGAATTCCTACATACCAAGAAAAAGAAAAAGAAAAAAAAAAAAAAAAAAAAAACTAGCGAAATTAAAAAAGAGCGTACCACAACTCAAAACACACTTTTAATAATTACTGTTAATAGACAGTACTGCAAACCAAATTCTTTTGTGCTCCCCTGTATATGAACGATAAATGCACTGCACGACCTATTCTATAGTAAGCCTCATGTTGTGTTTCATATCGAATTCAACAGAAAAAGTATAACATCATTAAAAACACAGCAATTGATTTGAAACGCAGCATTAAATTTCGGGCTCAAATTTAAATGGCTTCATTAGGCTCAAACAAAATAATCACATGGAACACGGACCGAATTCTGTGACATCAGCCCTGCATTTTCTCCCTAAATGAAAATGATCTTTTATTTAAGCATTCTAAAGTAGCATTTTATTATATTATGAATAAAAAACTATATTACTAAAAATTTTCTTCCATATTGTGAAAACCCGTGAGTGTGTTTGAGCTCAATGTAGCGGATTTTAGGGTTACATTTTTGGCGCCATTTTCAGCCAATATACTGTATCTCTATTCTTATTTTTTTACTCTATCAGTAATAATAGCTTTGTGGTTTTTATTTTCTTTAAACTTTATTACAAAAACTCATTATTTCCGATTGAAATAAAATTGTTGTATTATCCCCCAGATAACTAGCTTATAATATTTAAATTACGGAAAAAACAAGAAAACACTGAAGGTTTAGACAAATTGGAGTCTTGTAGATACAACGTTAATGATCCGGTTTACGCTGATGATAAAAATATTTTAGTAAATATGCTTTCATTGATTAGAGATTTTCTAATTTAATAATTTCAAAGCATCGCACAAGACAGTATAATGAATTTGATGGAACCTATTCTACATTATATTGTAAGTGTCTTCACTATAACAGCCAATATATAATATACTATCCATAATAACTTTACTGAACTACGTTTAGCATTTATTGGCTTCATTACATTCACACATTTACTGATATGTATGATCTGGCTTTGTACTTGCAATTATCACTCGTGGTACATATGCAATTTCCCTTATTAAACTTCTGTGATATGACACCGTATCTAGATATCAGTTAACCGTTTACACGCCGAATTAATATCGCAATGTAATAATAATTTTGTTTTTCCTATATTAAACCTTCAAACGTAAACCTTTATGCGTACAAATTTAGAAAATTTACAAAAACAAATATTTTTGCAGTTTTTGCACTGTTTTCATTTCAAAATTTGCATTTTGGAACATGATTATTGATTGACAACCTATGCAATCTATAACAAATTATTTTTGCGCTATATGCTATTGTATAATGTTCTTGAATATTTTCTCGAATTCGAAAAACATTTAAATTCCTAGTGGTCAAATGTAAGTAATATTGATAAAACGATAAAAGCAAATAATATATTTTTATGCAAATTAATGAATTTACATTTTCCTTATATCTGTGATAAATGCTTAAATATAAATATAGTTTTTTCAAAAATTGAAATCAACCTTATATTTTATAGGAAAAATAAGGACATCATTATTATGTTGAGAAATATATGTTTTTTATTACAAATAATGCAATGTTCTATTTGGGAACATTGGCGTGTAACAAACGGTAACAAACGGTTAATTTGTTAAGAAAGGTAATCTTTAATTATATCAACAAAAAATCAGTCTGTGTTTAGAAAATATTTTCTAGGAGTAAATTGCATCCTATGACGGTAAAATAATATATTTCAATTGTATTCATATAATTACATGTATCTCAAATGAAAATAAAAATTATGCGCATCATACAGACTATTATATTAGTCACTTATCAACAGTTCAAGAATACGGAAATTAAGTTTTACTGTGTAAAAATGTGAAAAAAGACATTTAAACAGACTATTTTGAAAACGCATAACTCAGTTGAACACTTTTTTCAGCAATTATGTGTTACACGTAGTTGGAAGATAATTGGATTCTTTTGAACAGCACTCTACAATATTATTTATATACTTATATACACGTCTTGTGATTTACTAAGATTTATTTCAGTTATTATATGAATAAAACATAAAAAACAAGTTGGATGTGCCAATCCCTAAACTTTCTTCTATCTCATACGTACATTTTAATATTAAAAAAAAATAGTTATGCATGTCAATGTTTTAATAAATTTAATTCAATACTATACCAACTTTGATTTTCATTTTTAATTTCTACTTCAGTCAAGTAATCGGAGTAAAAACTAGTTTCCGTCTCTGCACAAGCCGATGGACAATCGAAGGATAAACAGATTTTTTTCAAATTCAAGGAGGATTTACTTACCATACCCAAAAATAATCATACACAAAAATTTTACTTCCGTTCTATGCATAACTTCATACATTTTTCGATGGTAAAATAATGAAAATGGCACAGACATCGTGATTATAGCACCCCCTTCCAGCGGATTTTTTTTTTAATTCAGGGGGGACCAAACAGCCATAGATAAACACTTACACAAAAAAATTAGTTCAATTCCATGCATAACTACAATATTGAAAATGGTACAAAAATCGCTATTGCAAAGTCCCCTTCCAAAGGTTTTTTTCAAATTCAGGAAGGACCAACTAGCTATAGCCACTTACACAAAAAATTTCGCTCAGTTCTATGCATATCTTCCTGCAATTTTTAATGGTAGAATGGCGACATACGGACAGACAGACGTTTTCTAAAAACATGTTTTTGGAATCTCTGACTCCATAAAACATGTAAATTGGTCGAAAACCGGAAATCAAAAAATTTTTCGATTACAATACTTTTTTCTATTGAAGATAGAAGAAAGTAACTAGTTGGATGTTCCAATCCCAAAACTTTCTTCTATCTCATACGTACATTTTAATATTTTAAATAATAGTTACACATGTTAATGCTTTAATAATTTTAATTCAATACTATACCAACATTGATTTTCATTTTTTATTTCTGCTTCAGTCAATTAATCGGAGTAAAAACGAGTTTCCGTCTCTGCACAAGCTGATGGAGATTAGAACGTTAGATAGATTTTTTTCAAATTCAGGGAGGACTTATTTGCCATTACTTTAAAATATTCATACACAAAAATTTTAGTTCTGTTCTACGCATAACTTCATACACTTTTTGATTGTAAACTAATGAAAATGGCGCAGACATCGTGATTATAGTGCCCCTTCCATCGTATTTTTTTTTCAAATTCAGGACTTGAATTTATTGTGCAGTTCTGTACATCAGGGTTCCCAACCTATGGGTTGAGATCCACTTAGTGCATCGTAGAACAATCGAGGTTTGTCATAAAAATATCTTTATTTCATCTGTTTAGCGGAGAACTCGCTAGTGAAAATTTTTTTCACGGTGCCCAATTCTTTTCTTTTACTTTACATTACATTTAATATCAACTTTTTTGTTTGGCTTACTACTTTTATTCACAAAAGAAGTAAAGTAATCGAAATCACATTTTGAAATTTTATTAAAATGAAAAGTGTTTTAAATAAGAGTCTTAAAAAGGGTACGATAGAGAAAGAAAATCTCATGCAGCGAGTTCTCCCGGGTTAATAAATATAATAGTTTCAATAGCAAATAATATTTCAAGGGAAAACCCTTAATTTTCTTCTGAGTGAATATACTAGCAAAACGTTCAGAAGTATCAGCTTTGACGTTCTTGATGGAGTTTAAAACACTCGTGCGAACATGCTTATTCTACTTTATTGTTTTTGAATAATAAGTCATAAACACCAGTGCCAGAAATCTCCTGATTGTGAACTTATGTTTTGATAATGATTAATTATTTTGTTTTAAGTTGTATTTTTCATTATCTTTGTAGTCTGTGTGTTTTTTAATTATCATTCCACTTACATACATTGCGATTATCAGCTCTTGTTTTTGTTGATAGCGTATCCTTCGTATGAATACTTGTCTTTTTTCTAGGATAGGATAGCCGACAGTTTCTGGAGGTCGTAAAACAATTTCCATGCATCATACATCTTTATATTAGGTGAGTCGCGAAAATAGTTTTACATTTAAATGTGGTTCGCGTACCAATTAAAGATTGGGATCCGCTGCTGTATAAGATCTAGATATTTTTTATACGCACATCTTAACATCTTATCAGTTCAATATATTTTAAAAATACTTTTAAAAAAATGTCTATTTTGTATTGAAAAAAAATGATAGTTTTATATCCTTTGTAGACGAAATATATTAAAATATTAATTACAGATCAAATATAAGGGTGATATATGCAAAATATAAATTTATATATTTCTGTCTTAAATTGACCACTAGCACTGAGCGGAGTCAACAATGTATCTCATAAGCGTTGCGGAATTTAATTGGCTTTTGAAGAACGCTTGTGGCATAAATCGAGAAGCTGATTAGCTATAATCCATTGTGACGTTCGTTGACGTCAGATATGCCTGTGGTCCGTTGGCTTTTTGTATGCACATTCAGATGAGAGAGGATTTTTCTTTGCGTACCCTGCATTCTCTCTTCAGTAGTGTTTTGGAAATGGTACTAGTATTTCACCTGTGTCTCGATATATCCAGGACCCGATTAACCTCTGAATTCAGGTGAAGTAGTATAACATTTCGGGGCCCTTTTTCTTAGGGAAAAGTTTTATAAACATATATATATTTATATTTATACTGTTAAAACTAAAGCTTGCATATGGCACTCCTAGGGGGGAAACGCTTGTCCCGTGAGCGACACCCCTAAGGGAGCCAGAATTACAGCCCTAGAGGTGACCTAGGGCATCCCATGGCACCTCATAGGGTGTCATGGGGTGCCCTAGGCATCCATGTGGTGCCTTAGAGCACTACTAGTGGTGCAATTCTGGCGCCTTTAGGGGAGTCGATGACGGGACAAGCGTTTCACCCCTAGGAATGCCATATGCAACCTTTAGTTTTAACAGTGTATAGACTCATCACCGATACTAATATTATTCACGGGAGAGGCTTGGCAGAATTCATATATTTCCTTAAACAGTTTTTATATGCTCCCTGTATATATTTCATATTTTTTAGCATATATACACTGTTAAAAATAAAGGTGACGATCCGGTTGCATTTGACGCCCAGGGGTGGAAAGGTTAAATCACTTGGCACCAGCGGGCTTGAAAATGTGTTTGGGGTGCCATTGGGTGTTTCACGCTAATTAGGGTGCCGCGCAATGCATACCGTTGGAAGATTTTCACCCCTTAGTCATTTGCGCATGCTCTGTAAAGTGTATCCTTGCACCTCAACTCGCTGTCACTGGTGGATCAACACAGCAATTTTTTCCTACGATGACTATCACCGCTATACGCTATCCCAATTTTGTTTAGAACTTCGGATGGCTAACTTTTGGCGAGCTTTTTTATATAAAGCAACCTTTGAATTTCAGGACATATGGAACAGGAACATTTCAGGGAGACTTTGAAGGTGAGCTTGATGGCCGAGTGGACAGGGCGCTGAGCTTGTAATCAGATGTTCTGCGTTCGAAACCATCGAGGGCCGAAAGTCGGTTAGTATATTTTTTAATTTTTTATCATTGGGCCCTCTGGATTAAGGGTGCCATCTTTTCACCCTAATTAAAGGTGCTATTTTGGCTGCTTTAGGGGTGTCACCAGTGAGGCAAGCCTTTCACCCTTAAAAGGGGCAATGTGTCACCATTAGTTTTAACAGTGTAGTAGTATGCTCAATTACACGGATGGTTTCTAACCAGCACATCAGGATGCTATATGAGTAGTTAACATCATATTGATCACATCAATATTTCCTGGTT
Source organism: Maratus speculifer (assembly GCA_964019185.1). Taxonomy (NCBI): domain Eukaryota; kingdom Metazoa; phylum Arthropoda; class Arachnida; order Araneae; family Salticidae; genus Maratus; species Maratus speculifer. The sequence goes on from OZ025295.1 coordinate 62,360,209, forward strand.
AAAAAAAAATTCTGAAGTAGTGTGGAAATTTTCTCTCGCAAAATACTGCAAATATTCTCCGGCAAACATTCTCCTACAAAAATAAATAAATAAATAAAAAATAAAATTCAAAAAATGAAAATGGAAATTAGAGAACCCTTTCACAGTCATTTTGAGGATCTCTTAAAATTTAGAGGCGAAAATCGTACTTCATGTGCCATGTGTGGATAAACAGGTCCTGAATATATCCGTGTTAAAAATCCGAAGAACTATCACATACACTCACTAGGGAACTGCAAGAAGTGTAAGTCACTGATTTTGGCGAAAGTAGTATCGTTGGAAAGATCTTATCGAGAGCAGTAAAAATCTCAATGAAACTACCCGTCGCAAATGAGCCGTTTTCGAGAAATCCGACAATTTATGTCACGTAACTAGTGCATACCTAATGGGGGATCGCAAAAAAATTTAGTCTCGATTATAACGAAAGTGATATCGTTAAAAAGATATCATCATGAGAGAGAAAAAACTCTATAGAACTACCCGTCGAAAATGAGCCGTTTTCGAGATATCCGGTAATTTATGTCACGTAGCTAGTGCATACTGTTATAGTGCACACTTTATGGGGGGCCGCAAAAAAATGTTTTCTCGAGTTTGATGAAAATGATGTCGTGGCAAAGATATCATTATGAGAAGTAAAATACTCAATAGAACTAACCATGTGAAATGAGCCGTTTTCGAGATACCCAACAATTTATGTCATTTAATGCAGTTTCCCTGCAGTATGCATTAGCAATGTGACACAAACTCTCGGATATCTCTAAAACATCTCGTTTCCGACGGTGTGATCTCATTGAGTTTTTTAATCCTCACGATGATATCTTTTTAACGATACCACTTTCGTTAAAATCTAGACTAAAATTTTTTGCGGTCCCCCATTCAGTATGTACTAGCTACGTGACCTAAATTGTCTTATATTTCGAAAATGAATCATTTGCGACGGGTAATTCCATTGAGTTTTTTACTGCTCACGATGAGATATTTCCAACAATATTACTTCCGTCAAAATCAGTGACTTACACTTCTTGCAGTTGCCTAGTCAGAGAAATTTCATAATCAGTGAAATCGTAGTTTACAGAATAAGTCCTCTCAATGTCAAACACTTGCAGATAACACAAACTTTGCATGCAAAATTTGTATTAACTGTTTAAATCATAATATGAAAATTATATGATACTTAGTTGTTTGAAACAAAAAAGACAAACTTACGCGCAGAATATAATTCTGAATCATCCTCTTCACACAAATGTCAGCAAACGCAATGTAGTATCTCGAAAAGTTACACATGTTGCGCATGGACTTCAAAAGCTATATAACAGCAGAATATATTTGTGGGCGACTAATACCATTTATGAGAAAAATTGTCAAATTGATTAAAATATACCGGATAAACAAAAATGTGCCTAGCAAATGCGATGCTCATTGCCCATATGAGGTACCAGCAAAACAAGTAAGAGGTTAAGAGGAAATTTAGTTCAGCTTGCCAGCCCATTTCAGAACTTTTGTACGTTGTTGCGAAAAGACTGACATTCTTTATTGTTTGTAATTCTGCTTGCCAGAATATGGCAGCACTAAAAACTGTCGGGGTGCCCGGTGATTCTTAGCACCCTCTGTCTTCATGTCTGTCTGATCACTACCGTAACCAGGAGCATGCAGACTACCATGAACTGAGGGCCGTGATTTGTTTTGTGAATTCATGGTAAAGTAAGAAGTGTGTGGCCAAATTCCTCCACGCTGCCAAGCGGGTTCGAGGAAGCCCATCCGCGTTTGTTTCCCTTGCACTAGGCAAGAGTACTAACAAGCTGTACCGATGGAAGGTGCGGATTGGACATTAAGTCTCTGCTCCCAGTCGATTCCTTTAAGGTACCTGCCTACCTTTAAAATGCAATTTTCGGTCAAAAATCCGATTTTTTATATTTGGTTTAATATTAAACCCTGATATTTTATCTTTCTAAATCAGTTTGAATTGTGTTTCTATCTTATTTAGAACTCGAGTAACAGGTATTTTAATATTAGTCATTTAATTGGTAAAATCTGGTTTTTAATTATATTTTGTGCTTTTTCTCAAAATGAGATTTTGCAGATTTTGCTTTATCGCAAAACATCATAACTCGTAAAATCATGATTTTAACATTATGAAATTTTGCAAAAATACTCTTAAGGAGTTTATTTAGGTTTTGTGCTTCTACTATTATGATAATTAATTGTTTTTTCATATTTTAGTTGATACAAGGTATGAATTGTCATATATTTTCTTGATTTTTCGGTGTGTAAAAACTTCAACTTCTATAATTTTTTAAATAACATAGTTATAGTTATAAAAATGCTTCAGTACCTCAAGAAAGTTTCATTAATCATAATAAAATTTACAGAATAAAAATATCTTTATTTAAACTTGAGTTTTGCTGTTTTGAAAAAAGTACCATTTTATAGCAATTTTATGTATGTTTTGAGCATAAAAATGAAAATATTTAATAATATAAATATTTTTTACATGTTATTCATAATTTTTAGCTATATTCTATAATATAATGCACAGAAGTAGGCAATTTTTCAAATATTAAATAAAAATCCCTTCTGGAGGTAGGCAGGCACCATAACTTTTTGAGCTCTGACATAGCTGCCAACTTTCAACTAATCTTCCGTAATACCTGGATTAGTTTGATCCAGGTTAACGTCATTTCAAACCAGAAAATATATTTCATGAATCTTTATTTATTTAATTTCAGGACTGTTAGTGGAACATACTTAAATTCATTTCTTTGAAAAAATTCTGGTTCGAAACTCATTAAACCAGGGTTAAATTAACACACGTATATTACGGATAATCGATGTCAGGTTGGCAACTATGGCTCTGATGATAGAATTTTCTATCACATAATTTTAATTCCGAAATGTCACAACCGCACCAGAAAATTCGACCAAATTTATTTGAAAAAGGTTTAATGCATTTTTTTCGCGCATACCGTTAAACAGTTTTTTTCTTTACAAAATACTGGTGTCAATATGACATTTGGAATTTTGAAGAAATTTACCCACCAGGGCTCAAAGTGTTAAGTCCTCCTTGAAGACAATTAAAGGGTCTTCTCCTGGTTGATAAGCAGAGGCTATTAAGCAGCCCATTTTTTTATATATATTTTAGATAATTTTAATATTTGTATGATTTATATTATTAAGTATTCTTATTTTTGTTTTCAGGGTAAATTTAATAATGGTCATTATTTATTTAGTGTTATTTCTAAATATATTAACAACTGCATGATTATTTGAAAATATGCATTTCGTTTTTTGAGCCCAATAGATGGCGTGACAAATAAAATAAGTTTGGCTATGTACATACAGGTTTTTGTTGACTCTGTAGTTTTTTGTAAGTTTTTTTATTCTGTAAAATGGAGTTGTAGAAAAATATGTTTTTTTGGGATGTTGTATTGATAATACCCCGTCATCATGTAATATGCCATGTTATTAGAAATGAATACAAAGAATAGAATAAGAATGGCTTTAACTTTTCTTCTTGTAGTGTATTCATTTATCATTATGAGCAGTAAAATAAAATAAGGAGAGGCAGAACTACGCACGTACTATGTTTTATTGTCTCTATTGTTTATAGTGATTTTCTTTATTCTTTAATTTTATTCTTTATTTATTTTATTTTATTTATTTTATTCTTTATTTATTTATTTTATTCTTTATTTATTTTATTCTTTTATTCTTTAACGGGTGAAGAAAGTGTCTTTTAAAAGTATTTAAAAGTGTAATTTTAGTCAAAACAAAGAGTTACCCATTCTCATTCAGAAAATTGGTAGTATTCATTTAAGTTAAAAGAGTGTAAATAATACAACAGGGACAGTATTGTTCTAATTTCAATTTCTTGGTTGTGTTGTTTAACATTAGTGGCGGCTGAAGAACAGGTACTGGGTTGTTCTATGATAGTTATAGCTCTCTGTTTTATGATTTTCTGAGAATTACCTGGCAACTTTTCGTGTGCTGGATTATGCAACTCATCGTTCTCGTCGTTCGAATATCCGTAGATGATTCACGTGTGTGGGAAATACCTGGCATCTTTGAATCTATACGATAGTTGCCTCACAGACAGTGCCAGGCACGCATTGTTGGTTGACGCAATTTTGAACATTTTTTACCAATGATGCTGTTAATAAACATTCCTTTTGCATATTTTTCCTTGTTTGTTCCTTAACAAGCCATTGCGTCTATATATTCCTATAGAATAAATGACTGTTAAATTACTCTGTCAACCTTTAAAAATTAGAGTCGCACAGTATAATGAGTGATCAAACAGTCAACAATTTATCTCACCTTCTTGCGAAATGCGATTTCGAGATGACCACCTATCCGACCAAATTTCAAAGATCAATAATGTTACCTGCAGTTAAATTTACTAATACAAAATCGTTACAGATTGTAAAGAATTTTCATCTCAGGCAGTTTTTCTACGTATTAGCCTATAGAAATGTATGGTATTTGTATTGATCAGACGTCTCTATGAAATATCTTCGCATAAGACAAATTAAAGACCGATTTCATGAGTTTTACAAAATTTATTAAATAACAAGATACCAAATATTTAAAAATAATTACAGCAAAATCCTCTAAAAGAAAATCGCTAAAAATAAGAAAAGACTTTTTTCTTTCTTTCTTTTCTTTCTTTCTTTCTTTTTTTTCTTATCAAGTGTTTGGGGAAATTACTTATTCGTTTTGTGTATTTTTGTCCTTCATAAAATTTTCTTATAAAACCAGACATGCCAATCTCAGGCTTTTTTAAAATCAAATAATTATAGAACTAACCAGAAATTAAGTAATTTTCAAATGACTATCTAATTTATGCCCTGGCAACTTTATTTAAACAAAATTTTTGGTTCAAGATGTGTTTTCTGAATTAATAAAAAACCGGAGGTTGGCAGCTCTGTTAAAACTATTTTAAATCAATAAGTTGTAGTTTTTGTTCAGCTGAAAAATCCTGCCTATTAATACGTTGAATGCTACGGTGACTGACACTGAAGTTAAAAAAATATGTTTTAGGAAATTATTAAGAAACTACAATCCTATAACAAATAAAAATTAAATAAATTTTAATTTTTTTTTTTTTTGTAATTACTTTAAACAATATGGATATATTTTTAGTTTTACATCAAATTTTAGTCTTCAGTCATCGGTGAAAGACATATTCTAAACGGAAAGTTCAGTGTCAGTCAGCGATGACTGACGTAGCGCTTAACGTGTTTCATAGGAGTCTAAAACTTCAAAACACTTGTTAATATCTTTCTTATTACATAGTAGGCAACAAAATAATGCTTACGTGTTATCCGGACCAGGTGACAGATCATCAAAAAGGATTGCCAATTGCCAATCTTATTTATCGTTGCCGATGAAGTTTAAAATAGTAATTTAACATCGTGAAATAAATAACGTTGTTCAAAATGCCAAAAGATAAAATATCTTTAACAAATTGAAATATTTTAAATGAGCTACAATAAATAACAGAATACTATAAAGAGTGATAATTAAATGAACTAAAAAATTATTAATATTACATTATAGCTATTATTAGGTAATATGCTACATTATATAGTTGTCAAAATAATAATGATAACTTTAATTGGTATAACTGATGCTATGATTCGCGCAATTGTAACTGGCATGGCATAATATGTAAATACCATCAAAAGTTTCTGGGTACGGTAACATAGGAGAGATAAATTTAGAGTTTAATGATGTAGAATTTAATAAAAAAAATTCTTTCCAGGAAAAAAAAAAGATATTAAAAAGTAAATAAAAATAATGCTATGTATTAAAAATTCAATTATTTATCTAGTAAACATGTCAAATAAAATTTTGAATACATTTATTATTCATATACATATTTTTAATGGTACTTTAAAATGCTGTTAAAGCATAAAGATTCACATATTTATTAAGCTATCTTCCTTTCAGCTGTCTTGAACGGATTTTACTGACTTATTTCCAAATCATAAATTTCTTTAAACGTTCATGAATCAAATAAATTCCACGTGATGCCTTTCACACAATAAATCATCTTAAAATTAAATAACTATGCAGTACTTACAATTAATGAATGAGCGAAAATTTGAGAGTTAGTGTCATATTTCTTAAAGTCTTATTCAATATGAATTATTCAGATGAGGATTAGATGATATTTCATTTTAGCTTTTAGTGTCACCATGATTTTAACGACGCTTAAAATATAATTAGAAATGAAAGTTATTATAAAAATAATTGAAAATTCTTTTACAGGATTGCATGACGAAATCCAGTTCCATCTATGTGCAATTACAGTTTCAAATATATTGATGTTTAAACAAAGTTTTAACAGCCTTCTTTAAAAGTCGTTAAGATTATCGTGCCATTTTTTACACATTTCTAATATGATTGAAAAGTGTTTTGAATTCGGTTTCTCCGACTTCCATCTGTCCGTGCTCTGCTAAAATACACCGTGACTGCTACGCAATTGATTTACGATATTGAGATTTACTATGCATGTTTTGTATAGAAATTGATGTATGCAGCATTTATAGCTCGTTTACGGAGACACTCAGAATAATTCACTTACATTAAGGTAAGTGGGAAAAATCTTCTGCGGTGTATTTTAAGGATTAAGCTAGTAGTAATAGTTAGTAGTAAGCATGGGGATTTGGAGGAATACAGTAAAGTAGGCGTGTCCACATGTTAATGAAAAAGGGGCGTGTGCGAACACATACAACAAGAGAGAGGATCCGATGTGGGCATGGGGAAGTGTTAATTACAATGAAAAAGTACGTGCCCACCTGTCAATCAAAAAGGAGCGTGTTCGAAAATGAACCCGCAATGGTGCTCAGTAAACCACTGCGTTTTCCTACCAACCTACGTCTCTCTGTCTTTAGAATCAGATGTGGCAATCCAAAAACTTTCTTCTATCTTATACATGTTAATACTCCCTGAAAATCGCAGCATAGCAGCGTGGTTTAAGTAGTTTAAACCAAAATCTATAGTCAGCAAAAACTTATGTCAATCTGTAACTAAATCTGAAGTATGATGAAAATCCGTGTGTTAGTTTTTGAGATAGAGCTATTGCAAAATCTTTAAAAAAATCTGGATAATAGTGCCACATGTTGTGTGACGTACGCAAAAAACTAATGAGGTTACATTTTTTATTAGTACTAACTGAATCTGAAGTTTGATGAAAATCCATACATTAGTTCTTGAGATACATTTTTGCGAAATCGTGAAAAATGCAGCAGAGTAGCATCATCTGTAGAGCGATTTACACCAAAAACTAAACAACACTAATCTATATTGGGGCTAATTGAATCTGAAGTTTTAGTAAATTTCATGCATTACTTCTTGAGATAGAGCTATTGCGATATTCACGAATGATACACTATCACAGCGCCACCTATTGTGCGATTTGCACCAATCAACTCCATATTATATAAAGTACTAACTAAATCTAAAGTTTTATGATAATCCATGCACCAGTTCTTGAGATATTGCTATTGTGAAAACTGTGAATAATGCAGCATAGCAGCACCACCTGTTGAGCGATATACACCAAAAACTAATCAGATCTAGCCTATATCAAAATCTAACGGAAGCTAAAATTTTGTGAAATTTCGTGCATTAGTTCTTTAGAAGAGTGTCCACAAAATTTTTTTCACATACAGACAGATTGACAGGCAGACTCACAGACGGACATTTTGTAAAAACATATTTTTCGGATTCTCCGACTCATAAAACATGTAAATCTGTGAAAAACTGGATTTAGAAAATTTTCACGAATTCCATATTTTTCCCTTGTAAGATAGGAAAAAAAAAAAAAAAAAAAAAAAAACATCGTTTTACTTATTTTGACATTCTTAACAGAAATTAATTTATAAAAATTGTTAAAACTTTAAATTTCGTTAAATAAATTACCCTGTTCTACAAGAATACATTTTCCTGTTAAATTCACTGTAAATGTCGGAAAACATTTTTTTTTTTTTTTTTTTTTTGTCAGAATTTAAATTCTTAACTGTGGAAAGTCTTTATTTTGATGATAGTTATTTAAAGGATTATTAAACTGCCAAGAATATGACTTATTGACTTGATTCCTTGAAGTAAATTATGTTTTAAATAAAACGTTTAGAACTGAAATAAAACACACAAATTTCCTTCCATAAAATAAATCATTTCAAAAATTAAGCAAATAGAAGTCAGAATTAATGAATTCGTGAGTATATTAGACAGTTCTGTTTCACATTTGTTGATATCTTGCTTATGATAAATTATCCAGGGTGGATTAGATTTCTTATCTTTTCAAAACTGATCAATGATATAGTAAGATTAGTTAAAAATTTGCAATAGAAAATGAAAATTTTAGTGTATATGTGTAACAATAAAAATTTTTCGCTTTAATCCTACGTCAATTATTCCAAATTTTTTTAATATTGAATTTTTTCCTTTCTTTTTAAAATATCTTAACATATTATTTTCATTTTCATACCTTTAATCAACCTTTCTTGCTTTTAGATGAATTCCAAGCCAACTGAAACCAGTAGTGAATTTTTCAACTTCATGTTATCTTCAAGTATTTGGTGTCATTTTAAAGGCACTTTATTGCAGTTAATGGATTTAATATTTTTTTTTTTTTTTGAAAATTATGCATGGTTTATTTAAACTTTATGATAATTAATGGGTATTTAATTATTTTGATTTATAATGTTAAAAATGTGACTTTTTAAAAGATCAATTATTTATTAAAAATATGGAGATTTTATATATTTTTTCATTTATATAGTAAGTTAAATGGTTCCTAATCATAATTTTACCGTAATAATCTTCATATACAACTTTCTTCTTATTTCTTTAAAATAAAGTTATTTACATTTTTTATTTGTCCCCTCTGTTACAATTTTTTTAAAGTTTACTTTATTCAATATATAAAAAAGATTTAAATTTAATAAAAAGTGTTTAAAATAAATGTCATTTGTGTAATCATATTGTGTAATAATTTTGAAAATATATTCAAAAATTTTTTAAATAAATGCGTAACAAAGGGGATGTAACAGAGGACACAGAGCTAAATGTCCCCTCTGTTACACATGGTTGTGAACGAATCTAATTTTTTTAACACAATCTAATTTTTAATATAATCTAATTATTCTAAGCAGCTTAGATAAATTCCAACCAAGTGGTGTGTTACAAGTACATTTTAGCGAAAACTTTACTTTTGTTACACAAAATGAGATACAATCAGCACATTGGATTCACAAGCAGTGTTCTTTGTTTTACTGCTGTTGCTTGGCTCCCAAAAGATGATCTCTTGGAAGAAAAAGAAATTAGGAGTTATGTCATAGCCAGTGACTTTATGCAGCATGACAAATATGCAATCTACACTTTCAATGAAATGCTATTTGATAAATTATAAAAGGAATTCCCTGTGTTAAAAAAAATTGACACTTTTAGTGATGGGCCATCATTCCAATTCAAACAGAAATACACACTTTGCAATGTTACTTTCTTACCCTTTAAAGTCAATTGGCATCTTTTTGCTATTAATCTTGTAAAGAGTGCAGTTGATGGAGTGGGAGGTACTGTAAAGAGGGCTGTGTACCGAGGAATTATGTCTGGGAAAATTGACTCCTCCACCATCTGATGCTAAATCATTTGCTAATACCATTTGCAATGGAGTAGAAATTATTTATTGTGCAAAAGAGGATGTAGAAAGGGATATTGCTGTCTTTAATGAAAGAGTTTCAAATATAAAAGCTATATCAAATTTGAGGAGAATTCATTGTGTTAGAGTGCTACAAAAATATTGCATTTCTTATTCACCTGTGTCTGTTGAAGAAAGTGTACAGTTTTGCTCTAATGATGGTATGGATAAATCTGTAGAAAATGACAATTTGTTAACTCCTGATGTTAATGTTGGCAATTTTGCAATTGTTAGATTTCAAAGAAAGAATAGGATGGTGGAGTTTGTTTGCCAATAACTGAAATTGACAAGGAAACTGACAATGTCCATGTTGTATTTTTAAGTCGGTCTAGTGGACTGAAACATTTAAATATAATCATAAAGATATACCATGGGTTCATATGTTTGAAATAAAACAAGTACTACCAACTCCAACATTAAATAATCAAAACGTCACCTTTGATAATGATATTGCACTGGAAATATGATCACTGAATTTGTAAGATGTCCTCTGTTATATTCCATGCCCCCTCTGTTACGTTCGATTAATTTCATTTAAATAAAATGTGTTTTTAATTTAAACAATCTGATAGGTAATTATTTTACCTTGATATGTGTTTACTTAAAAAATACATTTAATTTCTTTTTTGTAATTTCCAAATCACAGAGTTTTATATAAATTGTAGTGCATGTCAAAAATGTGGGGTTTTTTTTGTCCCCTCTGTTACATATAATTTTAATTAATTTATAATTAAATAATTAAGCTTTTTCATCGTTTCTAGTTAATTAATTAAGCACTGTTCCATAAGTGAACATAGTCTTGTAAAATTTTTGTCTTTGGAAAATTTAGTAAGTATTTAAATGATAAAATTCTTGTGTAATTTCCCGTCTGTTACGTTTTTTTATCATTTATTTTATTCTAAAAACACTAATCTTTCAAAAGAATCTTTTCTTAAAAAATTCCATTACTTCGATTCATTCTGTATCTCATGCATGATGTTTTTTTCTCTCAAATTGTTCAATTTCCCAGAATTCCACTTCAGTCGTTTTATTTAAGTGCAGTGCTCAATTGACTAGTTTGCGGCAGTGAAAGAAAACTGTGTTCCTTTTTGTTTCAGCGGGTTAAATTTTATTGGTTAAAATTAAATTCTCAAAATTAAATTGGTAAATTAGGACTTTGTCGTGAAATCTCTTTTTTTCCAACGCTGATAATTAATATAAAGGATTACGTTCGCTTAGGAAAGAGTCAGTTTTATGTGTGTCTTCATTTTAAATTGCCACTTGGCAATTCATATGACGTTTATATCATATGACGTTTAACCCCATCGCGACGAGAACCTTTTACGAAATTTTTAATGTTTTGTCACCCGTTTTAAAAACAGAAACTTGTGTGTTATTAAATTGAGAAAATGCTCCGATTAAATAATGCAAATTTTACAGTAAAATTTTACAGGTGGGGATAAACACGGGTTCTTAAGCCTTTTTGCGGCACGCATACGTGTCGCTCGTCTCCAAGGGGTTAATGGGTGAATCTCTACTGCGATAATATCATTCCGTTATTATTTCGTTATCTTATAGTGGTTCAAGTTTAAACTGGAGTAATTAGTGGAATTATTACAATGCTTTGAAACACAAATAAAGGTGTTTTTTCTTCTTTTTTTCACAAAAGGACTCCGTCTGATACCTAACGTCTTCATCTGATTCGTATTTAAGTGGGAAATACCCAAAGTTTTCCCTACATGAAATGCTACATGACTGCACGAGATCAAATGCTCCTGGTAATTAATTAGTTTAGAGCAGAATTTTACTTATATATATATTTATATATTTATAACATTTAAAAAAAAAAATATATATATATATACAGAAAAAAAAGAAAGAAATAAGTAAAGCGATAATAATATTTTAATAGTGGCAGATGTAAATAAAGGAAGATTAAAAGTAAGAATAGAAAACCACAACAGATTTTACATACGTATCTGAAATTAAGAAAATAACTGATTTTTAATGTTTAAATTACTTACATCATCAATTATATCGACTTATATTATCTTGTTATTTGCTTACGCTTATAATCATAGAGTCATTTTCAGATTAAAAAAAAAATGCTCTATTTGGAATTGAGGATACTATTTGATAATAGCATTGACCTGTTCTCACAAATTGTATAAATCGCCAGACTACTCGTAAATTATACAAATTGGCATAATTTTTATTTTAAATAACGAAAGATGAAATAAATTAGTAAAAGATTAATAAAAATACAAACAAACATCAAATTAAAAATAAGTTATGACATATAAACACATGTAAAGTATTTAATGTAAATTTAATATAATATTTTCGATAAGCCATTATTGCCATTTAATGTTATAGTTTGGTGATAGTTTTTTGGTTGACGTAATAATCAAGTATTAAAAGAATCATCCTTATAACGCCAAAAATGATAAACCTATTAAGTAACATATTTCTGACTCGGATGAAATGTCTTATTTCCAATTAAAATATATATTTTAATTGAAATTTGAATAAAATACAGGGTCATGAAAAATCGAAGAATTCGTAAAATAGGAATATAAATATAACGAAACTAATTTTACAAATTTTACAAATCTACAAATTTTACTCTTTATGGAAAATTTATAATTTTTTACTGTTTTTTACAGTTACTGCTTAAAATAAAATAAAAAAATGAAAATTTTTATGTGTCTTTCATCAGAATGTATATATTTTGAAAATCCGAAAAAAAAGTTCCAAATAACCGAGATTATTAATATTCAATAGACAACTTTATGTTATTACATACTAGATACACACCAAATTTTAAGTCTCTATCTCAATTTGTTCGGGCGATACAGGCTTTTACAGTCAGATGGACGGCAATTTTTTTTCTAAAAATGTGTTTTTCGGAATCTTCAGTGTCTAAAATGTGTAAATCCGTCAATTTTTTTTTTTTTTTTCCGATTTACAAAACGATTGCAAGATTTATTCTATAGTACGTATGATGGGTACGTAAAAAAGGAGATTTTGTACTCAATCCCTATTTTTCTGTCTGTGGAATGTTTAAATGTCTGCCTTACTTACAAAATAAAGCAGCCAATACATCAAGCAAAACAGTAAAAACATTATAAAAGTTGAAAACATGCATAAAATTAATTAAAAGGGGTTCAATAAGTTTTATAAAGAGGTTAGCATACCCAGAGAGCTTTCAAACGCACACACGTTTATTTTTAAGATGAAAAAGGGGATGAAAAAGGGGCACCTATTCCCTTTAAAAAGAAACGCGTAAAATATGATTCATGCCACTTTCGCCGAATTCTCCTTACTCTCTGAACCCTCTTACCACATGCTGTTTCTTGATGGTTCCTACTAATGAATGGCGCGTGACTTCCTTTAAAAGACGAAAAGTTTTAAGCCGAAAAAAAGGGGACTGCTAAAAATTAAATGCATTTACGACCGTCGTTATTTTTCAATGGCTATTTTATTTATTGCACACATCTATTATTTGCTTCCTGAGATTTAGATAATTTGAAAACATTAATACTTATTTTGGATTTGATTTATAAAAGATGATTATTTAATAATTTATTAATTAAAAAAAAACCAGAGTATATATATAATTAGCTAGGATAATTGCTGTGTTGCACATCTCCTTGTGTATTATCATTGAGATTTATACTATGTGGTTTCTGATACTTCTTTATAGGAAATTCCATTATAAGTTTGCAATATTTAATCTAATAATTTCATATAATGATACAATGTCATAAAATATAAAGATATAATATAATGATTTATGACTAACATTAAATGATATTGGTTTTGATTATATTCCTTTTAATTCATTTTTTCATGCGTTTAAATGATGCATATTGTATTATATACATATGTATATTTGTGTGTGTGTGACGGCGGGGGAGGGGGTAATCTCGAAAATACTCTTTCGCTGAACATCTATTTTAGCCTAGTTTAAAAAACAATTTCGATTAATACTTTTTAAATAAAGATTTTCTTTCAACGAAATTAATATAAAAAAGTAATTCTGCATAAAAACCCATTCATCTAATTGAGGACGAATGAAAGAGGGGGGGTAATCGTCCCTTCCTAAAATTAATCAAGTCAGGCAAACGTCTTTTCAGTATGAACGTATATCCAAAGATTGAACCAAAACAGTTAATTCAGCATAAAAAACTCATTTACTTAAATTATGAGCCCCCCCCCCGATCCCCTTTGATACTTAACCAATGAATCCCCAAAATCAACAATAAATCCCCAAAATCAATTCCTTGTCACTTTTTTTTCGGTAACTTTTTTCCTTGTCACTTTTTTTCCTGCCACTTTTTTCCGTGTCACTTTTTCCGCTTTTGTAGTTTATGTCGCTTTTTTCCGATAACTTTTTTCCGATCACTTTTTTTCCTAGATTCAAGGAAATCACACGGCACCTCATACATGTATTCAAAAATCCCTTTTGGCAAGTTTCATATTTCTACTTTTAAAAATGTGTCTGAAATTGTATCAAAAAATTTCGGGCTCTTGAAGGTGGAAAAGCGTTTTTTCGAATACACCCTTAAGAGCGAGTATTACTCGCGCTCAGAGTGTTCCGTACAATAAATATACGTATTATTATTTTAAAAAATAGTTTCTGAAAGAATAATAAGTGAAATAAAAAGAATATTGCCCAGTTAAACTGATGGCATTGAGCTCACAGGCTACGCATACTAATAGTATATTTAAGCCTTATATTCTCAAGGGTTAATTCCGTTCGAAAAACAAATTAAGGGGAGGGGGAAGCTCCCTCCATTTCCCCGTTTTATACTTAATCATTGAACCCCTTAAACTAAAGAAGGATATGATTTATCATATAAAATTTTGAACAAAACTGATAATTCTGCAGGAAAAACCCATTTATATCAATTAAGGGGAGGGGCATGAGCTCTCCGTTCCCCCTCTCTATCCAATGGACACTTAATACTAATCACGAAAGTGCCTCATCAGAATGATCCTACATCTAAATTTTGAATGAAAACTGATAATTCTACATGAAAAACCCATTTATATTAATTAAGGGGAGGGGCATTAGCCCCCGTTCCCCCTGTCATACATTTCGAAGGAACTCCAAAAACTAATAAGGGAAGCGCCTTATCAGAATATACATATATCCAAAATTTTAAGTGAATCGGATATTTTTATCATGAGTTATCGCGTTACGCACATACGCCCATACAGAACGGACGGGCACATAAGCTCCCAGACTTTGATAGCCTGTGAGCTCAAAAAATTATAAAATGTAGGGTGTGGTATAGCTGTATATACACTATATGTCCAATGATGATTGGTCAGTTGGGATTTTAAAGGTTTTGTTAAATATTTAACGAAATACTTGCGGAATTATCCTGAAACTTCACGTTTGCAAACAGAACGGTATAGGTTATATATATTTTAGTGGTCAAGAAATTGGAATATATATATGTATATAAAGATTATATATGTATATACATGTATGTATATATATATATGTATGTATGTATATAAGACCATTAATAGTAAACAATATTAACCATTTGAAATTAACTATTGAATTTAATATCTTATATCACACTGAATATGAAAGGAACAAAGAATAATATGAATACAAATGGAATTTGTAGAACCAAAGCAGAATCATCAGGTCCCAAATACTTTGGAAATACAAATGGAGTGTGTGGTTTCATCTTCGTATTTGCCATGAGAAAGCAAAACAATACGAATTTGGGACTACCAACCAGGCCTGTAGCTAAGGAGGCGCTATGGGCGGCTCAGCCCCCCCCCCTAAAATATTTTGAGCCCCCCCTGGAAACAATTCCAAGGTCACTAAATAAATTTCTGTTCCGAAAATTCAAATGAAATTTCGTTCAAAATTTAATTTATTTTTGAGACCCTTTCACAGTTTTGCAGAAATACTAAACTGTGTTGAAATAAACTAATCACTATTTCAGCTGAATAAAATCGAGTTAGATTTATTTACAATAAAAAGATTTCATTTTTTGTCGTCATAAAAAAAAAAAAGCAAAAGAAATTTTTTCCCTATTTCAGAACAATTCAACTACGAAATAAACTGATCTTATTCAAGGACACTTATTCCTTTTCTACTGCAGTGAAGTCACGTGACAACGACCAAAAACAAAACAAATGAAAAAGAACTTTCGAAAAAAACTTTTTTGACATTCTAATATTTTTTAGTGTTTGTTTAGTTTTCTCTGTGGATGTAAGTCATGTAAACGTATATTTTGCGCTGCTAAAAGCAGCTATGTAATTCGTGTTCAATATAATATTATTATTCAATTTAAAACTATGCTTCGAGCCCATTGTTCATTAAGAACACATATTAATCAAATGTTTAACATTTCAGCGAAGTTTAACTAATTAATAAGTTATAAAAGTCTGACGTGAAATCGAAGATTCCAAAAGAATGGAGGCCATGAAGAATGAATATTTTGAAGAACCAGAAGAATGAAAGGTAAGATTATCTTGCCTTCTTATTATTATTGATAGATATAGAATATAGAATTAAATTTGATAAAACGATATTAAACAAAATCCTTATATGGCGCAAATCCTTATGTGCGCTATAAGGCATAGTTTTTTTAATACATTTCCAACAAATCGATCAAGAGACTGAAATTAACACATAAGGTTATAATATAATATGATATAAATAAACAAAATGGCCTCATAAAAATAAATCGTATTATCACTAATGCATATAATTATTGTGAAAAAATATATTTGTTCTTCTTTTCTCAACGTTATTGAAAATATGATATATATGAGTTGAAATTGAATGAGTATACATAACAAGTGATATGTTCGTTATATTTGAATGAATAAAAATAAATAGAGAAAATCTCTTATATAATATAAAGAAAAATAAAAACAATTTCTCATCGAATTACGATATTAAATATTTATAAGTTGATAAGTAAGATCCATTATGGCCGCATCGAAAGAATTTCAGTTAATTGAAAAATTAAATCAAAACAATTACTCAACATGGAAATTTAAAATAGAAATGTTATTAATAAGAGAAGAAATTTTCGAGATAATAACAGATACAGTACCGAATCCGATTACCACAAATTGGCAAAAGAAGGATAATAAAGCAAGAGCAATTATAAACCTTGCAATTGAAGACTCTCAGATTGTGCATGTAAAAGGGCTAAATACTGCCCGACAGACCTGGGACGCGCTCAAAGCCATACATGAAAGGGAAAATTTGTCTAGTAAATTGCATTTATTAAGGAAACTATATGGGGCAAGGCTGCCAGAAAATGGTAACTTAATTAAACACATAACGTACATTTTAGAATTAAAAGATAAACTATTAGCGATTGGGGAAACTATTAACGATTCGCACCTTTCAGCATTATTGCTGTGCTCATTACCCCCAAGCTATAATACATTGATTGTAGCACTTGAGGCTCGCGATGAAACCGATTTAACACCAGAATTTATTATAAATAAACTAACTGATGAATATAACAGAAGGGTTGAAAACGCGGATCAGGGTGACAATTCTACCAAAGCGTTTAAAACACAAAAAAGGTTCCCAAATGATAATAGCAAAAGGGAAAAATATTGTACGTACTGTAAATTGAAAAGTCATACTTACAGGGAATGTTGGCATCTGAAAAATAGACAAACTCACCCAAACACACAAAAACAACAAACATACAAAAACAAAAACAATACAACGTCTCTCTGTTATCAACAATCGTATAACCAAAATGAATTTAATGATCGTAAACAAGAATATAAGCCAAATTACAAAACACAACTAAAAACAGATCGAAGCAGCGACGCAGCCTTTCTAATTGAGAAAACTGGAAAACAAACATGGATTATTGATTCTGGTTCTTCCACACATATTTTAAACGATAAAGACTTGTTTACTAAATTAAACGACACCGAAAAAACTACTGTTATTATTGCAAACGGAAAATCGTTAAATTCGCATGGAGTGGGAGAAACCACATTTATGACAAAAACATCCGACGGAGGTGTAAACAAAATTACATTAAAGGAAGTATTATACGTACCTGATTTAGAATCTAATTTAATTTCAGTAAGTAAGGCAACAAACAACGGTTATAAACTAGTTTTTGATAAAGATAAATGCACGCTATCCCGAAATGGGAAAATATACTTGGAAGCAAAAATGAAAAACAATCTATATGAAGTTGAATTGTTAGAGAATATAGAATCTAACACAGTAAACATTGCGCATGAATGCAAAAATAAAAATTGCATAGAATTGTGGCACAAACGCCTAGGTCACAGAAACTACAATTCCATAAAGGAAATGGTTAAAGAAAATTTAACCTATGGAATAGAACTAAATAATTGTAGTCATGAAACAATATGCGAAACATGCATACAAACAAAAATAAGCGATGCACCTTATCCAAAAACAACATATAAAAACAAAACAGGTAGAGTACTCGATCTAGTGCACACAGACGTATGCACATCTATAGGATCCCCCACAATTGGCGGAAAAACAATGTTTGTAACCTTCATAGACGATTACTCTAGGTTTACAGTAATATACTTATTAAGTCATAAAGACGAAGTGCACGATAAATTAATCGACTATATAGCTATGGTACGAAACCAATTCGGTTCATATCCGAAAGCAATAAGATCCGATAATGGCGGAGAATACATGAGTAGAGAAACAAATGACTACCTAAGAAAAAGAGGTATAAAACACCAACTATCTGTGCCATATTGTCCGAGCCAGAACGGCGTGGCTGAGAGGAAAAATAGATCACTATTAGACATGACTAGAAGTCTATTACGCGAAGCAAATTTACCACAAAAATTTTGGGGAGAAGCAATTAATACCGCAAATCATTTACAAAATCGCTTACCAACAAGATCCACGAATAAAACCCCATACGAGCTTTGGTTTAAACGCAAACCAAATTTGCACTATTTACGTACATTCGGCTGCAAAGCATACGTATATGTAAACAAACAACATCGAGGAAAATTAGACGATAGAGCTCAGGAAGGGACATTCGTAGGGTATGATAACAATTCAAAAGGATACCGCGTATACACTAAAGATAACAAAATAGTAATAGCAAGAACCGTAAAATTCCTAGAGAATAGCAAAATTAACTTAAAAGAAAGTAAAGATGCAGAAAATTCATATGATGATAAAAATTACATCGAAGCAGAAATAAACAACACAATCGAGGAACCAACCTCGTCCAAACAACCCACCACTGAACTTAGAAGATCGCAAAGATCAAACAGGGGGGTACCACCAGACAGATACGTCTGTTATGTAAACAATAACCAAATGAATGAACCCACTAGCTGGAAAGACATACAGGAAATTGATAATCCCTGTGAAAAAGAAAATTGGCTCAAAGCCACACAAGCGGAAATCAATTCGCTAAAAAAACATAACACATGGGAATTAGTGGATCCTCCACCAAACAAAAAAATTATAGGATCAAAATGGACATTTAAAAAGAAACTAGATAGTTACGGAAATGTTCAAAAATATAAAGCACGCCTAGTAGCGAAGGGTTATAGTCAAAAATACGGTGAAAATTATGATGAGACATTTGCCCCTGTCGTCTCACAAACAACAGTTCGCGCATTCTTAGCAGCAGCTGCATACCACAAACAAAACGTTAGACACATAGATATTGACACCGCCTTTCTGTATGGTGAGCTCGAGGAAGAAGTGTATATGAAACAGCCGGAAGGCTACATAGAAAAGAATTCTGAAAACAAAGTCTGCAGACTGAAAAAATCAATATACGGCCTAAAACAGGCAGCCAGAACTTGGCACAAAAGAATCGAACAGTCCTTAAAAAAACTGAATTTTAATCAAAGTATAGCTGATCCCTGCTTGTTCACCAGAAAAGAAAATGAAAATTACACTTACATAATTATATATGTTGACGACATATTGTTATCCGGTGACGAAAAAATTGTTGACATTATAGTGAAACTACTCAAAGAAGAATACGAGCTTAAAGATCTCGGTCATATATCGTATTTCCTGGGTACGGAAATAAAGAAAACAGAAAACGGATATACACTAAGCCAAAAATCAAAAATCGAAGAATTGGCAAATAAACTAGGATTAAAAGAAGCTAAACCCATAGGAACTCCGATGGACCCCGGCTTTTATAAAATAGAAGACGAACAAAATTTGCTGCCTAACAATACAAATTTTAGAAAAGTCATTGGATCTTTGTTATACATAGCCACTAACACACGTCCAGATATATCAGCCGCAGTTAATATCCTCAGCAGAAGATGCGAAACGCCCCGTGAGATGGACTGGAAAGCAGCAAAACGAGTGGTCAACTATCTAAACTGTACAAAAGAATTAAAACTAACGATCAGCACAGACGACCAACCAGTATTGGTAGCTTACGCAGACTCTGATTGGGGAGGCGACACCAGAACAAGGAAGTCAACAACAGGAAATGTTTTCTTTCTAGGAAAAACACCTATTAATTGGTACACGAAGAAACAGAACTGTATTGCGTATTCTTCGGCAGAAGCTGAATTTATCTCAGCAGCCGCAGCAGCCCAAGAGATTATTTGGCTAGAGAAGTTATTGAACGACTTAGACTTGAAACAAGACGAACCTATAACGATTTTCGAAGATAATCAGAGTGCGATAAAAATGGTAGAGAATACAAAGTTTTCGAAATATACGAAGCATATTGATATAAAATTCCACGCCATTAAACAACTCAAAGAAGACAAAATAATAAATTTAGAATATTGCCCATCTGAAGATATGACAGCCGATGCACTTACAAAACCCCTGCCAAAGACTCAATTAGTAAAACATCGAGAATCTATGAACCTACAGTGTTATTCATCTGAAGTGATTAAGGAAGGGTGTTGAAATAAACTAATCACTATTTCAGCTGAATAAAATCGAGTTAGATTTATTTACAATAAAAAGATTTCATTTTTTGTCGTCATAAAAAAAAAGCAAAAGAAATTATTTTTTCCCTATTTCAGAACAATTCAACTACGAAATAAACTGATCTTATTCAAGGACACTTATTCCTTTTCTACTGCAGTGAAGTCACGTGACAACGACCAAAAACAAAACAAATGAAAAAGAACTTTCGAAAAAAACTTTTTTGACATTCTAATATTTTTTAGTGTTTGTTTAGTTTTCTCTGTGGATGTAAGTCATGTAAACGTATATTTTGCGCTGCTAAAAGCAGCTATGTAATTCGTGTTCAATATAATATTATTATTCAATTTAAAACTATGCTTCGAGCCCATTGTTCATTAAGAACACATATTAATCAAATGTTTAACATTTCAGCGAAGTTTAACTAATTAATAAGTTATAAAAGTCTGACGTGAAATCGAAGATTCCAAAAGAATGGAGGCCATGAAGAATGAATATTTTGAAGAACCAGAAGAATGAAAGGTAAGATTATCTTGCCTTCTTATTATTATTGATAGATATAGAATATAGAATTAAATTTGATAAAACGATATTAAACAAAATCCTTATGTGGCGCAAATCCTTATGTGCGCTATAAGGCATAGTTTTTTTAATACATTTCCAACAAACTGTACCTAAAATAAGTGTTTAAACGATTCCTCATCTTATTTGTACACATGAAACCAACATGATGTTCAATTTTGCTCCAAGTTATACACTCAAAATTTTCACCATACTGCACTTTTCTTAGCATAAAATGAAATTATTATTACAGTTTAATAAGAAACATAGTACAGTGAAACCTCTAAATAAGGGACACCTCTATTCAAGGGACAAAACTTCTGGTCCCAGTCCCTGGTATAGTACTTACCTCTGAATAAGGGACACTCGATTTAAGAAACAGTTGAAAATGAGATCAAAGGGACTGGTTTTTGCATTTCAGTTAATGAAATATGTCTGTGATGAAAATGAAAATACAGATTTTTGTGAATTTATCAAACAGACAGACAGTCATGTGGATACAGCGGCATACGACACAATTGGCGATTATTTATTTACCCACAATTCTGATTTGACATCAGTGCTTTTTTCCCCATTGAAAGTAATGTTGGAAATTTTCAGGATGGTTCTAAAAGTGGAGAATAAAAGTAAAGTACGAAACATAGAATTTAATAGATGCCATTCGGCTGTTCTCAAATCCAAAAGGGCAACTTTTATGACATAAGTTTTCATTTATTTTTATTCGGAAATGCACGAAACTAGCAGGCGTTGTTGTTCAAAAATATGTAATCGAACTGTTTTCATTTTTTGAGGACATATGCAATAGACTTTACAGAAAATATTGTCAAAGTGGGCGTTTTGAACCGAATTTCTACACGAAAGAAGAATAACTACTCAGGAAGGGTGATAAACGTATTTGTCACATGACCAAAATCGCTTATAACTCAATAGGTAATTTATTTACAAAAAAATGAAAACTCAGTTCGATTACAAATCGCTTCCACAGTCAGGTATTCCAGTTTTATACCTTTCCGTTAAAAAATGAATTTGTAAATATGTCAAAACGTTTCCCACTAGCTGAGCACAGCAGTTGAATACTTTTTTTTTTTTTGTAAATGCTCCTGATAATGAAGAACTAAAATTTATGAGTATAGTAAATGAACACTTGAAAGATTTGTAGTGAAAAATTGAAATTTGCAAAACAATTATTTTTGATTACTTCGAGATAATTTTTTAAATGCTTTAATCTTTTAGCATCTACAGAATTTGTATATAAAATAAAAATCAATAATTCTACAAATAATTTAATGATTTAGTAATCAATTAAAAATTTTAATTTTTTAATTCCCTAAATTCCTTTTATCTCACACTCTCTCACTAAAACACTATAATGTTTCTTGTTTCAAAAATATTACCTGGTTATAGAAGATTAAATGACATTATCACGAACGAGGACTACCTTCTGTAATAAGTTTTCTATATTGTTTTCGCTTGAATTCAGTATTTTTGGTTAATATGGCCTCATCCACCACTGTGGCGACAGCTGATGGATGTTTTTGCGATTGACAAGCAAGATAAATTACACATTTGAAAATCAGCTTGAATAAAATGGTTAGGTAAATAATGTAGGTGCCTCTCGGACATAGCGATACTATGGACAATATTCTTCCTTTGAGTTCGCGATCTGAAAAAATCCGTCTGGCTGTAAATAACATTCAAAATCACGGTACTGAAAAGCATTGTATTTTGAAATTTTAAGCTTATATTTCTTAAGGATTAAATACATTGACGAACGTGTATAACTTACGCATGACTTATTTTCTTCATTCTATTACACTATCACACATATTCAGTATGTTATTAAAATGTAAATTGTTTATTTTAATTATTAAATATATATATGAATTTTTAAATATGTATTTATCTAGCAGTAATTGGTATAAAATAAACCAAACGCATTTTATGCATGGATTTAACACTATTTATGCTGCATCTAGTGAAGAAATTTATAAACAAAATTGCTATAGCCGCACTACATGGCTACTAGTCATGTGATTCGCAATGTGACATCCCACTAATATCGTCCACAAGAAAATCGTGATGTATAATGTAATTTTCACTATTAAATGGCAGGGCTCGTACGGATCCTGGAATTTTATGATCAGAAAATTCTACTACACCAGTATTTTCTTATTGAAAATTTCTGATTAAACTAAGCGAAATTTCAGTGTTTGAACAAAATTTATTTTTCCATTGAAAAGAAAAAAAAAAAAAAAAAAACTGGTATATCACCTGGAAAATAACGGTACCCGTACGAACCCTGAATGAGTTTTATGTGCGAAAATTTAATTACAATTTTTATTTTTCCACTTTTTAATATTTACTTATAAATATATTATTCCATTTAAAAGTACTTGGAAATATCAGTGTTAGAATTTTTTAAATACTAATTGATGTTTATTATTAAAAGATTTTCATGCATAATAAATTAATTATTTTAGGCATTTTTCATATGACAACATTTTTAATATTTTGGTGTTTTATATTAAATGTGGTGCACGCGTAATAATTTAATTATTTTAAGATATTCTTAATTTTTTAATATTCATGTCTAAATACAATTTATATGAATTAATTTTCCGTATTACCTGATTTTAACAATCGATCATTATAATATTATTTTAAAGTTTTATTTGTGTTTTTAATAGTCATGTGTAAATACATATTTTAACTTCAAACGAGATTTAATTCTTTGTGCTGTTTAAAAAACTGGCATCAATATAAAAATTAATTTTTCTAAATATATATATATTTCATTTTATTTATTTATTTAAATTTTTCTCATGTTTCGGTTTGGTTTATTGATAAATTTAATTGGTGAATATTATCTACTTTTAATGGTCTTATATATATATATATATATATATATATATATATATATATATATATATATATATATATATATATATATATATATATATATATTAATTAAAATAATGAAAATTCGAAAATAATAATAATAATAAATAAATAAATAATAAAAAATAATAAAATCAATCAGAAAATTAGTAAAAGTAAAAGAATAATAAGCGCACTTTACACACCGTTTGCTTGAGATGAGTAAATATATATATATATATATATATATATATATATAAATCAAATGCATAGTTTTGTTCTTAAAAACTTTAATGGACCTTTTCTGACCGACTTTAACATTAAAATTTTTTTTATATATAGTTCTCCGATTTAAAAATTGTAAGTATGCGTGATAAAGACATTAATTTAGCAAAGACGATTGTTAATAATTTTGTTTTAATTATCTGAAAACTATACTAATTTCTAACTTGTATTTTAGACGAAGCATATAAAATACAAGCATTAAAATTAAAAACATTAGTACTTATATAAAATAACACATATTTAAACAATATTATTGTTATTTAGTAAAATCTAAATCTTTAAAAGAGACTTTTTTTTTTTTTTTTTTTTTTTTTTTTTGAAAAAGCACAAAGAAAATTGGTTTTACCCAAATATGTAAACAGTACAGAAAATTTAAACATTTTATAATTGTTAAACTTGATGAAAATAATATAAAAATATAAGAAACAGAAAAAGTAGCACATGTACTTTGTTACTCTGAAGGTGTAATCTCTTCTTCGTAATTAATTGTTATTTTTATTACCATTTAATTTTGGATAAGTAAATTAATTATGCCTGAAAACTAAGAATTTCGAAAATAATTTGTACAAATAAGTAGTTTGACATAGATTTCATTCAATACAACATTTTTTAAGGTTGAACTAATCATTGATTATAAGGTTAATGTATTTCTTTCTAGGAAAAGGGCGCTGAAAGTGAATTAAGAAATAACTGCAGTAAACTTTTCACAAACTCAGGAACAATTAAGTTTTAAATTCCTCATATGATAAAGAAGTAAAATGCATTTTTTCTTTACATATAAACAGAGGTAACTTAATAATTAATATTTAATTTTACAAGGATTACATGTATTGGATTCAAGTGCTATATTTTAAGAGATTCCGTTAGCTAAATGTCTTTAAAAATTACTTAAAAATACCTATTTTTCATTTGCTAATAAATCCTTGTAATTGGTGCGGTTGGATTGGATTTTATTTTGTTTACCAGCTGATTTTTAAACTCTATTTTTGGCTTTCTTTTGAGGTTGTTTCATTGTTGTGAGAAAATTTTCCGATTTTAAGAATTTCATTATATTTTAATATAATTCTTGCCTTGAAGAATTTATATCGGACACAACGCAAATAAGTCTTATTTTTTATTTTTTTTATCTTTGAGAAATAAATTACCATCATAAACAGCACAAACGTTTTTTCCTTAAAGAATTCCTAAATCACTCTTCCATTTCTAAGATAAATAATGAACAAAAGTTTAAAAATTACAACGAATGTTGTGACCCTTTTATTGGGCAGATGATACAATAGATAAACAGTACTAAGCTTTAAGTGAAAAAAAGCAATAAAACGATAAATTCTACTGAAACACTGTCAACAGGTTTTGTCGAATCTTCCCTCTTAATGACCAGGGATCAAGAACTGAGCGTTGGCAATATGCAACTCCAGTATGACCCCTTGTATTTTCCCCTCTTAATCGTTTTCGGGTTTAAAGTAACAAACTATTTCGGCATTTTTCTAACGGAAGCACTTAATTGATAGGATGACAGAATGATTGACATTCGGCGAAAGTGGAATCCAGGGTAAAATATAGATGCTATCACCGAGAAAAGAGTTTCCATTTGTTACAGTTTTCAAACAAAAGAAAATAAATTGTTTCACAATCGTTTAACTGTTTGTAAGTTTATATATCAGATTTTGAACGTCATGATTTAAAATGTGTACATATTTATATTACACTAAGCATCAAAAGTTAAGATGCAACCATTATTTTGCATCTAATTTGCAAATGAATGAGCATAGAAACAACAAGTTTGGAGGAAAGATGCACTAAATAGTTATTTATTGAATCTGAGGTAGAAACTTACGTAATTTAAAATATAATTTAATAATAATAATAATAATAAAGAATTGTTATAAAAATTTCTTAAAAACACCATAAAATATACTAAAATGCGCGAGGTCTTTCGAAAGAACTGAGTCTTTCTTCGTCATGCGCAAAGAACACGTACATTTACTATGAAAACAGCGGCACGACTGAAAGGAAAAGGCGGGAAAGGGAAGAAGATGAAACAACAACCAATAGGAAAGTAGAAGGCAAAAACCAGTCACGGAAGAGTAAAATATAAAAGAAGGGGAAGGAATAAGTAAGAAATAAGAAAAAAAAAATAGATTATAATGAAATGAAAATACATACATACATGGCTCGATTGAAAAAACAAACAAACTAAAAATAGATTATAGTAAAATGAAAATACATACATAAATGGCTCAACTAATATATATATATATGTAGATGCATGCACACACATATATGCATTTAAATAAGTATATACATAATTAATAAAAACAGTTAATTATATGGTAGTGCTAAAAAGTTTTTCCAGGCTACGGCGAGTATTTTAGGATCAAATTTATCATTAACAATAACATCACGATTGAGATAAATAGCTAAATTTTCAAGAAAATCCAATTTAGAGGTACTGTTGGCATTAAAGATAATTTTTGCATTTTCAAAATTAAAACTATGGCCGCGGAATCTCAAGAATGCTTGGCAACAGAAGAATTAGAATGACATAACGAGATTAACGAGATTTTCTTGATTAATGACATAACGAGAGTGTTCGTTTAAGCGAATTTCGAGATTTCTTTTAGTTTGACTAATATAAGATAAATCACAGCCATTACAAGGAACATCATAAATTCCTCATTTTTGAAGGTCAGGGGCAGGAGATTTAGTGGAATGAAATTTGAATTTATTGTCAGGTTTAAAGATTACGTTAAAATTGAAGCGTCTTAAAACTTTAGCTAATTTGAAACACAAAGGTGGATGAAAGGGGAGGACGGCCAAATTATCAGAATTACTTTTAAGGAAATTGGAAAGAATAGATTTATTAGGCAGTCTATTGAATTTGTTCAAAGCAAAATTAAAGATAGAAGGATTGATACCTGTTTTGGCAGCAACAGCTTTTAAGTAATTCAGTTCATCCTCACGGGATTTATTTTCTTGAAAAAAAGAATTCTTTGTGGAGAAGTTTATTCGTGGAGAAAACAGAAAAACACAGTATTATGTGATAAAATGACATAGAATCTGACAGATTGTGGTTGAATCTGACACATATAAAATTAACAACCGCATTACATTTGATAAGAGAAATAATAAATAATTTATATTGAAACGGCTTTTTTCTGTTCAAGATAAAATATTAAATTTGGAAGGAGTATGAAAAAATTGAATATTTAAGCATTATTACGTAAGTATTTAATTATCTTGTACAATTGTATTTTAATATCGTATTAAAATTAGTGCATAGCAATTATAGAATATTTTTATTGCTTTTAAAAACACTTTAGTTACATTAAAAATATTAATAAACGAGATTATAATAAGTAATGCGAAAGAATAGTTTAATAAGTTTTTTCATAAGTTATAAATTTCATGGGAAAAAAAAACTAAGCAAGTTCGCAGATTGTTTTTGAACAATTTGTAGTTTACTAGAATATTAAGATTTATTACATTTTTATTCTTTAAATATTTCTTTTTTCCAAAAAAAAAAAAAAAAAAAAAAAAAAATTAGAATGATGCACTTTTTCTAAATTAAAACAACAGAGTAAGCATTTGTTTTAAAATTCAAAGAATAGATTACACTGCCAAAGAATTCTAGATTTACTTTCTTTAAAAGTACTTCAAGATAAAAAAACACATGACATTTTCATATAAAATATTCATTCATTGGTTTTTCGTTTCCCCTTTCCAAAGAATATATTTCACGCTTTCTAAACGGATTTCACCTCTTTGTTTTGCACTTGAATATTTTTATAGAGAATTTATTATTTACTACTATATAAAATTGCAATCAATACAATGTGGCTTCAGACAAAAAGGTTTATTGATAAAGAAATTCCAAAGTATAGTAACAAGGGGAAAAACAAAGAATTAGAAGACTTAGTTTATTTACAAAATGGTTATTGAAAAATTATTTAGCAAAAATATTTAATGATATTACTTATAATACAAGATGTCTGTAAAAGAACTTCGGGGTTTCGAAGCAAAATTTTTTTATTACATCATAAAATTAGGGTAATGTTGCATGAATGCACTTAAAGATAAATTTATCAATCCTTTTGTGCCACTTTGTAGATTTCAATGTGTGCCCCGTTATACATACAAACGCTGTTCAATTTCTTCCCATGCCGTGGTCAACATGTTTGAAGGGATGATAACCACACCTGATTATCTTTTACCTGAGATGGTTTACATCTTGAACTTTCTCAGCATAAACAAGATCCTTGACATGTTTCCAGAAAAAATATGTAAGACTCACTTCCATATCTTTAAGGCTGCTCGCAAACATCACTACTTTCAGTACACTAAAATACACTAAAATACTTACACTAAAATAACAATAAATCTATCTTTGAAGATGCAGTGTTTCCGAATATCGGTGGGAGGAGAACAAAAGGATACTAGTTTTGGAACCTCTTTAAATGATTTTTGAGGTACGAAACCTATTTAATTGATAAAGGAAGGGAAAGTTTATCTCTCCCCCATTTTCGGTCGTAAAGCTGTCAACTGATTTCGCGATCGATTTCTCTCTTGAAGTTCAAATTTAGTGCATTGAAAAAGCAATTTATACATCAAAACGCCGACGCGAAAGATCAGAGAGAGCGAAGCCTGACCACAAGAAGTTAGTCCTGTGTGTCTGGTGCTTTAATGCACGTAGCCACTGACGAATGTTTTTGTCTTTAGTTGTATTACCACCATACTTCTGACGAAAATTCCGCTATACAGTGGTAACAGATTCATTTTCTATAAGCCAGATAACACACTTAGCCTTTTGTTGTGGCGTCGCCATTGCTATTAATTAACTGAAAGAAATGATGAAATTAGCTTCTGTTATATTACTTCAAGATCAATGATGCGCAGCGCCGCTTGGTAATGAAAAAACAAACTGGTGTGGTTAAAATTTGTTGAGCTACTGATTTTTTCAAAATTAACTGACCTGATCTAGTTAATTCCTTTAACACGATATGATCTTTTAAAATCCCGGAGTTTTTTATGGATATCATACGCATTATGTTAATATACTAATGAGCGTTCAAAATTACTCCTCTAAAAGCACTATAACTCATCGTTCGATTAAAAAAAAGACGCAAGGATTTAAAGATATTTTACTTATTTTTTAGATTTAAAATTTATATTTATGTCTCAGTTATTTTTTAAAGTTTTCATATACAATTTCTTTAAAGGTTTTTATTCCGTTATTTCGTTGTTGTAGGTAAATAAATTCAGAAAATACGTAAAAATGAATATTTTCGATTGTTTGTTGACAAAATTTTTTAAATATTACATCTTGTAAAAATGATGTTTGATTATATCTTATAAAACTCCCTTTAAAAATACTAGTAGATCGAACCCGGGCTTCCCGGGTTACATAGCAAAAATAAAAAGCATTTTTTAAAATTGAAAACTGTAATGAATTTCCTACATGTAATATGCGTTTTAGATTGCTAACTAACTCCAAAAAAGCATTTTTAACCCTTTAACCCCTTGAAGGGGGTGAGATAAAATATATCCCACTTAATTTTAATTGCAAAACACCATATTGGCGCCAGTAATTTGAAATAGCAATTTTATTTTTGTCAAATACGCGAAGAAACGCTTTTAAATATTTTGAAACAAATTTGTTTTTAAATTCTGGTGTCAATCGATAATTTCAGCATTTTAAGAATTGAAGTGCTTTTTCCTTCAAAGGGTTAATTATCTTGCAAAATTTTTCTTTCATGTTTCAGTCATAAAATAATAACTGTGAAAAGTATTGGTATGAAGATTTGTATTTGATAACTTTACATATTTTTTTATCTTATACAATTGAAAAAATTAACATTAATCTCAATGTTATATTAAATCAATTTTTGAATTAAAATATTATACAGGGTGTTCCAAAAGGTCGTTTACAAACTTAACATGCTGGTCTGTCATATCATGATGAACAATATTAAATGGGAAACTAAGGGTCCCAAACGTCTTCCAAAGGAGATATGCACCATTAAAGTTTAGAATTCAAAAATTGAAATGATTATAAAGAACAGAAAAATTGGTCGATTCGTTTGCGGTTTTCGCTAAAACTATTCTTTATGTCAGTATTTCCTTGAAAATAAATTATAAAGATAAATTTCAAAAAATGTCGATAGAGGGCGCTTTAGATTTTGGAGTAACGATAAACTAGTTTTTAGCATTATTTTTTGCATCTCATTAAATTTTTTTAGAAGCTTAGACATAAACCTAAATTTTGAGCTCAAAATCTAAATCGTTGGAAGTGGTTAAGTAGCACAAACTGAATTGCGGGGGGAGGTTCAAATTTCAAATGATTATAAAAAACGGAAAAATTGGTCAATTGATTTGCGATTTTCACTAAAATTATTCTTTATGTCAGTATTATCTTGAAAATAATTTATAAAGATAAAATTCAAAAAATGCCGATAGAGGGAGCTTTAGACTTTGGAGTAAGGAACAACTATTTTTTACCGTTATTTTTTGCATCTCATAAATATTTTTTAGAAGCTTAGACATAAACTTAAATTTTGAGATGAAAATCTGAATCGTTGGGAGTGGTAAAGTAGCACAAACTGAACTGTGTTCAATGGGGGTGGGGAGGTTCAAATTTCAAATGATAATAAAAAACGGAAAATTTGGTCGGTTTTCGCTAAAATTATTCTTTATATCAATATTTTCTTGAAAATAAATTTTACAGATATCTTTCAAAAAATTCCGTCAGATGGCGCCTTAAACATTATAGTAACCAACAACTATTTTTAACCGTTACTTTTTGTATCTAATAAAATGCTTGTAAAAGTTCAAACTTAAATTTTGTGCTCAAAATCTGCATCGTTGTGAGTAATTAAGCGGCCAAAAATTGAACTGCGTTCGAGGGGTGGGGAAGGTAACATTTCAACTCCTGAACACCGTTCAGTTTGCGCTTCTTAACCCCTCCTATCGATTGAGATTTTGAGCACAAAATTTAAGTCTAAACTTTTGCAAACATTTAATTAAATAATAATAATAAAAAAAAACTGTTAAAAATAATTGTTGGCTATTCTAAAGTGCAAGGCGCTCTCTAACGGATTTTTTTTATTTTATCTTTAAAATTTATTTTCAAGGAAATATTGATATAAAGAATAATTTTAAAAAAACCGACCAATTTTTCCGTTTTTTATAATCATTTGAAATTTGAACCTCCTCAACCCCGTTGAACACAGTTCAGTTTGCGCTATTTTACCACTCCCAATGATTCAGATTTTCATCTCAAAATTTAAGTTTATGTCTAAGCTTCTAAAAAAATTTATGAGATGCAAAAAATAACGGAAAAAAATAGTTGTACGTTACTCCAACGTCTAAAGCGCTCTCTATCGGCATTTTTTGAAATTTATCTTTATAAATTATTTTCAAGATAATACTGACATAAAGAATAATTTTAGTGAAAATCGCAAATCAATTGACCAATTTTTCCGTTTTTTATAATCATTTGAAATTTAAACCTCCCCCCCCCCCACACACACACACACACAATTCAGTTTATGCTACTTAACCACTTTCAACGATTTAGATTTTGAGCTCAAAATTTAAGTTTATGTCTAAGCTTCTAAAAAAATTTAATGTGATGCAAAAAATAATGGTAAAAACTAGTTTATCGTTAATCCAAAGTCTAAAGCGCGCTCTATCGAAATTTTTTGAAATTTATCTTTATAATTTATTTTCAAGAAAATACTGACATAAAGAATAGTTTTAGTGAAAACCGCAAACGAATCGACCAATTTTTCTGGTTTTTTTATAATCATTTGAATTTTTGGACCCTAAACTTTAATGGCGCATATCTCTTTTGGAAGACGTTTGGGACCCTTAGTTTCCTATTTAATATTGTTCCTCATGATATGACAGACTAGCATGTTAAGTTTGTAAACGACCTTTTGGGACACCCTGTGTATCGGAAAAACATGGTTAGGCTAACATGGATAACATGGTTAGGTTAAAGGGTTAAGTGAAAAATATTAATTATGGAATCAAATAAAGCAATGAATTTTTTCAAAAGTCACATTTCCGTATTAGACGCATGCCGGAAGTTATTAGCCTAAGATTACGTTAATGCAGCAATTTTGTTTTTGGTCATTTCAGTGCTTCGAGCACGTAATTGAATTACATGTCTGTTAAATTTGTATTTATTTATTTTATTTTACTTTATTATTTATTAAGGAATTTTTAATTTTGCTATAGTATATTAGCCGGAAACAAATCCCAAACTCTTTGTATTTTTCAAAGGACAAATAGATTAATCTATCGTAATCGAGTTTCACTCGGTAGAGATAAATTTTAAAATAACTCGCACCTGATTTTTTTTAAACCACAGCCAATCAGTAAATTGAAATACAGTTTTCAAACAAATTCAAAATATTTTAAATTTTATTTTCTTATTTGGCAGTGTAAAATTATAAGTTGTTTGATTACATGTTGAATTTGCAATTTTTAATAATTTAATCTGCGTTTTTAACCATTCTTTTACTTTATTACTCAATCAATTTTAATTTTATAATGGAAAATTATCAGGAACAATATTCATAGGTTTATGAGTAAATTGTGTAGCATTATTTCTTAATGGAGATACGTGAAAGAGATTAAAAAAAAAAAAAATGCTTGAAAAATATAAGCTCGCGATAAATGAGTCAAATAAGATACAGTTTTCAATCAAATTGCATTTGAAAGTAGATTTCTTTTCCTATGTGATATGAAATAAAAATTGAAAATGTGCGACGTTTAAAAGATTAAAAAATTGCAGTAACAAAAAATGCAAAAAGTCATTTGTCCTGAAATGTTGTCATTCGCAAAATAACGTCAGTGCTACACACGGACACATTTGTTTGTTACAATATAGATTATGCGCATGTGAAAAATCGGTACTACTTGATTATCCCATTGACCATTTTCGCCAAATTAAAAAACTCGCCAAACTAATAGCCAAGTTATGTATGTTGACATAATTTTTATTTTAAATAACGGAAAAACAAACAAATTAGTAAAACATGAATAAAAATACAAATAAAAAGTGGTATTAAACAACTCTTGATGACATTTTAAACATGTGTATCGTGTTTAACACGGGAGAACGCGCGCTTACCCAGGGTATGAATGGTTTTAACTTTGCCACCAGTAAAATCATATTACAACACTCATTTTATTAAGACGGAGACAAATCTTATAAATTTTGCGATAAAATAAGTTGAAGATTACTTTTAAATAATTATTGGTTGCAATTGTAAAAACCATACGCACTCCGGGTCGTTTAGGCCCTGCGCGCGTCCTCGCGGGTTAATATCATTGAATATGACATTCACAAATCATCCATTTTTGGCATTTAATCTTATAATTTGGCGACAGTTTTTTGGTCGACGGGATAACCAAGTAGTACCGAAAATTTTTACGCGCATGCTAAAATGTTAAAAGTAAAGAAATGACTGCACGTACAATTTTTTCAAAAAGTTTGCATCAAAGTTAACTCTACAAATTTAAAATTCATTTTATAAATTAAAATACACAATACAAATTAAAAGAATAAATATTGCACTTTCCGTCACTTCAACGTGCAAAGAAGATGCCGTATTTTCCGTGAAATACGCAAACCTTGATTTTTAGAAATAATGCCAAACCAAATTTTCAATTACATTTTAAACACTTGATATTGGCGAGTTATGAAATCTCATTTTGTCTTTTACATCGTTCTTTTTCTATTTTAGAGCAATTTTCTATATGAAAATGTACTTTTTTTCTTTTCTGAAAATATATTTGGAAAATAAAAATGATTCTAAAAATAAAGTAAAAAATAAATAACATAAAAAATATAATTATTCCAAGAAAAAAGAAAAATTAAATAATTTTGTTTTGCATTTTCCTTCTGGTAAAATGACAGACAGGTAACAAAAAAAGAACTAAAAAATCGTCTGCTCTAGAAAGTTTAACTGAAATTTATAAAAAATTACATTAAGCGAATAATGTTATTTTAATATAATTACAATTGAATGTCTTAAATAATTGGACAAAAATTTGGGGAACCGGATATAACTTTAAACCTGAAATTATTGCCAAGATCGTCTTTGTTTGCTTGCTACTTCAGCGAAAAAAAAATTCAACCCCGAAGGGAAAAAAAAAAAGAATCACATTGAACAGGTACTAAATCCTTTGACATCAGCCGTGCGTTTTTTCTCTAAAAAAAATTATCTGCTTAGATTTAAGCATTATAAAGTAGCATTTTATTTTATTATAAACTAAAAACTATAGTACTAAAAGTTTCCACAGACTTGTCATTAAAATTTTCCTTCTTTTTAGCGTAAACACACGGTTGTGTTTGGGCTTAATGTAGCAGATTTCAGGATTACATTTTTTGCACTACTCCCAGCCACCACAAGTCCTCGCTATTTCTTCTTTTTACTTTATGGCTATTTTTTCTTTACTTTGCCCAGAAATGGAGTACTCAAGTTGCCACCTCCAGAAAAATTAAATTAAAAACTACAAAAAAATTAATATTTCAAAAACAAATTGAGATACAATTTTCAAAGAAATTGCATTTAAAATTACATATTTTCCCCTACACAACTGTGTAAAGACTGACAATGTGCGATGTCTAGGAGTTTAAAAATTTGCAGTAATGAAAATTGCAAAAGTGAAATTTCATCAGAAAGTGTTGCCATTCGAAAAATGACGTATGCGTTACGCACAGATACGTTTGGCCTTTATAATATAGATTGTTAGTATATTCCACAATTTTAAATATTGAAATGTTACTTATAGTTCAGTTAAAACAGTATTCGGGAATTTAATTGAAAACTTTTAATATCCTCGTCAGACCCCAGGGTTTATTTATGTACTATTTTTAAATTCCAGTTATAGATTTACATTAATAAACCGATAACTAAAAGTGATTGAACAGGGAGGGATTTTCTCGTACATAAAATTTGATGATACATGGAAACTCAAAATTGATTTTTTTGCAATTTCTTAGGATTTCTAGCACTTTCCAAAAATGTTGAAAAGTACTTATGCATTCGTTTGTCTGCCCGTCTGTCCACGCTCTAACTTCCGTAAATACACTTGTATTTTCATGCAATCGATAAAGCTTATTTAAATTCACCAAAGCACGTTTGGTATTGCATATGAAGTATGTACGATTTATGATTCATTTACAGAGACACTCAAAACATTTCAATTACATTATGGTCTATGGGGAAGAATCGTTTGGAGAGTATTTTAATGACATTATGCTATTTAAAATGCATTGAAACTCATATAAATCAATGAATCATCGTAATGAATTTCATTACGATCTCGTTAAAACAGAGCATCCCAAGCATTTTTTATTAATTTACAGGGTCACACAAAAGAGATCTGTTACAGTACTGTCTTTGCGTAGTAATTTCAGGACAGTATGTTTGGAAATTTGGTATTCGCTTTTAAATTTAATTATTCTTTTGCATATTAGTCTTCATATTTAAATTATGTACCTTATATATAGGTCTGCATAAAAGTATTCGCATACCAATCTCGTTATTAGAGGGAATTGCGGAAGAGAATTTTCAACTAAAATATATGTATTCCTTAAATAAATTAAATTTTGAAATGCATGTTGTTAATAGGAACAAATTTCTATTTCATATACAGGAATTCTAAAAAGTGATAGGATAATTTTCTGATTGTAGATGTGAACCGTCGGAATTTGGTTTTGAAATGCGTTGTACATTTCTGATGAAATGAGACATAATATTTTAATTTTTTTTTAAACACAGCAGTTTTATTACAGTATTCTGAATGTGTTGGAAAGTGCTTCATAATCTATGCTTGAGGCATGATTTCTCTTTCTTGTTTTTATTTTCTTTTACTTTTTTGCGTTGCAAAAACATAAAATAAATATGTATTTAATAATTTTTTATTACTAGTGGAGTACATTTCTGCTGTAGGCCATTTTTATATAACACATATTTGACTATAAGAAACAAATTGCTGTTTTGTTTAGTTCGCTATCTGCTAGATCCCATTCACACCAATTTCTGATTTCTTATTATTATTTATACAAGGTGGAATCTGTCGAAATTCGACGAAAGAAAATTTTAAGAAAGAACTGCTTCATTGATTTATAATAAATCCACAAAATTAGTTATTGTAAAAAATGCATCTTATGTCAGTCTAACTCGCAAACAAATATTATTTTAAGCTAAAATTAACAAAATACTATAAATCTCAGTTATTCAAATGATTAAACGAAATAAAACCGAAATTCACCGGATTTTATACAGACTATATTTTTAAAATAATATACGCAGTTTTTTAATTTTATGGCAAAATTGGTACTAAAAATTATTAAAAAAAATTAATATTTCAAAAGTAAATTGAAATACAGCTTTGAAACAATTGCATTTAAAAGTACATTTTTTTCTCTATACGATTACATGATAATTTAAAATATACGATGTTTAGTAGCGTAAAAGTTGCAGTACCGAAAATTGCAAAACCGAAATTGCATAGGAAAGTCTTGCGCGTTTTAATTTCCATTTTAACTTTTTTTTTTCAATTTCATGATAAAATGGAGTGATTTTATCATATATTATAAAATTGGTTCTAAAAACTATAAAAAATTAATGTCTCAAAAATAAATTGAGATACAGCTTTCAAACAAATTGCATTTAAAAGTACTTTTTTTTTCTCTATACGATGGTGTAAAGATTTAAAATGTGTGATGTTTAAAAGTGTAAAATTTGCAGTAACGAAAATTGCAAAACAGAAATTGCAGGGGAAAACTTTGCCATTCGCAAAATGACGTATGCGTTACGCACAGGTACGTTTTGGCCTTTATAATATAGATACGTGAAAAAAGAAGTATAAAGAAAGAAGTATAAATTTGTAAAGATGTATATCCTATAGGATACAGTAGGACTGAAGAGGTTAAATGATTCTTGACAACATGATAATCTTATCTAGGTACTGATGAACTTATTTAGGTACACTAACTACCTAAGGTAATACAGGATGATCACAAAGTGGCGCAATCCACATTTAAAAAATTGTACAAAATTCGAAATAAATTAATAATGGGATTATTTTTGACAGATGGCAGTATTGTACACTGAAATTCACTTACCAATAGATATTCCAGTTGCAATTGACGTTGTAACACGTAAGACTCATTTGGTTCGTGAGGATCGGGATGTTGGAAGTAAAATTTTCCAAAGTACAGAAATTTTTTATGGTACAACACAATTTCTTAATGATTTCTTTCGTTAAAGTTAGTGAAGATTTTAAAGGGACATAAGATTTTAAACAGCGTTTCAAGAGAGAAACTTGCCACAACTGTAATAATTCAATGCCATTTCTGAATGATTTTTTTACGATTCCCTGATTTGTAGCTCCCCCCCCCCCCCTGATTTCTTTCTATGGAGTCCCCAAAAAGCACATGTTTTTGCGAACGATGCACAATCCATCTTTGACTGGAAAACTAACATTAAACAAAGGAGTAAAAAAATAAGTGTTTCGACATTTAGGAAAATGACTTCAAATTTGAAAAAACACATATATCTTTGTATCCTAGAAAAATGATCCCAGTTTCAGTGTCTTGTAACACAGTTAATTTTCGCTCAGTTTTCTGTCTCAGTATCGTTACTCTTTCAATTTAATTTACTTTTGTAATTTGAAATATATTAATATTTTAGTGAACAAAATATTTCTCAAAAGTTGCACGACTTTGTGACCACTCTGTTTTTGCAAATGCGATTGATTTCAGGGGAAAAAAATCTTTCTGGTGCATTTATTAATCTGCGAGCGAGATGCCAACCATTTCATTCAAAGTGTCAATGCTTGGCGGATTCTGATAAAAACTTTGGGACACGAGCATGTACACAGCAAAAGTAAGTAGTTGTCTTAGTCCAAGATCCATTTTTCCTGTGAGAATTCAATATTACAGAGGCATTATTATCTGCCCCTCAAAGGGTTCAATTTGTATTTTTTATTGTGAACTGATGATTATTAATTTTGGAATGTTCCTTTTTATAATAAAATCTGAAAATCAAAATCTCAAATTTAAAACTACGGAATCGGAGCTGGAGCCACAGCCGGAGCAATAGCTTGCGAATTGGGAGCGGAGCTGGAGCTACAGCACAAAAAAATTGCTCCGGGTCCCTGGATAGCAGCATCGATTGATAGTCCAAGAGTCCACAGCACAAAAACCTATGTCATCGAGCACAAAAAAACCCTTTATTTTATGGAAGAGCAGTAATAGGTGAAATCGAACGATCCATGTCTACCAAAGTGAAGTGGTGCAGCCAAAAATTAATGCTACTAATGGCTCACTCGTAGGTTTATCATTGTTTTTCCCTGCTCCCAGTTTTCTATGTTTTTATACCTTTGATTGTACGGCAAACACAATGTTAAACCTACTAGTGATCCACTAGTGATATTGATTTTTGGCTTATGCAACACTTCACTTCCGGCAGACATGGATCGTGAGATTCCCCTATGACAACTCTTCCATAAAATAAAGGTTTTTTTTTCTTGTACTCCATAACACAGGTTTTTGTACTGTGGGCTCTTGGACTATCAATTGATGCTGCTATCCAGGGACCCGGAGCAGAAATTTTTTTATGCTCCAGCTCCAGCTCCGCTCCCGTTGCTCCGGCTGTGGCTCCAGCTCCGATTCCATACTTTTGAATTTGAGATTTTCATTTTCAGATTTTATTATAAAAAGGAACATTGCAAAATTAATAATCACCAGTTCACACTAAAAAATAAAAATTTAACCCTTTGAGGGACAGGTAATAATGTCTCTGTAATATTGAATTCTCACCGCGAAAATGAAAAAAAAAAAAAAATGATTTTAAAATAAGAAAAAGCAGTTTTTCAACATTTTGCTGACAAAGTTAAATATAAAATTTCGTTAAAAGTTTTTAATCTTATTTAAATTTATCCCACTTAGGGTTCATTAAATTCACAGTTATTTGTTCATGCTTAAGAAAAAATTTGAAAGTAATAAATCCTCCTTCATATTTGATCTTTAATCAGTTTGAATATATTTTAAGTCAATTTATTTATACTGATGAGGCCTTGCGAGTAGCTTAGCGAAACGGTTACTCTTTCTATTTTTAAATGTTTTTTGGTGTAATGTTTCGTATGTAAATTTTATTCATTTTTTTTTATTGTTTTCAAGTCTGTCTTAGTTTATAATATTTAATCTTTTAATAGTTTTTTTTTTAAATTCAGACAGCAAATGCATGTGTATTGCAAGATTCGTAATTAATAAAATGAATGGAATAATGTATAGATTCTGTATAAATGAATGTATATAAACATTAATGAAGATAGTTTGGTAAAAATAATTGAAACTTGTAAACTGTTATTGCTGGACTTGGAAAAAGATGGGGAAACATAAAAAGAACAATGAGCATTGAACAAGGCACGTATCAATAAAATATGTTTTCATGATATATCATTGATTTGTTATCTGAAACGATGGGAATAAAATTTTCATGTTTTCAATTTCATCTCGAATTGAAAAGTGATAAAACAATGATTTATTATTTGCTAAAAAGAAAACAAAAGTGCTTCTACAAAAAACTGGTCCGTCTGCAATTCAAATGTGATTTTGTAATAGTTGATCCATATAGTTCATAATTCATATATTTGCTTCAAAATGTGACAAAATTTTCATCAGTTACTGCCTGGTGTATTTAAGAACAGGATTCGTATGGGTTCCATTATTTTTCAGGAGAAATATCGAATACTTTTTTTATAAAATAAATAAATAAATAAACAAATAAATCTACTTCAAACGAACAAAATTTTGTTTTTAAGAAAAGATTTTGTTTAAAAAAATGCCTGTACAAAAGATTTTCCTTTTCTGGAAATTATTGGAATCGTAAGAAATCTGTAGAAATAATTTTCAAATTAAATAAATACATTAAAAAAAACTTTATTAAATTATATTTTGAATTGAACAAATAATTTCATATGCTTAAGCTTTGTGTAGCAATTTTAATAAAAAATAGAGAATAGTCATTCCAAAGAACACTTGGGATAAAGTTAGAGGATTGTTTGACAAATTACAAATGTAGCGTTATCTAAGGGCGCTACTACACAGTAAGAAAAAAAATTGTAAATTTACTAAGTATTGTAAATTTTTCACTGTCCAGACTTTAACTTTATTGTATGTGGTGGACAGACTCACTATAGATCCTCCGATACCGATTCAGAGTCTTGATTTTTTCAAGTGCAGTACACAATTCAAAGATACGCTTACGCTTCACCTTATACCCTGTTCGCACTGGGATAGTTAAGTCACTTAACTTTAAGTCACTTAAATTTTTTAAAGCGGGATACCCGGAATTAGGCTTCACCTGTTCGCATTTACTAAACATTGTAAGTGACTTAACTTGGCCAAACTGGCATCTGAGCATGCGCATAAGTTCTAAAATTTGTAACTGCAACTTTTAACTTTTTTATTTACCCAGTAATTATCCTGCCTTATTTCAATTAAAAAATTAATTTCTTTTGCGGGAGGAAATAACAGGTTTCACGTTTTCCATTTTCGGCCTTTGATTACAAAAACACCCCACAAACAAACGTGTTGAGCAACTGGAGTAAACAAATAACAACTTGAAATAGTTTATAATTATTTGCAGGACTCAAATTAATTAATTTATTAATCAGAATTAAATATTCTAAAATTCAAAATAATAATTAAATATTCAGAAGGCAGATTTCCACTCAACTAATAGTTAAGAGAGCAAGCTCACTTGAGCAAGTTTCAGAAATTTGCTTAAGTGAGAATCTTGATTCCGGATACGATCACTTCAAAAAACTTCAAGTTAAGTGACTTAACTTTCTCAGTGCGAACAGGGTATTATACTCTGCACACTGAACAAAGATTCTAATTTGCATAAAATAATAGCAAAAACAAGCAACTGTAGACTCCAAGAATATGGAAATGAGCTGGAACACACTATTTTATAGTTTTCTGTTTGTCACATTTATCTAGTTTATTTCATTAATTGTTAACTTTTTTAACTTTATATTTTATCAAAGAAATGTAAAAACATGATTCAAAGAGTAAAATAAAAGTCACTAAGAATATGACTCATAATAAGTAAAATATAATGAAAAAGTATTTTTCATATTTTAAGAATCTATATCATAAAGGCCAAACGTATCTGTGCGTAATGCATACGTCATTTTGCGAATGGCAACACTTTAAAATTTGAAAAGCAATTTCGGTTTTGCAATTTTTACTACCGCAAATTTTTAAACTCATAAACATCGCACATTTTTAATTTTTACACCATCGTATA
Organism: Maratus speculifer; assembly: GCA_964019185.1. NCBI lineage: Eukaryota > Metazoa > Arthropoda > Arachnida > Araneae > Salticidae > Maratus > Maratus speculifer. The sequence continues at coordinate 62,401,943 of OZ025295.1, forward strand.
GAAAAAAAATGTACTTTTAAATGCAATTTATTTGAAAACTGTATCTCAATTTTTTTTTGAATTATTAATTTTTTTTGTTGTTTTTAATACCGTTTTTCTAATTGTGGCAACAGGAGTACTTCATTTCTATTTAAAGCAAAGAAAAAAAAAAATAAAAAATATTACTGTATTTTTATGTTGCTATTCTGTCAAAAAGATTTAAAAAAAAATTGAAATTTAAACGCATGTTCTGTCAAGAATATTTCCTGTTATAAAACCCAGTGAATTTTGATATCATTTACAAAAATTCTTGTACACTTAAAAGAATATAAATAGTTTAATATCTGTTTCAGCTAATAGCATCAAAGAAATGTAACAACATGATTCGGAGAGTAAAATAAAAGTCACTAAGACTATGACTCATAATAAGTAAAATATAATGAAAAAGTATTTTTCATATTTTAATAATCTATATTATAAAGGCCAAACGTACCTGTGCGTAACACATACGTCATTTTGCGAATGGCAACACTTTAAAATTTGAAAAGCAATTTCGGTTTTGCAATTTTTACTACTGCAAATTTTTAAACTCATAAACATCGCACATTTTTAATTTTTACACCATCGTATAGAAAAAAAAATGTACTTTTAAATGCAATTTATTTGAAAACTGTATCTCAATTTATTTTTGAATTATTATTTTTTTTTGTTGTTTTTAATATCGCTTTTCTAATTGTGGCAACAGGAGTACTTCATTTCTATTTAAAGCAAAGAAAAAAAATAAAAAATATTACTGAATTTTTATGTTGCCATTCTCTCAAAAAGATTTAAAAAAATTGAAATTTAAACGCGTGTTCTGTCAAGAATATTTCCTGTTATAAAACCCAGTGAATTTTGATATCATTTACAAAAATTCCTGTACACTTAAAAGAATATAAATAGTTTAGTATCTGTTTCAGCTAATAGCATCAAAGAAATGTAACAACATGATTCGGAGAGTAAAATAAAAGTCACTAAGACTATGACTCATAATAAGTAAAATATAATGAAAAAGTATTTTTCATATTTTAATAATCTATATTATAAAGGCCAAACTTACCTGTGAGTAATACATACGTCATTTTGCAATGGCAACACTTTGAAATTTGAAAAGCAATTTCGGTTCTGCAATTTTTACTACTGCAAATTTTTAAACTCATAAACATCGCACATTTTTAATTTTTATACCTTCGTATAGAAAACAATGTACTTTTAAATGCAATATATTTGAAAACTGTATCACAATTTATTTTTGAATTATTAATTTTTTTTGTTTTTAATACCGTTTTTCTAATTGTGGCAACAGGAGTACTTCATTTCTATTTAAAGCAAAGAAAAAAAAAATATTACTGTATCTTTATGTTGCCATTCTCTCAAAAAGTAAAAAAAATTGAAATTTAAACGCGTGTTCTGTCAAGAATATTTCCTGTTATAAAACCCCGTGAATTTTGATATCATTTACAAAAATTCCTGTACACTTAAAAGAATATAAATAGTTTAGTATCTGTTTCAGCTAATAACATCGAAGTTTGGAATTTTTAATCAAAAAGGTCAAATTAAAAGACCAAATTTTTTTTTTTTTTTTTTTTTTTTTTTTTTTTTTAAATTGAATATAAATATGCAAGGTGCTTATGTAAATTTTGGCATGGTGAAAATGATGTTGGGTTTGGATTTCACGGGAAAAGTAATTCTATGATTGAGTCGAAGTGGAATAAAGCTTGCTTTGTTTCATTTTGGAATACTAGCATAAGAGCTTTAATAACTTAATCATAATAACAGATCTATTTTTTACGTCTTACATGTACGATTAAAGTTTAATTTCGACTATTTCTCAGTTATATAAATATTATTTTGTTAACTTTAGTTTAAATATCATTTGTTTAAGAGTTAGACATAGCAATCTAAGGTGCATTTTTTATTATAACTATAATTTTGTATGTTTGTTATAAATCAATAAAACAGCTCCTCCTTAAATATTTTCTTTCGTCGAAATTCGACGGGTTCTATCTTGTAATAATAAAAGACCATTTAAATTAATCAAAAAATTAAGAATTTATTAAAAAAAAAAGCTTTGGTAAAGGATGGCGCATGAAAGTTATAGTATTTTAAATACAATGTTATAAAAGGAGATTATAAATTCGTATCAGAAACACATAAATTCCACCTTAGCTAGATTTCAGTCGAGAACATTTATTTTAAGAGTAGATATACTGAATAAAATGTAATTTAAAATTATATTCAATACTTTTGAGTTTAAACGATATGCATCGAATGCTTGTTTAAGAGGATATTAATTTGAAATTCTCTGAGATTTATTATACAAAATTCCAGTACTTATCTCTGCGTACATTATCTGGGACATGTTTATATGGTAAATTTTAATCAAGAAGACAATATCATATCTCACTGCTTTGTTTAAAATAAGATTTAATGTGCAAATTTAATATTGTGCTTTAAATACATTAATTTTCGAGAATATAATACACTTGTTTGATAAATGACTAATGCTACAAAGACTTGCCTGAATAAATTTTCTTTTAAATGCTTCATAGCCCTTTTTTTTTTTTTTTTTTTTGGTAATTAAGAATATGATAAAGTCGAAGCCATCCTTAGGGGTTACCGACATGTGCTGCTACACGGCACCTCATTCCACCAAAAAGAGGAAAAAAAATCTTCACTTATTATTGAAACACTTAACAAGATTAAAGATTCTCGCACACGGAGCTCCTCCATCATGCCGTAATGGAACCAGGAAGTTCGATTTCATGTCAACCCGAAACCCAAGAGATAGAGCTATTGCGGAAATCGTGAAAAATGCAGCATAGCAGGATCAACTGTTTCGCGATTTACACCTAAATGCAGAAAACGTTTATTCATGTCATGGACTAACTGAATCTGAAGTTTGATGGAAATCCATCCATTAGTTATTGAAATAGAGCTGTTGCGCAAATCGTACAAAATGCAGAATAGCAGCGCCATTTATTGTGCGATTTACACCAACAACTAATCAGCATCAATCTGTATCAGTGACTACTTGCATATAAATTTTTTACTAAATTCCGTGCATTAGTTGTTGAGATATAGCAGAGACCAACGCACAAAAAAATTCCTTCAATCTAAAACCCGACTCGAACCCAATGCTCTTCAACCCAAAATCGACTTATACATGAAATACTTGGAACTGAACAGAAATGGAATAGTGTTAACTCGTACTTTAATAAAATTATGGAAATATAGTACACCTATACCTTTCATAACAATTTTATATTTACGTTAAAAATGAATACATACACATAACTATCTATCTATATGTGTGTATATATATATATATATATATATATATATATATATATATATATATATATATATATATATATATATATATATATATATATAAAGTAGCCTGGGGGTTATTTTCAGACAGAAGAATGGAGTAATTAACTGACAGCACTAATCCTCGCAAACAAACAAATCGGAATCTGGCCAAAATAGCAATGTTGTCAAGTTTTTGCCGTAATTGCAGTAAAATTAGATGTAATAAAAAATGTACATATAATTTTACCTTTAATTTTTGCGGCAAAAACTGTTGGCAACAGTGCTGCCATCATTTTTTGCCGTAAATTTACCGGAATTTTTTTTTTTTTTTTTTTTTTTTTTTTTTTTTTTTTGTACAGTGCACGAGGCAATTCCAGGACAAATGCTACTTCATTTTTGGATAATAGAGTTATTACACACTGGGGTAATTATTAGACAGCCTTCGGAGTAATTAGCAGACATTAATATGGGATACAAGATGTGTTTTGACTGATCTTACGTGATAAATTAATTGTTTGCCAGTGACTTAAAAATAGATGCATATTAAAGTATAACTTCAGAAGAACATCTGTGAGTTAAAATGAAAATACTGGGTAGAGTTTAAACTAAAATGGGAAATTTATGATGAAAGATAGAGATTTATGGAGAAAGTGAGAGATGCCATTTCAGAATCAAATATGTATGCTCTGTATTAAGATCAAACATTCTATCTAGGACAGATAGATACATTTCTCCCGCAAACATGACTATGAGAAAAATCTGTTGGAAATTGAAATGAAAATTTTAAACTGGGTTGGGGATGATCGATGTTTCAGACAAAAAATATCGTTTAAATTTTAGCCAAGTCTTTTTTCTCTTAATTTTTTCGACTTATTAAAACTAAACCTGTTGATCTTTCTCATGTTAAAACTAAGGAAGATGTGAAAGAACTGTAAAATATTGTTACAATTTTTTACACTGATATCTTTACTGTCAAAGAAAACTAAAATAATTAGGCCTATCAAAATTAATACTATGTAAAAATTTTATTGTTATGTGAAATAATCATGTTAGGCTACTAGAACATTTATTTTACTTATTTATTTATTGAAAATGAAATTTGTGTCGGTTTTGTGTTCTTATGATTTTCATTCATTCATCAGAACTGTTTGATATTCTTTACTGATTTTAATAAATTTATGCAAAACATATATAATAACAGTAGTTAAAAGGGAAAAAGTACACATAATTTACTTTTATTAATGAAAACATAAAGAAATTTCAGATGCAGATTCACAATTGCCTTTTCATACTTTATTTCTGTATTCAGAATGGTCTAATAAATACTCAGTTTTGTGTCATAACATTTTACAATGGTATCGCTCAAGTACCATAGTTGGTAATTGTATCTGACCATTAAATAGCTCCACAAACAATTGTCTGAAAACTATCTCTTAGGTGCCTCACAATTACCCCAAACCATGAAGTAATTTTCAGACAGGATTTTGTTAATTTTATTTTTTGTTATTAATGCTAATTATCTGAGAATTCTTCAAAATAATTGTCAGGCACTTGATGATTTTACCAGGAGAAAGTTAAAAGCAATAATCATTTAATCCTGAGTATTTGCAAAAGTTTAATTTTTGTCTGAAAATTACCTCTAGGCTACCCTATTCATTAATGCTTAAATATATAGCTATTTTTTAATCTGAAAAAATATTCTTCAATTTTTTATGTATGGGGTAAACACGAACTTGAACCGCAGTTGTCCAATCCTTATATCTATCTTTATATCCTTATATCTTACAAATATATCTATGAATCAAAATTTGGATGAAATATATGGTCATTAAAAATAGAAAATTTTGGAAAATATGATTACAAATATCCCAGCAACTAATTATTTAATTGACTTTCTTTTTTTATATAATTTTTTATTGTCTTTTATATTCAATCATTAAAATAAACAATTTCGAAAATTTTTATCTAACTTTTATCAGAATAAATATTTTGAGAGTAAAAAAACAAAAAAAAAAAAAAAAAAAAAAGCTCCGGATAAGTAAGGTTTCTGATATTTAATAGGTTTCTTCCCATTATTACATACTAAGTACACACCTAATTTCAAGTCTCTATCTCAATTTGTTCGAGAGATAGAGGATTTACAGATACACAGACAAACGGACGGCAATTTTCTAAAAATGTGTTTTTCGGAATCTCCAGAATCTGAAACGTGTAAACCGTCATTATTTTTTTTCGATTTTTAAAACGATTACTAGACTTACCTTATGCTGTGTATGAAAAAAATATAATAATGGAGCAAGCTTTTTTTTATTCATTGAACAGATTGGATTGCCAAAAGACTATATTCTATTTAAAAATCTATAGATTTATTTTTATTTATTTATTCATTTTATTTTGGTCAAAGTTCAACATAAAGAATCAATTTAAAGAAACCAATGGCATTTTCATATAAAATATTTATTTACTGATTTTTCGTTTCCCTTTCAGAAAGAATACTTTTTACACTTTTCGAGCCAGTTGCATTGCTTTTATTTCAGAGCTTGGATATTTTTTGCAAGCTCATTTATTATTTAATGCTATTTAAAACTACGATCTATTGAAAACTACTTTGCGGCTTTGGACAAAGGAGTAAGTACATTGATAGGGAAATTCAAATGTATAGTAATGAAAAAGTTCACCTTCTTTTCTATTTGACAAGAAAACATTTTAATAGTGTAATAGCTAGCAAGGCTAGTGGGATATATTTATTAACAACATTAAAAAAATTATATGCCATCTGACGATAGAGAAAATAAAATTTTTCACGAAAGAAAAACGCCGTAAATTTGACTATGAATTCAGAAAAATACTTGAAAATCAACATTTCTATTATATTTTGTGTAAATTTGACTATGAATTCAGAAAAATACTTGAAAATCAACATTTCTATTATATTTTGTGTAAATTTAACTATAAATTCAGAAAAATACTTGAAAATCAACATTTCTATTATATTTTGTGTATATTTACGATGTCCCTTTTTTTTCATTTCAATTTTTCCTTAACAAAGCTATAGTTTACGGGATGTATTCATAAATTTATGTTGTGTTGCATTTTACCAAAACTTTACAAGTAGAGTTAAAACATTAAATTTAATGCTCATTAAAATATCTTTAAAGGAGAAATAATTTTCACATATGACATTTGCAGTCTTTTAAATTCAATAAATTTTCCATTTATCAAAATGGAAAATAAAAGTTGCATAAAAGTAGCGCTTAAGAATTGTAGACTTCAAAAACAAGCTTTTACAAACTGCGCAAAGTTCGTAAGGAATATAAACCAATCAAAGTTCGAGTAAAAAAACTTAAATAAACAACATTATATTCCACAATATGTAATAAGAAACAATTATAACATGTTAAAATTTTCAAGTAAAATGATAAAGCTTGCTTTGGGAAAAATCGTAATTGATCAGGACATTGAGATTTCATCAAGCCTTTAAGGGCACATAGAATATCTCGAGAATAAAATGAATCAGTTTTTGCAAAATATTTAACAGAATTTATTTTACTGCATTCACTGTATTTATTATTGTACGTATTATAGCCCATATAAAACAAAATAAATTAATTTAATGCATTAATGCATTAATTAATTTTTGAGTAAACATAGTTAAAAGTTAAATACTTACTTAATTTTTTACATATTTTTTGAACAATATGTCTCTTCGGTACACTTTTGTGAAAAACCGTTGAATATATTACTTTAAAATTCGTTCTGGTATCAGAATATACATTATTTGATTATAATAAGAAGCAATTTTTATTTTGGCTTAAAAGAAATAAAATTATAAATATTTTACTAAAAAACTTTGAAAATCCAAAAATATTTACTGAAATATTCTTCATTATGTAATTTTTTCACTCATACCAATAATTTTAGGTATTTTAAAAGAAACAAGTTAATTATATAATTTTGAAAAGTTTAAACTATTTACCAAAAATAGAATTTTAAAAAAATGCACAAGGCATAAAGAAACTAGTCATATATAGCAAATTAAAAACTTTCTTCTATCTTATGCATGTTAATACTTCCTGAAAAATGCAACACAGCAGCGCTTCCGGTTTGGTGGTTTCAGCCAAAATCTAGTTAGCAACAACTTATGTCAATTTGTAACTGAATCTGAAACTTAATGAAAATCCGTGTACTAATTTTTAAGATAGTACCATTGCAAAATCTTTAAAAAAATCTGCATAACAGCACCATAATGCACCATGGCAGTACTATCTATTGAGCGATTTGCACCAAAATGTAATCAGTACCATGATGTATTATGTAGTACATGAATCTAAAGTTTTATGAAAATCTATGCTCTAGTTCATGAGATATGGCTATTGTGGAAATTGTGAATTATACAGCATAGCAGCACCACTTGTGGAACGATGTACACCAAAACCTAATCAGATTTAATTTATATCAATGTCTAAGAGAATTTCGTTTTGGGAAATTCCGTTCACTAGTTATTGAAATAGAGCGCTCACAAACTTTTTGTCACAAAACGACAGACAAACAAACTGACAGACTGACTCAGACTCACAGACAGACATTTTATAAAAGCAAGTTTTTTTTTTAATTCTCTCATCCCTAAAACGTGTAAATCTAACGAAAACTGGATTTCAAAAATTTTCACGAATCCAGTACTTTCTGCTTTTAAAGATAAAGAGAAATAAAAACATTTAAAGAAAAAAAAAAAAAAAAGTAATTTTTGAAAATTACAACGATTATTTGGAAAATTATATTTTCGAAGACTAAAATTTTAAAAACTTATAAATAAATTCTATATTTAAATTAATAATAACAATAAATATCATTTTTATGATGATCATAATGAGTCATATATTACGTATCCATGCATTAAACATTAAAATTCCTAGACCAATGATAAAAAACAGTAGTTTATAGATATTGCATTTTTATTTGATGGATTTAATCGGACTGACTTCTGAACGTCTCATATTACGTACGACATGGATTAAAAATTAATATTCCTGGACCCTTCACAAACATATATTAAATAAAATTTCAGTTTTACAATTTTCGGAACTGCAAATTTTAAAACTTCTAAACATTGCACATTTTTAATTTTTACATCATTGCGTAGAGAAAAAAGTTCACTTTCTAAATGCAACTTGTTTGAAATCTGTATCTTAATTTGTTTTTGTGTTATTAATTTTTTTAAAGTTTTTATTACTTTTTTTTGTCATCGTGGCAACAGAAGTATTCCATTTTTGGACATTAAACTTGGATCAATCAGAAAACGAATAAAATAAAAAATAGAAGTATACCATTTTTGGACATTATACATTGACCAATCAGAAAACGAATAAAATAAGTTGCTGAATAAAACCAATAAAAAGATTCAGATATACTAATTCTTTACAGAGAACAACAACTATTTTCCAAATAGTTAAAAAAACTGTATACACTCTTCACAGTGCTTAAAATATATTATTTTAAAACTTTACAGTACTGTAATCTTTTAGGTCCATGGTCATTTAGTATTATAATACTTTTTTTAGCTCTATTCTTTTAGGTAGATAATTAAAAACTGAAAAAGTTAAAGTACTTTAAGTTGCATGTGCTTTTAATTTTTAACTAGTATTTTTCTGAAAGAAAACTTTTAAATAAATAATGTTAGAAAGACTAAACTTTTTCAAATTAAAAATAACATGATAAGCTTTTTTTTAACCCATTGAATAGATTGCATTGCCAAAAGACTACAATTTACTTAAAAATGTTTTATATTTTACCAAAGTATATCAACACAAATAAACATATGGCATTTTCATATAAAATATTCATTTATTGATTTTTCGTATCCCTTCCAGAAGTTTATTTTTCACGCCTTTCAGACCAGTTACATCGCTTTTGTTTCAGAACTTTGATATTTTTTACAGCGCATTTATTATTTAATGCTACTTAAAACTACGATCGATACCTTGCGGCTTTGAGCAAAGAAGTATATTGATAGGGAAATGCCAAAGTATGGTAATAAAAAAGTTCGTTTTCTTTGCAATTTCCAAATTAGGTTTGGAAACTTATTTACATAATGGCTATTGAAAAATAAATCAACGTGAAAAATAAATCAATGAATGTATTGTGATTTTATTAGGAATAAGTTTATTAAAGTATGGTAACTAGAAATGCAATATTTTTACACGTTACGAAAGCTTTAGACAAAGATGTATATTTATGGAGAAATACTAAAGTGTTGTAGCAACTGTGTTTATTTCTTATGCGCGTTTTGAAGCTAACTTGATAATTTATTCACAAAGTAGTGATTTAAATAAAAATGTTCAGATAGAATTTCCTGGTTTTATTCATGTGAGAAAATGAAAATTTTACTAATATTTTTTCCAGTATCATGCTTTATCTTTTGTAATTATTATTATTATTATTTTTTTTTAAATCTTTATATTTTATTGTAAAATTTTTAATTAATTTTCGTACGTACGAATATTTAATACGTGATTTATCGATTTCTAACTAGGCGTAGAAACCAAAAGGGTGATAAATGTCCAGCCTGGGGACTGAACCCGGAACCCTTGGAATAGTGCTTTACCATTTAAGCTACTCCTTGGCTTGGGCATTTTTTTTTTACTCTGTTGGTTTCTATGCTTAGCAAGCGACAAATTACGCATTAAATATTCTATATTTTATTAATTTAAGTATGAAATATATCAATCACATACCAAAATATAACGTCTTTTTACGCGTGGAATATGTTATTAACCCTGATTAAATTACTGTACATGAAATATCTCATTATTTAAGGAAAAAATGAATAGTTCACCTAATTTACAGAACCTAATAAATTAGTTTGAACTCAGGTATCAGCCTAGCAACCAATTGACAACAGTTGCTTGCCGTCAGTTTTTTGGAACTTTTTTCCACTTTGATTGGCTTAAAAAAACTGTAATTTTATTTGATTAATGAAAAATTGGTGGGCGCGTAGTCACGTTGTTGAAACTGATCTATTAGACATAATAGTCAGGGTCAGTTTTTTGTTTATAAATTTAAATGGATCATCATTTAAAGTATCTCAATCCTCAAAAGTCAATTGACAAATGGTATTTCAAGTCAAAATCTCGAAAACGTTGTTAATTAATATATATATAATTTCAAGTTGGGTATTAAAGGTAAGAACATTAATTTGTATACTGTTTTAATGTTAAATTTAACAGTTTAATTCTATTTAATTTTTCAGTGTAAAATTGGTATTTTCTTCATATTTTTACTCAGTTTAATTTAATTTTATTGAATAGTTAACTTGTTCACTGCAAAATGACATATATCACTCAAAATATCCGAATATGATTATGAGTAGCCAATATTTCATTTTGCAGTAAGCTGGCTCTTAAAAAATTGTCCTGGCACCTGAGAATTTTCAACTTTTGTCAGTCTTTGTCAGTCTCATTTAATTTGCGTAGTGAATATGGAACTTCGTGACAGTATGGCTAATTACTGTTGCCTTGATAAGGGTAATGTAGTAGTCGAGTGACTTTTAAACAGTTCATAAAGTCTCTTAATGCTAATATTTTATGCGAGAATTTCAAAAATTATTCAATATTTCATTTAGACTGTTCTCATCATTAAATGGCTTCTGTTGAACAAACGTGAAATTTTTCGACACCTTTTTTGAGTCATTTCTAAGCAAAATAAGCATAAAAATTGACAGGACTAACTATAGAAAAGATCAGAAATCGAAATACTTTTCCGTGTTTTAAAAAAATTGTTTTAGTTATAAGTGATCGTTGTCATGTAATGAATGGTTTTTCTTCTTTCCATCAATGTCATATCCAAAAATTTGGTTCAAAATTACAACTTTGACAGTATTTTTTGGAAAAGTCTTGTATCTTTACCAACAAACGTTGAAACGTTATTCGATTACATAGTTTCTAAATAGGAATAGCTACAAATTTCATGCGTTCTCAAAAATAAAATAAAATAAAATAAAATAGGAATGTGTCAGAAAGTATTTAATCTATAGATAAATCTTGTTTTTATCCATAGATAAATCTTCTATCAAAAGATAAATGTCTCCATAGAGACATCGGATTTTAAGTAACTTTTGCCAAGTGTAGGAATGTTTTCTACTTCATGTTCAATTAAATAAATTCTGAATAAGAACGCCTGACAATTTTATGTATTTAGAAGCAAAAATGAGTTATAAATGTGTCAGTAAATAGCGGCTTTGAGATTGAGAACCTTCTCAAATTCCATCATGAATGGGTCTCCAGAATTCCATCATGAATGGGTCTCCAGAAATTTTGGTTATTTGTACTTTCCAAAGCTATGTTAAATAGGAAATTATGATTTTCTGGTAGCTATATATCTTGAAGATTTAGCGAGAAATTTCGGATTTTCCATACATCTTGCCTAGTATAGGACTGCTTTCTACTCCTATTCGTTCCTTCTAGGGAAATCTTTCTTATTCTGGTCCTAGAAGCCAGTGCTTCTGCGGGTTACAATTTTGTCATAAGTCTTTTTTTTTTTTTTTTTTTTTTTTTTTTTTTTCAAATAAAGAAATGTTGAGGTTTACGAAGTTTTATTAGAAATAAATTTTGGTGATAATGTGTTTTCTGTAAAGCAATGTCTTGTAAAATATTTTAACCAGGAATAAATTTCCAATCGGAACTAAAAATTTGTTTATACGAACTTGAGAAAGTATAAATAAGTTTTTATCGCTACTTTTTCTGTTATTGGAAATTTTTGCAGTCAACTTTTTAAATTGGTTCGCTAATTTCTTAAAAGAAATCTATCATTTCTCTGGTAATGTTGTAGCTATAGATCTTTTATAAAATGAGGGGTTCTCTACTAATTTATCATCAATTTCGAAAAACGGAGCATGATGCAATAATAATAATAATAATAATAATAAAATTCAGAAAATGACTGTTTTAAATGTTATTAATATTTGAATAACTTCGAGTGATAATTGGCAGAGATAAAATTGAAATCAATTTTGCGATGGCCTATCTAGAGAAGATAGATAATCTATATTATTTGATCTGAAATTTATTCATGCATGCAGCTTAGTAAGTAATGGTTGCAATACGTGGCGAGAAGTGATGTTCGTGGATTTGATTATTATAACTCCAGTTTACATCCACGTTCCAGTTTTCATGCACGTTTACATGACTTTTAATCTGGTCATTTAGGCTTTACTGCATTTATCTATAAAATCTTGATGCTGAACTAAAATTGGAATGAGTCAAGCGATATATTTAAACATAGGTTATGGTTTCGAAAGTAAATACATTTTAACTAATCAAAAATATTTTTTTTCTGAGAATAAATTATATTATAATATTAAAACTATACCATACTTTCAAATCTCATCTTATAGGTCAGTAATATTTAATAATAATTTTTTTATACAGGTAAATTTTATTTTTTTAGAAAGTCCCAAATCTAATTAAACATTTCAAAATGTAATTATATACACTATTTTTTCTTAAGCACACAAAAAATTCGTTTATTTTTCTAAAGATTCTGAATAATTTGCTCTCAATAAAACTAAAAAATAAATTTCAATAGTTTGGAAACGAATCTTTTAGTAATAGCCCGGTAGTTAGAGGGTTGAATTCATAAATAATTAGTGGGAATGCTGAAAATCATTTAAATCTTTTCAGTTTAGGTCTAAAATGAATATGTTTTGTTTCACCCCTCATAGTAGGTGAGAGTTATAAAATATGTATAGGTTTATACTGATAAAAGCACGTATTTATTTTTTTAATAGCCTAACAATATCTCAAAACAACTAATTCTATCAAAAACATTGTCGACATTGTAGAGCTTAAAAATTTGAGTAAAATGAGTTCTAACTTAGCATTAATTAGGATAAAACTGGAAATTATTTTAATCCCTTCAGTTTATGCTTAGAATAAACGTTAGAATTTTCCGCCTCGCGCTAGGTAAATGTTAGAAAATATGTACATATTAATAGTAAAAAAACACGTTTTTTAGAATCACCTTAACAATATCTCAAAACAATTAACTCTATAAGGGCAGTGTGGAAATAAATGCTGTAGAATTAAAAATTCTGAATAAAATGAGTACATTAACATTTTTGGTAAGTATTAAGATCAAAATTCTATTTAAAAATTTTGCCTTAATCAATAATCAAGAGCTTGAAGCCTGGCGAGGTCTGGTTACCATAACAATACCTCAAAACAGCTATCATTCTATAAAAAATTGTCAATTACTATTCTGTAGAGTTTAAAATTATGAATGAAATGTATTCCCAGATAATTACGAGAGAAAGTCAGTAAGTAGATCACAAACCAATATGACAGGTCGGAAATCAGTAGTAAATTGAATTCAGAAATTTTCACATATTCAGATATTTTTACATACCAAATAGATCATCTAAATTAAGCATTGCTAAATTTGATAAAATGCTCACTTTCAATTTTAAGTTAAAAATATAATTTTTCCATTAAAATAAATGTATAGCAGGAATGTTTTCGATGGCTTTCAAACACAACAAATAAAATCAAGTAGTGCATGCAATAAAGAGTGTTTCCATTAGTTTTTTTTTTTATCTAATCATATTTCTCAAAAAAAAATAAAAATAAAAATAAATAAATAAAAATAAAAATGCAGCAACGTGCCCGCTGGAATATAAATTTCGACAATTCTTAATTATTGGAAACACTTCGAAAAATACTGTGAGAATTCAAATATTTTCTCATACAAGCTAGATCATCTAAAATTAGTATTATTAATTTAAGTGTTTGATAAATTTACATTAGCTTAAAATTATAACGTTCATTTATAATTTCGAACTGAATGATTGGAATGGGTTAAAAATACTCTTAGAATTCAACTATTTTCACATAGAATATAGATCACTTAAAATCAGTATTATTAATTTAAATGATTGATAAAAATTACATAAATTTAAAATTTTAATGTCCACTTATAATTTTAAACTGAAAAGATAATAAAATGCTTCTATTCATCTATTAAAATAAGTGCATATTCGGTATATTTTCGATAGCTTTTAAATGCAACAAATAAAATCAAGTAGTACATGCAATAAATAGTGTTTCCACTATTTTTTTAATGCAAATTATGTTTCTCAAACAATTTGCAGCAGCACACCGACTGGAATATTAATATCGATGCCCCACCAGTGGCCGCGAGGTTCTGACCTCGAAACTGGTAGACGGTAGGTGCTGGGTTTGAACCCAATCGCGACCGTCGGCCTAACCGTTCGAAGTTTTCCGTGGTTTTCTTCGAACCTTGCGTAAATATGGGTTAGGTTCCCTTAGAAAGACCCCCACGGAGGGCAACCCACCCCATAGGGCCTATATCCCATAGCGTAGATAATCGGCCGACAAAAATACACCAATATCGACAGTTCTTAATACTGAAATGTGTGAAAAAATATTATGAGAATTCAGCTATTTTCCTATATAAGCTAGATCATCTAAAATGAGTATTATTAATTTAATTGTTTGATAAATTTACACTAGTTTAAAATGATAACGTTCATTTATAATTTTAAACTGAATAATTGGAGTGTGTCAAAAGTACTGTGAGAATTCAGCGTTTTTCACATATAAGCTAGATCATCTAAAATCAATGTTATTAACTTAAGTGTTTATAAAAAATACATCTGTTTAAAATTATAACGTTCACTTATCATTTTAACTTCCTCAAACCTGAGATACACAGATGTTTACATCCATTCTTTTCCTCATAAAAACTATACTGTTCGAATTTTTTGCATTTTTACTTTACTTCTATACAGCTGAATGCTTTTTGCTTTAAAACGAAACCAATAAATGTCAGCATTGATGAATATTACCTCATAAAATAAATATTATTTTCAACCGAGTTTCGAAAATACCTTCAAGACATTGTGGCCAAGAAAGTAAGAAATATTCATGATTATTTAACTTAAATACTTTACAATAAAAAAATTTGAGGATTTGCTGATCATTTGCATGTTTAAATACCTTCATTTTGTTATTGCGTAAATCTATAGTCCGTTTTCTAATTACATCCCGTGTGCAATTTTATGATTAAGTATAGTGAGTGGTCTCATTTGGTTCCTTATGTCTTGTAGACTAAGAAAAGCGATGGTGGACATCCGGGATCCGCGACTGGGGAGTGGGAGGGGGAGGGGAAGGGTAAAAAAATGGAAGGGGAAAAAATTCCATTTCATAAATAATAAAGAAATTTATCAATAAATATTAATGTTTAAAACATTTATAGATTAGGAAAAATATTTGTGGACATCCAGGACCCGCGATTGGGGAGGGAGAGGGGGAGGGGAAGGGTTGAAAAGTGGAAGGGAAAAAAATTCCATTTCTTAAAATATAAAGACAATTATGTATAAATATTAATGTTTAAAACATTTAAAGATTAGGAAAGACATTTGTGGACATCCAGGAGCCGCGACTGGGGAGGGGGATGGGGATGGGGAGGGGTGGAGGAGGGGTGGGGGAGGGGAAGAGTTGCAAAGTGCAAGGAAAAAATTCCATTTCATAAAAAATAAAGAAAATTATGTATAAATATTAATGTTTAAAACATTTATAGATTAGGAAAAACATTTGTGGATATGCGGGACCCGCAACTGAGGAGGGGAAAGGAGAGGGGAAGGATTGAAAAGTACAAGGAAAAAATTCCATTTCATAAAAAATAAAGAAAATAATGAATAAATATTATTGTTTAAAACATTTATAGATTAGGAAAAACATTTGTGGACATCCAGGAGCCGCGACTGGGGAGGAGAAGAGGGAGGGGAGGGGGAGGGGAGGGGAGGGGAAGAGTTGCAAAGTGCATGGGAAAAATTCCATTTCATAAAAAATAAAGAAAATTATGTATAAATATTAATGTTTAAAACATGTATAGATTAGGAAAAACATTTGTGGACATCCGGGACCCGCGACTGGAGAAGGGGAGAGGGAGGGGAAGGGTTGCAAAGTGCAAGGGAAAAAGTAAGTAATATAGGTAATTGAAAAGGAACTGAGTGATGATAAATACTAAATGATACAAATTTTGTAGCGCTAAATATTATTTGTTATGTATTGTTATTCTATATTATACATCATATACCTAAATAGTAAAAACTTTCAAATTTTAAACTGCAAGTAAAAGTCTAACTTCAGAACAAAGTAGGATCATCGGTACCACTGTCATCATAATTTACATCATCAAGGCCTCCAACATTATCACATTTATCAGTCTCACCCGAGCATGAACACATTTCAGTTTCAAGGTAATCCATTTTGTGAACATTTACAGGATGCTACACATATTCACTTGACACACGAACAACGCACCGATTAAACCAGTTCTTGAGGAGCACATGGCATGTTACACATGACATGTAGGTATTATTTTTCCTTTATTATCCAACCAAAATCAGTTGGGGGTGGAATATTATTTTTTAAAATGTGTATTCTTTGTCATATTATTGCTTGGTAATGAACTCTTATGGTTGGGTAAAGAGCGGCTTGAGTTGGAGGCATATTTGTTCCTTCAACTTGCTCTTTTGTAAATAAACACCATCTTAGCTCACTGAATGTTTTAATGTTTAATTTTGGCATGTACACTGAACATATGTATTCTTCAAGTGCAATATATGTTTCACTCTCAAGGATATCTGTTTGACCTTATGCGTCAAGTGCTTTCAGAATTCTGTCGTCAGCATTTATGAAGCTCTTCCAAAAACTGGTTTGTATTTACCACTGAATGAACCAGTGGTGTCAGATCCAGAAAGAGAATGCAGTCCCACTAAAGCTTCAGATCTTTTTTCTTACCCTTTTCAACCTTTCCCCTTCCCTCCCCCTCCCCCTAGCCTAGTTGCGGATCCCGGATGCCCACTATTGCTTTTCTTATTCTATAAAAGATTTAAATACTAATATATATATATATATATATATATATGTATATAATTAAGTGGCTTTTTTCTTGCCTCTTTCAACACTTTTCACTTCCCTCCCCTCCCCCCCTCCTTTTCCCTTACCACCGTCTTCCTAATCACAAGTCCCGAGTATCCTGCAATGCCACTCTCATTCTATAAACGTTTTAAACTTTAATATTTATGCATAATTTTTTTTTGAAACAGAATTTTTTTTATTGCCCCTTTCAAATTCCTCTCCTCTCCCTTTCCTCCTCCCCAGTCGCGAGTCCCGGATGTCCACAAATGTTTTTTCTAATTTATAAATATTTTAAACATTCATATTTATACATAATTTCCTTTATTTTTTATGAAATGGAATTTTTGTCCCTTGCAATTTTCAACCCTTCCCCTTCCCCTCCCCCGTCGCGGGTCCTGGATATCCACAAATGTTTTTCCTAATCTATAAATGTTTTAAATATTAATATTTATGCATAATTTTCTTTTATTTTTTATGAAATGGGATTTTGTTCCCCTGCACTTTTCAACCCTTCCCCTCCCCCTCCCCCTCTCCAGTCGCTTGTCCCGGATGTCCACAAATGTTTTTTCTAATCTATAATTGTTTCAAACATTAATATTTATACATAATTTTCTTTATTTTTTATGAAATAGAATTGCTTCATTTGCACTTTGCAACTCTTCCACTCCTCCACCCCTCTCCCTCCCATCTCCCTCCCTAGTCGCGGCTCCTGGATGTCCACAAATGTTTTTCCTAATCTATAAATGTTTTAAACATTAATATGTTTGCATAATTTTCTTAATTTTTATGAAATGGAATTTTTTTTGCCTTGCACTTTTCAACCCCTCCCCTTCCCCTCCCCCTCCCCAGTCGCGGATCCCGGATGTCCACAAATGTTTTTCCTAATCTACAAATGTTTTAAACATTAATATTTATCGATAATTTTCTTTATTTT
Source organism: Maratus speculifer (assembly GCA_964019185.1). Taxonomy (NCBI): domain Eukaryota; kingdom Metazoa; phylum Arthropoda; class Arachnida; order Araneae; family Salticidae; genus Maratus; species Maratus speculifer. The sequence goes on from OZ025295.1 coordinate 62,420,147, forward strand.
TTATGAAATGGAATTTTTTCCCTTGCACTTTTCAACCCTTCCCCTCCCCCTCCCCCTCCCCAGTCGCGGGTCCCAGATGTCCACCATCGCTTTTCTTAGTCTACAATATATAAGGAACAAAATGAGACCACTCACGATACTTAATCATAAAATTGCACACGGACCTATGAAAAGCTGTAATTAGAAAATGGACTAGTATGTTACTATAGTAAAAACTGATGTTTTATGGGAATTAGTACATTTATATCCATATTTGTAAACTTAAATTACCAGTCCCCTAAAGTACAGGTTTCTTAAAAATGATTCTTTCTGTCAAAGATGGTGTCATTTCGATTATGCAAAAGCAATAAATATATATTTGTAGAGTTATTTTATGCTCAGGTCTGAAGAGGTTAAACTGAAAAGATAATAAAATGCTTGAATCATCCATTAAAATAAATGCATATGCGGTATGTTTCCGACAGCTTTTAAATGCAACAAATAAAATCAAGCAGTACATGCAATATAGTGTTTCCATTATTTTTTAATGAAAGTCATGTTTCTCAAACAATTTACAGCAACATGCCGGCTGGAATATAACCCCTTCGCGACGGAAATCTTTTGAGAAATTTTTAATGCTTTGTCACCGGTTTTTAAAAACAGAAATTTGTGTCTTATTGAATCGAGAAAATGTTCCGATTAAATAGGAAAGTTTTACAATATAATTTTACTGGTGGGTATAAACAAGGATTCGTAAGCCTTTTTGCGGGACGTATGGAAGTCGCTCGTCCCCAAGGGAGTTAATTTTGACAATTCTTAACAACTTTAATGCATAAAAAAATATTGTGAGAATTCAGCTTATTTCATATATAAGCTAGATAATCTAAAATCTGTATTATTAATTTGAGTGTTTGATAAATTTACATTAGTTTAAAATTATGCGCAGTATATTCAGTTTAACTCTCATTTATAATTTTAAACTGAATAATTGGAATGTGTAAAAAAATACTGTGAGAATTCAGCGTTTTTCACATAGAAGATAGATCATCTAAAATCAATATTATTAGTCTAAGTGTTTGAAAACTTTAAATCAGTTTAAAATTATAACATTCATTTATAATTTAAACAGAAAAGATTATAAATGGCTTGCACTCATCCATTAAAATAAATGCAAGTCCCATCTGTTTTCGACTGCTTTTAAATGTAATAAAATAAATCAACTAGTACAATAATCCCTTAACATTCGAGAGGGTTAGGTTCCTGAAAACCTTCGCGAATGTTGAGACAATCTTTTCGTACACATAAAAGGGTTGGGAACACTGTAAAAAAAATTCAAGAGGTTACTAAAAAATTTTTAGTAAATTTGTATTCCACAGAATTTTTTAGTAACCATTACATTTTATTTTTATTTTATTTTATTTTTTTTTTTTTTGCAAGCGAAACAAGCATTTCTTTTGTAAACTGAACAAAAGAATTTTTTGTATAACAAACTTAAAAATTTTTAGTATGAGCCACCAAGCAAATTTTAGTAATAGATCCAAAATTATTTTTAATAACCATTACGTGGGCTCGAAGGTCAAGAGCTTCCTTCGAGCTGCATCCAGACTTCTGGAGCAGAAGATTATCGACAAAACCGCAATAGATGGCAGCACCAAACATACCTACTGCTCCGTCAGGATATTCATAATCCCTTTATTAACGAGTACTTACACGGCATACATTCGGGGCGTATTTGGCAGTGGCCAGTATCGAACCCGGGACCTTTTAGCCTGGAGTCCTTTACTATAACCACTATGCTATCAAAGCCACACCAAGCGAGTTTTAGTAATAGCTATTAAAAATGTAAAATTATTAACTTTTATTCGTTGCTAACTTTTTTCTACTAATTCTTACATATTTTCTTGTAACCGACTAAGATTACAAAAAATTTTTTAGTAATTACAAGGATCACTAAAGTTTTTTTAGTAGATCGACACTTTTTTTTACAGTGTACTTTTCTTTTCTGTTTTAATGATAAAAAGCAATTAAAATTAAAAAAATATATATTTATTAATCATTATACATTAAACGTACATGTTTTAAATAAATTTGAATAATTTCAAACAAATTGTAAAAATTTTTTTGCTTGTGTATGGTAGAAAAAATTTAGTGCTGTAAAAATGTTTGGCAGAACAGATCTATATTTATGGATATCCATATCCATGTAAGGTAAAGATGCGTCCTCGTTTTCTGTTTTAAGTTTAATACTCCTCACCAGTGAAGAATCGCATTCTTGCCGCTTTTTCAACAAATTGTTGTTAATGTTTTAAAATTTCTCCAACAATTTTTGCAGGAAATATTTCAACTAATTTGCAAAAAACATTATTAATTGAAAAAAAAAATCCGCATAAAAAATAAATTAAATTACTCATCTATATTTTCCTTCAACACAAGGGCTGATAGTTTCGAAACTTCAGCCATACAATAATACAGTCGGCTGTATAGTATATATAAGTGACCAGTATCACGTAGTTCATAGGATTGGTAAAACAAAGAGAATTTATTTAGTAAAAAAATATTCTTTATAAAACAAAATTCGCGAATGACCAAGTAGAGTATTTGCGAATGTTGAAACACTCCGTTTTTTATTATTTCGTGAATAATCAAAACTCGCGAATGTTAAAGGGATTATTGTATATGCAATAAAGGAAATTTCCAACAATTTTTAATTTAAATCATGTTTATCAAAATATTTGCAACAGCACGGCCGCTAGAATGTTAATGTCGACAATTCTTAATAAGTGGTATACGTTAAAAATACGTATACCACGTAAAAAATAAGCGTAAAAACTACGTAAAAAATATTGCGATAATTCATTTATACCTTCACATACAAAATAGATAATCTAAAATCAGTGTTTTTAATTCTCTGTAAACGCTCATTATAATTTTAAACAAAAATTATAATAAAATGTTGAAAATTCTCCATTAAAACAAATGAGGTACGTTTTCGACAGCTTTTAAATGTAACAAATCATATGAAACAGTACATGCATCCAAAAAAGAATTTTTCCGTTAATTTTTATTTTAAATGAAACTCGAATAACACTGGCTGTTTGCTTGTATCAATTATACTTAACTAAGGAAAAAATGAAGTTTTAAATCACGATATCAAATTATTAATTACTTTTAATACATTAATACTTAAGAGCAAGTAAATCACATACTGTGACATGTCTGATTACTCGTGCGTGCTTTATTAATACTTTAGGTAATTAAGAAACAAGTCATTGCATAATCATTTAAAACTGTTTGACAAATTAGATTAGTTTTCAGATAGGATTTGGAATTTAGATACCGGACGTTTTACGTTTTTAAGCCGAAAATGATTTACGAAAGTATCATGTGTGTGAATGTTATCAATATTTCATATAAAGTCTAAATAAATATTGTAAGTATTTCACTAAAATCTTTTATAATTGTGAAATAAAATTTTAATTGAATGCTTGCTATTATCTCATCAAATCAATTTATCATACATGCTTTCGACAACGTTTGAATGTAACAAATTTAATACAACATGTAATAAAGGATCTTTTCAAATTTTAATTGAATTCTTTAAATATGGAATCACGTATCATGAAATTGCTTCACCTCAATAATTATCTGCTCTAATATCTGAAGATATACTGGAATTTTTAAATTATAATGCGAAATTTAGATACGTGTTTTCAGTAAAACTGATTTTATATATCGGTAGTTAATTTTTTTTAAATATTTACAAAAATAATAAGATTAATTAAACAAAAATACTCTTTTGGAAATATCAAGAAATCTTATAGAAGTAATGTATTTAACTGTATTATGATCCTCTCAGTAAATTAAAAGGCTTTTGTAATTGAGGAAATTTACGTAACATTTTACTTACCCATCATACGTTGTATAGGCAGTCGTTTTGAAAATCGATTTTTTTGACGGATTTACACGCTTTAGATACTGGAGATTCCGAAAAACATATTTTTAGAAAAAAAAATTGGCGTCCGTTTGTCTGTGTGTCTGTCTGTCTCTGTATCTGTAAACACTCTATCTCCCAAAAATTTTCAGATAGACACTTAAAATTTTCTATGTACTTAGTTTGTAAGAAAGGGACGAAGCCTATTTAATATCAGTAACTTTGGTAACCCGGAACTATTTTTTTCGAACTCTCGAAAAATTCGTTCTGATGAAGGTATACTAACTTTTTCGAAATTATTTATTTTAAGGAGTAATTATATAAAAGACGATGAAAGAACGTAAATTTTCCATAAATAAAAAGTCAATCGGATAATTAGTTGCCGAAATATTTACAATTATATTTTTCATTTTATTTTAAGGAGTGGACGTAAAAGGGAATAAAATAACACAAATTTTGTATAAAGAATGAAGTAGATCAGATTATTAGTCGTCGAGATATTTGTAATCCTGTTTTCCACATTCTTCGATTTTTCATGACCCTGTATTTCACTCAAATTTCGATTCAAAGATATATTTTAATTGGAAATGAGACGCTTAATCTGACGCAGCAAACTGTTAGTGAATATGATTATTATTTTTGGAATTATAAGGATGTTTCTTTTACGCAATTCGGTACTACTTGAATAGTTTGGCGTTTTATATAATTTGGGTTCATCAGGAATTCATTAATAGAGCATTACTATGTCTTAAAAATGTTTAAATTTTGTTTTGGAAATGCGTTGCGTTTTATAAATAGTTTACACATGTTTTATTTTCATATATTATATTATGCATATCCAAGATGGGTAAGTATTACGGTGGCGTTCAAGAACTAGTTTCTGAAAAAAATATATAGCTACGGAGATTATTAAAAGTAAAGATACATACAATAAATATACAGACATGCATGCTAAATAATTCAACAAACCCAACTGGAGTGAAAAAATAGTCAGAGCTAGCAGTCGAATCCGGGAACACAATATTCTAGCTTTATCCATTGAGCTACTCGGACCGATTAAGAATAAAACAACTTTTAAAAAATATTTAGCTTCGATTTTTTCTCTTCATTATCTAAATTTAATCGAACAGAGATTATTGTGTTGAAAAGAAAAAAAAATACTTTTATCAATAGACAGAGTAAATAAGTTTTATATAGGATTATCTTTAATGGTACTTAAAAATACTGTCAGTGCATAAAAGATCAAATAAAATAAAGTAACTTGGCTTTTTACTCGTTTTAATTATACTTGACTAAATTAAAAGCATTCGTTGAATAACGATACTCAAATTATTCAGCCGGCGGTAGTCGTGTGTCGATCTTTTTGCAACAAATATAAATATTCTTCTACTAACTAGTATCCTCCTTACAAATACAACAGCATATAAACTCTGAAATTTTTTTAAACCAACATCCAAAGAAGAGAAAGTATTAGAAAGTATTAAACATGTTTCTTTTTCTTTCACACACAAAATATTTTTATAAATAAAACGAATAACATGATTGAAAAATAAAATTACCCACCAAATATTTTGGCTGTAAAACTATCACATGCGAAATTATTCAGATATCAGCAGGAAAATCTGATTCGTATTTGGTAGCGAAAAAATCAGTAAGGTTGGGAAAAATCAGTAATTTGTAGAGAGAGTTTAAAATAAAACTTTAGCATCTAAAACGTTGAAATAGTAATAATTTAATTGAAAATATAGGTAACAGAACTAAAGTAAAAAAAAAAAAATAATTTTGTAAAAATATATAATTTAAGTGGATTTATATGTATTTCACAACAGGATATATCCTGTTGATTCATAGCTGCCAAATCGCATGTTTTTTGAGAGTCATTATTTTCAGATAAGTATAGTCGAATTCTTTTTAATAGTTGAAATTTCTAAATGAATAAGACAATAAACACTATTGCGGAATTGTGATACTCAAGTATCGTAACATTTGATAGCACGGTTGTTTAAAATCTGAATTTAGTTGAATGAGCTTTACTGTTTTAATCGGTGATTTTAACGAAATTCGATAACACATAACGAAACTAAATTTACAAATTGTAAAATGTAAGTAATCGCTTATCAAATATACAAGTACCACTGACGTTCATTTCACAAAAGCTTTTCGAAATTAATAAACGAATACTACATTGTAGTTCCAGTTTATTGTGCATCCGATTGTTTGAAAAGAGAATTCCTAACAATTTCTAAATTAAGAAAATATCTTTGCAGTAAGCCTTTACATGCTTCAGAATTCGGGTATTGTAAATTTCATGTATTATTTTAAATTATTTGTTTATTGAGTTTGTATACGTTTGCATAAATGTAAATTCGATTTGATACAGGACAGAATCATTAAAGACGAACGAATGTAGCTGTTTAATTGATTGTAATACATAATATACGAAAGGACGCAGCAATTATTCTTGAAAATTAGTTTTATGGCGAAAATAAAGTGCGTCGATAATAAAATGTAACCTTTGAGGCAAATTTGGTTACTTGATAAATTTTAACAAACAAAATTTGTCTTGAATTTTTTATTTAAAAAATTTTTCTTCCGTCAGTCATGAATTTCTTTCCGCTAAAAATTTTTAAGTTTCCTACCCACATCCTACTCAAAGATTTCTGTTGTATTAATCCAAGAACCGAAAGCACAAAAACCTATGTCATCGAGCACAAGAAAAGAACCTTCATTTTTGGAAGAATAGTAATTGGGGAATGTAGTAATCCTTGTCTGCCGGAAGTGACGTACCTCATAAGCATAAACTTACTACCACTAGTGGTTGACTCGTAGGTCTATCATTGTGTTTGCCCTACAATCAAAGGTATGAAAACATGGAAAATTGGGAGCAAGAAAACAAAATGATAAACCTACGAGTATTGGTTAGAATTTATTCTGCATTTTTTAAACTCTCCTTTCTATTAGAGAGGGCTACATATTACCCTAGTGATAACTCTTGAAACTATATGTTTTTTAAGGAATCCTTTGTACCCCGTTATATTTAATCTTATAAAATTTGGCACCATTCTCTCAATTAGATCGCGCTGCAGAACATTCTGTGTACGGTCAGTTTAATTATGGCCAGATTTTATTTCCCATGTTACAATAAAGCACATTTATGTTGAAAAAACTCTAAAAACTGAACATTGCGACTAGAAATGTCCAATAGAAAGATAAAACAACAAACAATTTCAAGCATGTTATTGTTAACAACCGTCTGTACCTCATTAACGATATGATACCCTTAGGGCATTTGTTATATGCAGTTATTTGGGAAGTAATTCGTATTTTCCTAAGCTAATAATTAGAGAAATAGTTGTTTAAGAAGATTGCATAAAAGAAATAGCTAGCTGATTAAGATGATAAGAAATTGTCAGGAATCTATTTTAAAAGTGAGTTAATATTCAGAATTCTTGTATCTAAAGAATAAAGTAAAACATGAATAGATATATTTTCCAAAATTTAAAATGAGTTTCGTTACAAATATCTATTTTTGATTTACAAATATCCGAGATAAATTAGTTTACTTATTCAAGAAGAAATAATTTAAGCGTCATAATAGAAACAGGTAAAAATGCATAGTAAAAGAATAGATTACAAGATTTTAGAAAACGATTTTCATGTTCTAAAGAAATATAATTATTGCATGCATGCTAAAATAATATGTATTACATTTTATTACAATTACATAATTCTATCCCTCACGTGTTCACATGTTATCATTTAAGTAATGAAATCAAACTTTGAATGAAATTTCTTAAATATATATATTTTTTAATAAAGTTTGCATCATTTAATTATATGTATAATTCATTTATGTAAATTATTGTTTAATTGTGAGATAATTTTACAAACTATATTATATTTACAAACTATATTATATTTAATAAAGTCGAATTTAGATATTTCGAGTGCAGATTGGGATGTACAAATAAACAGCTAACATTGACTTGGAAAAAATTCTACAATCATTCATGGATAAATTTTCCACTAACTAATTAATAGTATTTTTTATTTTACTAATAACTAAATCAGACATAAAGTGTGAAATTGCATGGACTGTCAATTATACTGATGGAGAATAAAGTATACAGAATAACAGCACAGTAGTTTCATGGACAGTATCGAGAGAAGGGATTCACTGTTTGATACGCTGCGGGTAAATATATTCCTTAATTCCCAGAATTTAGAAACTCTTAACCTCTTAGGCATGTTACACACTAAGGCGACACATAAGACACACCACTTGAATTCGGGTGAAAAATTTGTTTAAAACAGATTTGAAATAACTTTCTTCTTTGTTTCTACCTGTTTTTTTTTTCTTCACTTCACGCCGTGTTTCATGTTTCCCTGTTGTCTCAATGTGGGATGTGCCTTAGTAGTCTGTATTTCTGACGTGTAGCAGGAAGTCTATAGCCCCTGTCTTCTTTATCTTACACTGTTTCATAAATATTCCACGCTCTTAAAACGAATAAGTGGATTTAGCCTCTCCGGAAAAAGCTCAAATTTATTTGATCGTGAATGAGTTGTTTTTTGAACATTATACTAATCTTGATTTAAATTTCTTATCTAGATTTAAAGTTCTTTAAATCGGTCATTTTGATTTAAGTTGCTTAAAAACAACTGGTACACTCGGGTTATTGAAACTCTTTGCGAGAAGCTGACTTTCAATCTTGAGATGAATGGGTTTTAACTCAACTTGAGTTATTTTGAGGCTGAGATTTAAATAGAGTACACTTCTGAGCTCTCAGTGTGATACAGCACAGGTTACTTATTGAGTTGCAGCCGCATATTGTCAACACACGTAGTATCATTCTACGCATTCCATCGCACCCACTGCATGTCGCGATGGGGTAAGTTCTCCAGCGGGCAGGGCCATCTCAACAAACCTACACATCTCATTCTTATCTCCCGCTCTCAGTCAGAAGGAGGCAGTTCAGTGGACAGAGACTACCTTGTAAACAATTTTCTTCTGTCTGAAAACTATATTTTTAAGACTTTAATAAAGACGACCGGGAGAGACACTATGCTTTACAGACTCGGCGTCCTTGTCTGAGTTGTCCGTCTTAAGCTGTTATCAGATTCAAAAACTTTACGCGTGACAAACTTTTCAACCGATTTTAACCTCAACTTTTTCCCGTTCAAAGAGATAAAAAGGTTAAAATTATCTTTTAAAAAGTTTGAGGAAAAGCAGGAACACCAGTAGTATAAGTAACAGCTGTTAATATTTATTGCCTATTCGTATCAATGGCTTAGCACTGATTCGTTGAAATGCTCGATGTTGGATGAAAAGTCTCAGATAATGGAGATTTTTTTTGGAACAGCAGAAAAAAGTTAGGGGACATTGCTGTTTGCTATCACACTGGATGATGCGAGGATAATTCGCGAAAAGTTTGAGGAAATAAAGTGTTGGCTTAAAAGATTCTCGAAATGTTAGGGAATCTGACAGCAGTTTTAGGCATTCGTACCTTTAAGGTGTCTGCTTACGTTTGGAATGCTTTTTTTAAACGTACAATATTGATTAATTACACTTATTCTTAGTTCCGTTATAATGCAGAAGGATGAAAAACAAAATATTCTAACAATATCTTCATAACATTTTTAAAAATTGGGGTTATTCACCTCATTTTTTAAAAGTTAAATTTCATTCTTACGCCAGACAGCGTACACTCAGTTGAACAAAATGAATTCCAGTAACTTTATATCACACACTATAATATATACTACATGGCCATTATCCACCAGACACTTTTGATTTTAAATATTTTGTTAATATTTGAAATATATACTTGTCGGATTCTTCTGGCACTTCAGGTTATAAAAAATATGTTTTAATCTCATGTTTATTTTCATATTTAATTTTAATTATCTGTATTCTTTCAAATTTTAATTGCTTAAAAGGCGTATAGCCAACAGATTGAAAAAGTGTCCAAGCCGAGACACTTTTCCACTCTGTTGGCTGTACGTCTTTTAAGCAATCAAAATTTGAAAGAATATTAAATGAGAATTTTTCTACAAAAAAATTTCCAATAATTACGCAGATTTATTCATTTATCTTTTTTATTAGTGCGTTAATTTTCATACGAAGAAAAATTTCAGAGTATTAGAGGTGCCCTACTTTGTTGTAAAAGATTAGGCATCATTTTTGGCAGTTTTCTATTTTACGATAAAAAAATAAAAATAAAAATAAATGTTTGTGAAATTCGCCCTAATTATTGTTAAAGTTCTGAACAAAAACCCGTGTTTAGTGTAGAATTGTAAATTTAGTGACCCTAGTTTCAGTTTAAGAACTTCATTTATCCTTATCGTTGGTATGCCAGCTTTTACTTTAAGTAACGTTTCAAAGTATTAGATGTAAACTGGATTGTAGAAAACGATTACATCAGTTACGGAAATCTTTTAAGGTTATGTTTAAAATAATATAAAAAATCGATTTTTTCGAGCTATTTCTCAATAGCTTTATTACCTCATATGTTTTAGTGGTTAAAAGGGGCGTTTTTCAGCAAAGATGATTGACATTGTTATTTTTCGCACATTAACGAAACTGTCAAAATCTTGTCAGGTGTTGTAGTTGCAATTATCAATAATTTCTACCTATATAAGCATAAATAATATTTTTAAATCACATGGTAATCTATCAAATTTATCCCCACATATAAGTATCGAAAAGAAAAGTTAAGCCCACAGAATAATTATTTGCAAGAAATGGCCTTATGTTGATATATTATTTTATCTATATATAAAAAAAAATCGCTGAAGTTTTTAGTTAACTGGGTAATAAAAAAATAAGACCAAAAAAAAAAAAAAAAAAAAAAAAAAAAAAAAAAAAAGGCCGAAAAAGTTATGGCAGTCTCTTATGTTATGTTTAATATAATATTTAAAAAAATCTATGTTTTTAGAGCTATCGCTTAGTATTCTTATCGCCTCATCTGCTTTATTGGTTGAAATATTTTTTCAGAAAGGATGATTGATATTGTTATTTTTCGCACATTAACGAAACTGTCAAAGTCTTGTGAGGTGTTGTAGTTGCAATTATCAATAACTTCTACCTTTATAAGCATTAATGTATTTTTGAATCACATGATAATCTATCAAATATATTCTGACATATAAGTATCGAAAAGTAAAGTTTATCCCACAGAATAATTATTAGAAAGGAATGGTCTTATGGTTGACAGATTATTTTATCCATATAAGAAAAGTTTCACTGTATAAGTTTTCAGTTTGGGTTATAAAAAAATATAAAAAAAGAATTAATGATGCCAAATATGAATATTTTTAGTAGTTGTTTTTCTGAATATCAATATAAGACTTAACTAAAATTTGATCTTATTATTTGAAAAATATGAACACATTTTTTTTCAACGTCTGCAAAAGAGGGGAGCTTTTATCTAGTCTTTATTGTTATCTAGTCTTTATCTAGTCTTTATATTAACTAGTCTGTTATTGGTCTTTATTTATGACTGCACCGATATTTGTTTTAACGTTGTTTGTCTGTGGATTTTATGGTTGCATATCTGTAAATTTTTTAATGTTATATGTCATATTTTCTGTATCAATCAGTAAATGAATTGATCTATCTATCTGTCAACGAGTTTTTCATCTGTTGGCATTTACGTATAGTATGGAAACAATCATTTATAACTTGGATCCTCAGTTTTGATTCATTCTGTTATTAAAAAATGACTGTTTGTTGAATTTTTTTTTTCCTTTCGAAAGGGGTGACCGATACTTTCCGAGTATTAAGGCGGTATTCAAAAAACATTTCTCCATACTCAACAATCTGAAACTTTTTGACGCATTTTCAGACTTGTTTTTAAAAGTAGAACCATGAAACTTGATGACATGATACATTGAAGAAATAATAAGTTACATGTGTTTTAATTTGCGTTTAATTATTACTAGTAGATCGAACCCAGGCTTTCCGGGTTACATAGTAAAGATAAAAACCTTTATTTTTTTTAAATTAAAATTGAAAACTCTAATAAATATTTTATATGCGATATGCTTTTTTAGATTACTAACTAACACTGAAAAAGCATTTTTAATACTTTAAGCTTCTTGCAGATATTTTCATTCATGTTTAACTCATAAAATAATAACTGTGAAAAGTATTGTTATGAAGAATCATATTTGATAACTTTACACGTATCTTTTATCTTATACAATTAAAAAAGCTAACAAGTATGTAAATCTTGTGTACATGTGTTAAACAAGCTTTTGAATTACAATATTGCACGATGAAAAAACACGGATAGGTTGTTTAAAGGATTAAACGGAAAATATTAATTATGATATCAAATAAATCTTTGAATTTACCTTTTTTTGAAAACTTTGAATAGAGATTAAAATTAAATGCTTGAAAAATATAAAGTCGTAATTAGTGAGTTTTTAATCAAACTGCATTTAAAAGAAGATTTATTTTCCTGTACGACGGAATAAAATTTGAAAATGTGCGATGATCGAGAATTTTGAATAAAAAATTGCAATAACAAAAACTGAAAAAAAGAAAAAAATAATTTCATTGTGAAATGTTGCCAAAATGATATCTGTGCTACCCACGTATATGTTTGTTAGTTATAATACAGATAGATATATTGTGCATATGAAAAATCTTACGCGCGTAGTAAAATGCAAAAGTGAAGAAACAACAGCACATGCACTTTTTCAAAGAAAGTTTGTTCCAAACTTAACTCTATGACAAATTTAAAATTCGTTTTGTAAATTAAAGACACAAATACTGCCTGACGTCAATTCAAAGTGCAAATAGATGCCATATTTTTCGTACAACAAGCGTACATTGATTTTTACATATGATGACAAAACAAATATTCAATTGCAATTAAAACCACAGATAATGGTGAATGATAAACTCTCATTGCATCATTTTCATCTTTCTTTTTCCATTTCGGATCAATTTTCTTTGTGGAAAATATACAGCTATTCTTTTTTCTTTTTTGTTTTCGTTTCTGAAAACATATTTGAAAAAAAAATGGTTCTACAAATAAAGTGAAAAATAAATTACATAAAAAAAATCCAAAAATGAAAGAAAAATTAATTATTTTGTTTTGTATTTTCCTAAAAAATCGTCTGCTCTAGCAAGTTTAACTGAAAATTATGAAATATTGCATTATGCAAATTATGTTATTTTGATGAAATTACAGTATAATGTTTAAAGAATAGCAATATTTTTTTTATTGCAGTTGAGAAGCTTTTGCACAAAAATTTAAAGATCCTGATATTTATAAGCCTCTAATTACTGCCAAAATCATCATCTTTGTTTGCTTGTCTAATTCGGCAGAGAAAATTCAACCTGGAGAGTATCACCAAGCTATGTAATACAAATTGCTGTAATTTGGACAAAGACTTCCTATCTGATGGCGAATACTGCATTTCCCATAAAGACGGGCTATTTTTATAAAACATTGCGTTTAATCAGTGTATGATTTCAATTATGTTATTTTCAAAAATAAGGCATTTCCACCTGTGAATAATTTCAAAGTCACTGGATTGAAAATGATATACTTCTACAAAATAGATTTTAGTTTTAAGACTTTAAACACACGTTTACATAAATATATAATGAAGTCATTTTCATCCGCTAGAGCATTCGATTTTTACGGTCAAGTCTTATACAACATATATAGAAAAATATACATCTGACGTCAAAAATCCAATAAAAAAGCTATTTCATCATTTAAAAAACTCAGCAAGACATATCGATAGTAAAATTATTCATATACCTACCTTCATTTTTTTCTTTGAATAGTTCTATGTGTTATCAGATGCCATTATTATTTTTTTCCCCCAAAATTCGGAAAATGTTATTTCACAGAAATTAATAAAAGTGTATTCCTTCAGATTTTTGATGTGAATTAAACAAATGCTGAGCAAATAATCCACAAAAATATTCATTGAAATACATTTTTGTAAAGAGAAATTTATGTTTTTTTGTAAAGTATGTTTGCAATAAACCAAAAATCATTTAACTGATGTATAAAAACGAAATAAAAGCAAAACACACCGGGTTTTATAGCAGACGATACTCTTAAAATAGAGATATGTTAATATATATATTTTTTTTAAATGTTGAAATGAGAAAATTGGAACAAAAATGTATAGTAATCTGCTATTTTCTATGGAGGAAAGAGATAGATGGAGGTGCAGTATAGCAGAATAACAGTTTACAATATGATGCGCGTTATCACTAAATTTAAATGCAGTTATTCGACACAAACAAAACAATCGCATGGAACAGATACAGAATTCTTCAATATGAACTGTGCATTTTTTTTACTAAATTAAAACGATCTGTTCGTATTAAAGCATTCTAAAGTAGCATTGTATTTTATTATAAACTATAACTATAAATAACCGTAAATTATAAACTAAAAACCGTAGTACTAAGAGTTTTCTTCAATTTTGGAAAACATATGGTTTCGTTTGGGTTTTTTGTGGAGGACTTCATCCCAGCTACTATAAGTCATGTCTACACTTTCTTTTTACTTTATGGCTATTCTCTCTTTACTTCGCATAGAAATGTAGTACTAAAGTTGCCACCGCAAAAGCGAGATTTCATCAGAAAGTGTTGCCATTCGCAAAATGACGTATGCGTTACGCACAGATATGTTTGGCTTTTATAATATAGATAGATATCTTGATTTATAAACAATTAGTTTCCCAGTACTACCATTTTTTTCATTTCTAGCAAAAAAATACATATTTACATAAGTACATATATAAATAAAAATATAAAAAGTTACTTAAAAACATATACAATTAAAAATGAAAAGTTTTAGTTTCTTTATCAGTGCAAAAAAATTCAAATGACCATTCAAAAACTACGTATCATGTTTACAGCTAACAATTTCTAACTGTTAAAATCAAAAAGTGTATAATGAATTACGTTTGATGAATTATAGTATATTTTTTTATTTAAAAAATTTGTATGTTAGACGTTAAAAATGTTTCGTTATTTTAATATTAAAAACATTCTTTTAATATTTTTAAACATTTAAATGCCTTTTTAAATGTCGCATTATCTGTGACTATATTCATCGACATTTCTTTCATGCATGCATATCATTAAGAAACATACACATAATAACTGTATTTCAGACACAAAGATTCATCAAAAGTGTCCGAATTTTGTTGTAATTTGTTTCTCACAAATGCGCATGTTGTATTTGTAAAAGTATAATGTATTTCAATAAGAATGATTGATATTATTATGTTTTGGCCATTAACGGAAATCACCAGTATTGTTGTTGCAGTTATTAATAACTTCTGCTATTATAAACATTGTTATATTTTCAATATAGGGCGATTTATCAAATCGATAGGACTATGGAACGAAAAAAAAGATGTCAAGCTCACTAGATAATTATTTACAGGGAAATATGCACCATGATGGCAAATTATGTTATTTCTGAAGAAAATCCTGCTTTATTAAATTTTAATTATTTCGATAGAATATGAAAACAAATTGTTCATAATCAATAGTTAGAGAAGCTTTATTTTATTTTAAGGTACATACAAGTAAAAATGCTGCTTTAAACCATTTACCAGGAATACTTAAAACGTAAAATGCTACTCTAAATCATTTAACATGAACACTCAATCGCCGTACCAGAAGCCGTGTGGCATACGGCGTCACGGCAAAGATTTAAATTATTTGGATATTTCTTTTAAATGAGATATAGACGAAAGTCATAATACATCAGACATAGACATCAGACAAAATCCTAAAAAAAAAAAAAAAAAAAAAAAAAAAACACTTATTTGTGCTTATAGCATCGTAAACATGTTCACTAACGCTCCCTTTAAAATTGTGTACCAATTCAATATTCCGTCATAATAAACGAACAATATTATCATAGTAGAAGCTCATCTACTAAAAGACATTAACCCACAAAGCTGCAAAGTTCCGTTTAGCACATGAAAAAATGAAAAAATCTGCTTTTCGAGTCAGAGTAATCGCGTTATATCTTAACTCAAAAATACAGGATTTTATGGTAACGTTCTATGTTGCCATTTAATATACTAGAAAATACGTTTTTAACCAATGCGAAATAAAAACAGGGGGGAAAAAAGTGCTATCAGTCGCTCGGAATAAGAGTGACGCAATCCACTTCTGGTGTCTCTAGAAGGGAATTTTGGGTAATAGAATGATTTTAGAACGTAAATAAAAGGGTATTATGAAAAATTATAAAAGAATAAAATTAAGTAACGGTGGTTTTAGGGAAAATGTTGCTTTCACAGATAAAGGTTTTTTAGAGTAAAATAAAATAAAGAAAGCGTAGATTAAATGTATGGAATTAAAATATAATAAATATGTTAAGATATTATTAAAAAACAGGCCAACTTTAAATATCATAAGAATTTGGAAAAAATTAAGGACGAAGATTTTTTTATTATTACATACGTATCAGATTTAATACAAAAAATAATAATATTAAAAATAGTTTCAATCATCTTAAATTCATTATTTTGGCGAGGAAAGTAGCCTGAAAGAAGATATTAAATGTGGATTAAATTGAATAAAAATTCAATTGAATAGATCTGATAACCAAAGTTATAACCAAAAATAAAATAAATAGGTAAAATAATGCTAATATAATCGAGTCCTGATAATCCAAGTTGATCGGGACTGACACGAAAACGGAATATGTGAACTATATAATAAAATCGAATAGAAAAAGTGTTTTACATACACAAGTATAACTAAAAAATAGAGATATCAAATTGCAAAAAAGTAATTTACACAGGGTGGCGAGTGGTCAAGGTAAACCGGGAAAAACGCAGTCAAAAAAAGAGAAAACTACCAATATTTTCTCACAGAAAATATTTCAAATAATATAAAGAGATTATATAAACTGAATTTATTTTTACAAAATACTGATATTTATCATCTATATTGACTGTGTTTCTATCTGACTACTCGCCATCCTGTTACACATAGATTTATAAATGTAAAAAAAAATATTTTTAATGACATAACGCCTATTTTATTTAATGTTTAAAATATGAATATAAAGTTATTTTTTTAATAGAAAGTCTCTTTCTTGCTGAGTTGTCTCGCAAGCTTTTCAAAAATAAAACGTCATGCGAAAAATGTGTCTGGTTGCTGCTCAATATTACGAAGGGAAATATCTAATGCTGCCGTGCCTTCTGCACGCGAAATGTTGTTTTATCGTTAAAATCTACAGTTTCAATTTCTTCTTCGGTGCGAATTCTTGTATCTTCAGCAATTTTCTTTTTCCCCCAACACTACAAAGCCATTCTTCAGCGCGATTATCTGTTACCTCTTCACACATCGGTCTTCACGTAGTTTCAAATTGTACTTTTAATTTCAAAAGTTTGCGTTGTTCTTCAGTTTTTTAACCAATAATCGGATGTTAGATTTCCGGAACTCCACTTTTAAATTTTTGCGCGATCTTCATTCACTTACTTTCACTTCTCTAACACATAATTTCTTTGCAATTTTTTAAATAATTTTTCCTGCATCTAATCATTTCCAAGTGCATGTTTTAACACCTAACGAAACAGACATCTTTTTTTCTTTTTCTATTCAATTTCCTTACAAAATTATCGTCTTACATCTATGAGTTTTAGAACTAAAATGATACCCTTGTTAAACATTATGAAACTCCCAAAGAGAATGCAATAATATTTTTACTCTGCTTTGGGTGTGTGACACCGCTCAGAAGCAAAATGGATTAGCCTGAATCAGATTTGCAAGTGGAGAATAAAAGCGAAAATTACAAGAAAAACTGACCGGCGATTCAATGAACCAGAGACAAATTTTAAGCACTTACAATATTGGAAGAATATAATTTCTTTTTAAAGCGACATATAGTGTCTTTTATTTCGTTAACTCGAATTAAGTGGAGCTCGGAATAACAGAACTCAGATTAGCGGGACTTTAGTGCAATAAATAGTTTATAAAATATAATAAATACTAATATTGAAATTATCTGTTTAAAGATTGCTTGTAGACTGTATTATATCCGAAATCTTTCAATGATTGCTTCAAAAACCTTTGTCTATCTCTGTAAACGATCTATGAGTGCAAAATACATTATTCACAAATTCTTCCAAAATATTTTAAAGATAAATACACTCGCAGAATTAGATTTCAATTGCTGCAATAGTTCAGGCGGTATCATGAAGACAAATACGACGTCACTCTTCCATTTATTATCTCAGCCATTTTATTGTATTTTTTATACTATTATTTCATTCAATGATTTTCACTTTTATTTCAATCGTATTTATAATACATAATTTTTGTGTTTTATAATATAAAATTAAGCAATGAGTTTTTCTTCCAATTATGTCAAAATATCCCTGTCTTCCATACTCGCAAATTGGTATCATAGATGCTGCGAACGTTGTCATATCCCGTAAGGCATGGTGACGTCACTGCGACGTCATTGTGAAGTCACACTGTGACTTTGCGACCATTGATTGTCGATGTGACGTCACGTGATGTCGATGTGAAGTCACAGTGATTAAAATGTGAAGTCGTTATGGCCGTTTTAGAGCTCGTTTGTGACGCCACATTGTGACCACTTTGTGAAGTCACGGTGTGACAAATTAGTGAAAAATGTGTCATTTGTTACTACTTTGACATTAACATCGTGACGAAACTGTGACAAAAGTGACGTTGTGACAAAAGTGTTTTTTAAAGTAAATAACATGTTTTGAAGAATTTTTGTAGTTTTCTAAAGATAATTTAAAAGAAAGTCACATCTCAGTCAGAATGTGACGTCATTGAGGGGTGGCATTTTTGCCACAGATGTGATGTGACCACAGTGACGTCAATGTGACGTCACTGTGACCATGCATGCTATGAGGGATATATGTTTAAAATTATAATGCTGTTGAAAAGTATTTAAAAAAAACCCATTTAAATATCAAAATTTTATGGTATATACAGCAAAAAAGTGTTTACAATATCTTACTAACATGTAACTGATTGTAGCATGAGTAGGCGAGATGTGTATGTCACACAGGGGAAAATTTTCGACTGCATTCCTTATTCAACAATTCCAAATTTATTCTCGGGGAAAATGCACTCTTCAACTTTCTTTGTCTTGTTATTTTATAACCGTATCCACAATTTACTAAAATCCAGTATCTTAAATCTACTATTTTAAATAATGGAAATGTTGATTTAGTAATACTGGCATTAATAATTAGTTTGAACTTTTGGTTATCATCATATTTCATTAATGATTAGTTTGAACATTTAATTATTATCATAAATATTAAGTTAATAATTAGATTGAAAAGTTAATTATTATAATATTACATTAATTATTAATTTAACATTTTTTTCTAATACATTTTACATTAGTTATTAATAAATTTCATTGTATAATTTGTTTGAAACTGACTATTTGAACCGCTCAAATAATTTTTAACTCCTACGCCACTGAACCAGTTTTTCGAAAAATGGTAAAATTTCATTCTACTTCATAATTTGTAAACATTTCTTCTCATAGTGCTATAAAACCCATATCACATCAAATTTGCGTCTTTTTACTTTGTTATTCTACTTTCATAGCATACCTCTTCTGAATTTTAAAAGGGAAACTACAACATTTGTAATCATATTCCAACAATTTTAGAAAATGATTTTTTCGTTTTCTGCTGCATTTTATGAAGTATGCATAACATTCTTTCAAGGTAATTTTCTTTCGAAAAAATTGTAATGTACATTTTTACAGTAGAGGGTTTATTTTCTGTTTACCTTAGACTAAAAATTTATGGTGGAAAAATTTAAATTCTCGAGAAAATTAACTAAAGAAACTTTTATTTTATTAAAAAAACTGTAATATGGGGAAAAGTGGGGGCTAATGGGACTTTTTTTAAATTTTAGGTTAGTATAATATCAAAAATGCATATTTTATCATGATTTTTTTTTAATTCCAATTTCTTTTACTGTTAATATATAAATACCTCCTAAAAAAGTAAAAAACTTTACCAATCTTTGTATTATATCACCTTTTGCACTTTAGTACAACTGTTCCATTAGTCCCCATAGTTGAAGTCTATTGTGACACAGTGTAGGGCTATTGGGGCATGCAATGTAATTTAACAAAAATACTTTTAATGAATATCAAATAATAAACGCTCGTTTAATATTTGTTATTAACGTTTTGTTAACAAACGTTATGCTGCACATGTGAAAATTGTTGTGTATCAAATTTAAGCATAGGACATCTAAATTCCACTAAGTCTTTTGACATTTTTAGCTTTAAAAGAATCTCATCCTCAATCACACGATATTGGTCTTCTTCCATATTTGTCCTATCTCCTCAAGAACTACATTTCCTATTCTTCTACATTCACTGTCGAAACATAACTCAGAAATGCAATCTCATTTACGAGAAAATTTAACCAAAGCATGCTTGCCTTCGAGTTTTTCTTTGAACTCAGGAAATTCAGATTCATAGTTTATTGGAAATCTAAATTACTTGCTTCACTACTGTTCTTATCACACAAATCACTTAACTTTGATTTTCTTCTAGAATTAGGTTTTACTAATTCTGTTGGCAACAGGTCTTACGATGAGGCGTATCTTCATTGCTTGATGAAAATTCTATCTTTCTTGACTAATTTTACTTTTTTATTGTTATTTTTGGTATGGAGAGATTTGTTTGACTCTCTTCTCAGATTCTTCAGTTACTGTTTCCTGTTGAGGGATGCTAGTATAAATTGTTGACTTAAGTAGGTTACCTCAAAATGATAGGATAAATGTAAATAGGAATTGCCTATCTAATTGTAAAAACCATTGGAAATAAAAAACATTTCTTGCAAGACGTTTAACATTTGCTGCATTGCGATATTCAAATCTGCCGAATTTAGAAAATCAAAATCATTTTTTTATTTTATTTTATATGCTGTGCTAATATTTCTAACACTGAAATTAAATGATGCACAAAATGAAGACAAATAAACTATTACAACGTTGTTTTAAAGAAATATCGAGTCATGTGCGTTATCATTAAGTTATCCCATTAGCCCCTAGTACACGCAAATTTATAACTTGTGAAATAATTATTTACATTTTTAATTCATTATTTTTTCAGTAATATTTTTTCATTATCCAATATTTGTATTATCTATATATGTATTTAAATGAGATATAAGTATTCTGAACTGCTTACAAAATAGAAACAATCGCAGAAAATAAAATTTGCTTTGACTTATTCGAAATAAAAGATGATTTTTTTAAAACAGCAATCAACTGTCATGGATGATCTCCCATGTTGGAAACCTGTACTAGATCTATTGACACAGAGTGATATATAAATGTTCACTAAAATATTTTTCGTGTAAAGAAAAAAAAAAAAATGCGTCTTATTAGCCCCCACTTCTTCTTTGTTAAATGAGCCTTTCTAGATGAATAAAATAGAGATGTAGAACACGCGTTAATTGCGCCATAATTGCGCGTTATTGGAATATCTACACTGTAAAAAAAACGGACGATTTAACGGAAGTATTACTGGTAATCTGGACGCCTGTACTATTTACTGTTTTTTAACGGAAAAATTCCGAAAACAAATTCCGTTTTTTCGAGTTTTTCCCAGAATTTACGAAAATTTTTCCGTTAAAAAACAGTAAATAGTACTGGCGTCTAGATTACCAGTAATACTTCCGTAAAATCGTCCGTTTTTTTACAGTGTACTCACACAAACAGTCTGTAGATGAGATCATAGATGTATATAAAATATTGTATGATTCTTTTACTTTTTGAAAACCATCACGTATTGTATCAAAAGGCTATTTTATTATTAAGATGTTTAGCTTTTTTATTAATAAGATGCGAAGTGGATAAAAATGAATTTAAACATATACTTAAGGAGGTTATGGTAAACTGAAATACGAAGACATGAAATGGATAAAAATATTAACTCTGAATTTAAAATCTTTATGTTTTTCATAAATATAAGCAATAGTTTTGTTATTTTCTAGTATACGCTTTACGACTGAAATGTGAATGTATTGTTAGATTAAAGGTTTAAGGTAAATTTTAAATTTACAGAATACATATACAGTAATGTGAATGTATTGTTAGATTAAAGGTTTACGGTAAATTTTAAATTTACAGAATACATATACATTTACAGAATAATATACTAGATGTATTAGGATAATCCTTATCTTCTAATTTCTATATTTTTGAGTAGAGACCTCGTAACATAACTCAAAACCAAAAATTTGTTCAGTGACTCAAAACTGTCTCAAGAATTATTTTTTTATCATTCACATTTTAATTGACGTCACATAGGCTGTGAATGTTGTCATATACATGTAAAAAATTGCAATGTGTTTGATAATTATAGGAAAAACATTAAAAAACCACTTTATTCTAGAAGAAAAATAATTATATGGTATATACAACAACAAAATGTTTAAAATTACTCATTGAAATCTAATTGTGATGCTAAGAACTGATATGCATTACGTCCAACAAAGTAATCTTTTTGACCCCTTTTTTCATAAATAAAATTCAAAATTATTTGTAGAGATTTCTGAGCCCTTCAACTTCCAGTTGTTTCATTTATTTGTAGTCGTATCCATACCACCTCCAAAATTCAGTATCATAAATTTACTATCTAGAATAATGAAACCGTTGATTTTGATATACTGGCTTTAACAATTAGTTTGAACATTCGATTATTATGATACATATTTCATTAGATGTTGATAGATCTAATGAGTCAAATCTCTGCATTATACCAGTGTCTTGATGGAATTTACACCTTGTTATTAATGTAAATCTTAAAATCTACACGTAATTGCTTAAAAGGTGTTAAAAAATAGATATTCTTTATTTATCTATTATTCTTTATTTTTTCTTTATTCTTTACCTTAGATCTTTCAGATGCACTCGATCCATTTTCAAAGGACAGAAAAGATAATTGATTAATTAAGCTAACAAATTATCTTTTTCGTCCTTTGAAAATGGATGTAAGTGCATCCGAAAGATCTAAGCTATATAATAAATAAATATCTGTTTTCCAATACCTTTTAAGCAATTATGTGTATATTTTAAGACTTATATTGAGAGATCTAGTTGTATAATTTGTTTGAAACAGACTACTTGAACCCCTCAAATATTTTTTAAACTCCTACGCCACTGACCCAGATTTTCATAAAATTAAAAAAAGAAAATCATCCTATTTTATAATTTTATACATTTCTTTTTTTAGTGCTATAAAACGCAAAGCACACTACATTCGCGTCTTTTCCTTTGCTATTTGCCTTTGCTTATACCTCTTCTAAAATTTAAAAGGGAAACTGCAACCTTTGTAATCATATTCCAACAATTTCAGCAAATGGCTTTTTAGCTTTCTGCTGCATGTTTATGAAGTGTGCATAACATACTTTCAAAGTAATTTTCTTTCGAGAAAATTGTGATGTACTTTTTTTACAGAAAACGTTTTTTTTTTTTTTTTTTGTTTACCTTCGATTTAAAATTTATTGTCGGTAATTTAACATTCTCGAGAAAATAACTACATAATTTTTATTTTATTAAAAACTGTGATAGCATGTTAAATTAACTTTTCTAGATGAAGAAAACAGAGGTTTAGAAAACATAAAGAAATGCTTTATTATAATATCCACATATAGAAACACCCTGTAGATGAGATAACGGATGTTCTAATATATAAAAGAATATATTTATTTATTCATTTCCTTAAAGGGACAGAATCACCATGGACCTCAAGTATCCGATTTAGACACTGTTTGCCACACCCTGAGTGTTCCCCCGACATATAGTTAACATTTAGTTTGAATATATTCAATTATTATCATACATATTTGGGTCATTGTCTCCAAATAGGCCAAAATAAGAGTTATGAGGGAGTGATGAATTTTAACAAAATTCCCATTTACTTTTTAAAATTTTCTCAATTGATATGAGGCTTAGTTGGCTTAAACTGTATCTAAATACTTGCAAATCAGTAATAATTAACATTTTTAAATTTTTATCTGTATTCTGTAGAGGCTGATGAAGGAGTGATGAACTACTAAGTTTTCCACATTATTCCCTCATCAGCCTCTACTGAATGCAGGTATATAACCACCCATTGTCGTGTTTTCTGGCAGTTTCAGCTACGGCTGAAATCTAAATTTTTTTAATACCTCAATAAAGTATACTGGGAGGGACGTAATACTCTGCGTTCTTTATTTCCTTGTCTGACTAGTCCCTCTTAGGTAATCAAAACAAATTAAATCTCAATTCAGATAATGGGAAAAAAAAAATAAATGGGTATTTTGTTAAAATTCATCATTTTCTCAAAACTCTCATTTTGGCCTATCCCCTATTTAATTAATTTAAGATAAATCTAGTCTAAAATTTGTTTGAAACCGACTACATGAATAGTTCAAATATTTTTTTAATTCCTACGTCACTTGACCCAGCTTTTTAAAAAAGGTGAAAATTATATTCTACTTTATAATTTGTAAACATTTCCTCTTTTAGTACTATAAAATCTAAATCACATTCTCGTCTTTTTCCTTTGCTGTTTTACATTCATATTATACCTCTTCTAAAATTTAAAAGGGAAACAACAACATTTGTAATCATATTCCAACAATTTCAGCAAATGGCTTTTTTGTTTTCTGCTGAATGTTTATGAAGTATGCATAACATTCTTTCATGGTAATTTTCTTTCGAGAAAATTGTGATGTAAATTTTTACAGAAGATGGCTTACTTTCTGTTTACCTTAGACTAAAAATTTATTGTCGGCAATTTTAAATTCCCGAGAAAATTAACTAACGCTACTTTTATTTCATTAAGAGAAAAAAAAAAAAAAAAAACTTGTGATACATGTGAAACGAACTTTTCCAGATGAGGAAAATAGAGTTATTTCGAATACATGAATCTGTGCTTCATTGGAATATAAAAACTGTTCTTTGAAGTAAAATCCGTGGATTATTTGTTTGTTTTAATTTTGTTTCAGATTTTCTTTCTTGGCGAATTTTATGTCAGGAAAAAAAAAGATAAAAAGTGCATAAAGATAATTATAGACGTAAAAAAATAACTACCCCGTTTTAAAAGATTTAGAGGTGAATAAATTTTAAACAAAGTTTTTCTGTTCTACACTTTTGGTCCTCATTTTAAGAAGATTTTTGAAAGAAATACCGGGTGATCCAGAAGTTCCGGAAGTTTTGAAATGCTAATAATTAGCAAATTATAAACAATAGAAGCATGCGGTTTTTACGGAAATGCTTGGAAGCTTATGGTATTTCTTTTTTCGATAAAACAATCATATTATGTTAGTTACACTTTATGCCAACAGATGGCGCTAAAATTGATAGTTATGTTTTTTATGGTAAAGAATTAGTGTCCAAGGGTTATAAATTTTCATTATGACGCCCATAGCTTATAAGTACCACCGTGATCCGATGCAAAACAGCGTGTACAGTATCTTCAGAGCAGAAAGAAATTCCAGAAGAAATTCCCGTTCATCATGATATTACAATTGTACTGCACTCAGTCTCACCATGAGCTGATAATTTTCATTGAGTATTGGCATCGAATTCTACCTCATTTACGATTGCAACAGATATTTGGGATCCTCATTGGAGGATCGTAAAGATCCTCCATTGAGCCCTTTTCTGAAACCTTGCTTACCATAGCATTTCACATTTGTAATGGCCATCGAATCTTTTGCAGTTTTAACTTCACGTATTGTATGATAAGAAAACAACTCGACATACAAAGAAATCATGTCTAAACATAGCAATTACTCATCAAATTTTGTATCAAAATTCCCTTTCAATGCAATTTCAATTACTTAAAAAAAATGTTTGAACATAAACCACTCTTAAAACGAAATCTCATCAATATCCTAGAAAAGAAGTTTCGCAATGAACTCATGTGTCTATACAACGCAGGGTATAGATACATTGAGCCTTCTGCAGTAGCGCCACCTGTTGTTAAAAATTGTAACTATAAATATTTAAAAAAAAATTCATTCTAGACAAAAATCCCACATGTTTCTGAGCACATATCTGAAAACCGGACCTTTGTATTGTACATGATTTTCCTAATTATTAACATTTTAAAACTCCCGAAACTTCTGGATCACCCGGTACTACCAATTATATGCTCCCTTATGTATGAATTTCTAAAACAGTCTTTGTATTCGATGTATCTTTGAGAAAATACTATTAAAGCTACGTTTTGAATTGAATTTCCGGTTACGACTTGACGGAAAAGAAAAGTTGACGCTGTGACAAGTATAGCTGATATGTCGACAGGTAATTAATTTTTCAAAAATAGAAAACGCTGTTCGATTCGAAATTATGTTCAGCTCCGATCTGGCACGAATATGCAATAATAATAATAATAATAATAATAATAATAATAATAATAAATGCAAGTCTAATCTCAGTTGGCGCGAGTCTGCAGAAAAAAGTGTAAAATATTCAAACATCATGCTCAATGCATCATGTCTCTACGGTGGACATGTTAAATTGTATTGATGTTATAATCAATGACTCTCGGAACACATTTATACTTATTCTAGTGAAAGATATGTTTTTTACTGGCCAAACCCAATTTCGAGCCGAATTAGATTAGCCTAGGTCAAACTATTTTACCCCAACGCCAATTGGATAAACAGGTTTTTCCTACGCCAAGCTTGTTTATCTAAATGCCGATAGGATAAACTAGTTTTTCCTACTAAGAGGGTAATCCTTCATTTTTCCCACTTAACCATTAACCCCCCAAAACTATTCAGGGAATCGCCTTATCAGAAAGAACCTTTATCCAAAATTTGACGCAAATCCGTAAAATCTGCGCCAAAAATTATCTAAATTATGGGGGGTTATC